>VWZE01011744.1:317454-334316 GCA_013396675.1 Eubucco bourcierii
GAGCTGTGCTAGTGGGAGGTGTCCCTGCCTATGGTAGGGGGTTGGAACTGGATGATCCTTGAGGTCCCTTCCAACCTTACCATTCTGTGATTCTATGCATTTTCTGGTTCAGGCTAGAGAAAGGAGAAGGGAACAGGCCTTAGCTAGAACATTGGTATCTCCCTCTTCTCCCTTTTCCTTTTTTTTTTGCCTTCCCATTTTCCATCAGATACCTTTTTGCTGAACTCTGTCTCCATTAGATTTTCCCTTGGGAGCATCCTCTGTCTGCCACTGGTGTCTAGTGTAATGTTATGCTTTCTTGGAATGTTTCGTGAGTACATAAACATTGCTTGCTAATTTCCTGTAAGCCAAATCAAGTTGGCAATTGCTGCTGCTGCTTCCAGCGTGTTTCTTTTGTCCTAATTCCAGTTCCCTTTTTATGGAAGCTGTTGAAGAAACTTATTTTTGATTCTGTCCCTCACAACCCAAATGTCCACTGAACAGGCAAGTAACAGAGAGTTCCAAAAAGTGAATGGGCTGATGATTGCAAATCAAATTCTTAGTTAGAAAATGAAAAATAAGAAAGATTTAATTGTATTTTCTGCTTTTAAACTGAAATCAGGAATATTAAATTTCATTCCTTATCTGAGTGTGAGCAAATGAACTCACAAACCTGGTTGTTTTGGGGGTTTTTGGTGTGGTTTTTGTGTTGGTTTTTTTTTTTTTTAATGGAACCAGCAACTTCTAATCAGGTTTAAAATCTGAAGTTATGCAAAATAGTGGATAAATGCAAAAGAAAAGGAAATCTTGGATGTACACAGATGTGCTCCTAGTGCAGCATGTGGAGCCCTGTGTGGAATAGGTGCACCAACACTGACAGCCAAACTGTTTCCTTTAGACTTGTAAAGTCCAATTAAGTTGGAAGGCTCCAAAGGGAAATCTCCTTGATGATTTGGAGGCAGACAGGAGGGTGGTGCAATACAAGTTTTCATGTGAACTGCTGAAAGCTGCTCAGTCCCAGTGGGCACTTTGCAGACCTCTGGTTATAAAGCTACCCAGACTAAGGATCCTGTGAGGTTTGAATGTGGGGAGTGATCTGCATGAGGGATTTGATTTAGGTCACAAAAGCCAACTTAAGCCAGGTACAGGTTTTGCCAGAGAGAAAAATCATTGCTGGTCCCCTGGGTGTCAGTGACATTCACTTGTGCTGATAGTGAGTGTTAGGAGGATTAAATATCACTGTATCTAAGGAATTATTAGCTGAAATCAAAATGATATCTTTCCCCCCCCCACCAATCACTATAGAAGTTGGCTCCACCAGTCCTGACCTGCAGAAGGACTCTCAAAACCAATCTGCTAGGTGTATGCCAATTTTCACAACCTTCTGTCCCACAGGGACCAGGAATTCAGTAGTGCCCTACATTTTTAATGTGTTGCAGCTTTTTTGTTTGTTTGGGTTTTTTTTTGGGGGGGGGATATTGGGGTTTTTTGTTGTTGGTTGTTTTTTTTTTAACAAGAAATAAGGAGAAAGAATAAAAACATTTAATTGCTCAGGATTAGCAAAACAGGCAGCCTGTGCCCTGTCCAGGGTGAAATCCGTTTAAAAGACTCTTTCTAGCGTAGCAGTTTTGCCATTTTTCCTTTCCTGAGTGTGTTTGTCTAAAAGCATCTTGGTTAGCATTTGCCTTTCCAATGTGCTGGTAGTCTGAGGAATTTCCAAGTCAAGCTGGCATTGAGAGTGGACTGCTGAAAATGAGTGGCTCATATTCCAAAAAGCACTTCAGTAGTTACTGCTTTGGATCCCTTAATTGCTGTGCTGCCTTTTTTTTTTCCATGTGCTTAAGGAACCTATCTCCAGCAGAGATGAAATCATATGATTTTATTTTTCTTTTTGCTGTTGCACTTGTGAAATACTTTGTAATAACCAGCATGTGACTGATCCAATTTAAAGAAAGTTCATGTCCACTACATGCATCCAAACCTCTTCCTCCCTCAGCAAAATGAAGCCAAAGCAAATTGGCAGGGCTGGGAGAGGCAATGTGACTTTTGCTTTTCTTGCATCACCCCCAGAACATAACCTCAAGTTAATTTTTTTCTGAAACGTTGTTGCTACTGTTTTCAGGCTTATCTTCCCTTCTGCCAGAAACAGGCAGATTAATGAAGTTCAGCTTGTTGCACTCCTTCAAGTGTTTTTTTTTTTTTTCTTTCTTCTGTGGAAAACAAAGGCATAAACACAACGAGGCTGTGCCCTTCATATGCTTAAACCCAGAAATTTAGCAGATTGGGTAACAGCAAAGAGCAGCAGCATTTAGAACCCACAACCTGTTGATTTGGAATATCCACAGCAGCTGGAATTCTCCCTTGCTTGCAGCTGCCTATAGAGCAGGAACAAAGGAAACTGAAAAGCTTTCACACTGCTTCAAAGGACTAGAAAAGCATTTGTTGCTCAGTGCTGACCCTAGGAGAGAAAAGCCATCTGCCTGTGGCTGAGCCTTAGCCCTTTTCCAGCGTGCTGCCCTACTATTGTGCTTGGTACCTGTCCTATATTTAAACCATTCTGACTTCAGTCCAAGTTCCTGTTTCATTAGCCTCTGTTTATCCATATGTTCGATCTTAGCTGTGTCTTTTCTGTTTTCCCTTGGTTAAGCTGAAGTTGCATTTACCCACAAGATTGAAATGAGTCATTTGATGTCCTGAGAAAACAAATATAATTTTCCTGTGGTGAGAAAGCAGCCGTGCTTTCATCTTGGCTTGCTTTATTCCCTCTAAAGGAGAGAGAAAAGTTGAGATCAGGCTTTGCTTAACCTCCTTTTCCTTGCTGAGGCTGTAGTAACACTTGAGCCTGTTTTCTAATAAACACTTGCCCAGAGTCTCATGACTGAACAAGTAAACTCCATGACGGCACCGGGGAGGAGTTCCCAGATTACTCGGAAGGCTGCTCAGGAGCAGGGCTGTCACATGCTGCCAAATGTGTCTGGCATCATGTGCTGGGGTGAGATGGCAGCAGTGTGCTGAGTCAGGGATTGTGTGGGATCGCAGGGCCCCCAGCCTGGCCAGCTCCCCGGCTGCAGCCCAGCAACAAGCTGCAGCCTCCCCCCCGCAGCAGGGCAGCTGGCCACCGGCTGCGGAGCTCTGCCGCCGCTGGGCACTCTGCCACTCGGCAGGGCCCCAGGGATGCACGGATCACATCGTTTTGACCTTGCAGATCGCAGCTTGGGAGCCACTGACTCGCAGCTTGATAGGCTGTGCTGCGAGACAAGCTGCAGTTTGCTAAAGGAGGGGAAGGGCAAAAGTGAGGTTTGGAAGGAGCAGCCTTGTGTTTGAAATCGGGAGAGATGTGACCTGCTGGATGGGAGCAAGCTTCTCTGAGAGCAGCTGGTCTCATCAGGTCTAATCATATGAAATGTCCACGGGACTCTGCAGAGCACATGTTTCCTGTTGAAGAATAAACACAAAAATAAATCAGATTTACTCTTTTCCCAGGGTGCTGGCACAGCCATTGGGGAGCTGCCTCCATACTTCATGGCGAGGGCGGCTCGACTCTCCGGTGCTGAACCTGATGATGAGGAATACCAGGAATTTGAGGAGATGCTGGAACATGCACAGACTGCACAAGTAAGAACAGTGCAAAACAACAGAATTAATAAAACACAGAACAACTTAGCTGGAGTAAATAACCATTGCAGTGAAATGGGAATGGGCCAAAAATCAGTCGGTGCGAGTTCACAGGGGACTTCCCAGGGGTGGAAAAAGATCCTCTGCTGGGAAGAGATACCTCTGGTGATGGGAGGACAAGAATGCAGCTTGTTGAAGCACATAGAGTAGTGCAGCCCAAGTGAAATACTGCATTTATGTAGACTTCTAAGAACAGCACAATAAAGGCAGGGAGAAAGCAGGCAAACAAAAGAGTGACAGAGGAGATGCTGCTCCATAATCATTGGTGTAGCTGCGTTGGAAACCTCCCTGGGTTTTCAGTCAGCTCATCCCCTTCAGATGACATTTGCCTGCCTTGCCACTAACACCCTCAGGGGCCAATGCATGACCCATTCATCAGCCTGAGGAAACATATTTTTCCTGATGTGAAAATGCAACCAAACTGCTCTGAATCCCTTTTTGTTGCCCTTATCATGTATTCTCTTGACAGATTCAATGCCGCTTGTGTTAACAGCAGAGTTTGCAACCCATGCTGTACGTGGCAGATACTATGGTAGATAATTTTTCATTCAGGTCAGGAGTTTGTATCCTGTTCACTACTTTGATAGCCTTGGAAGAAATGAAACATTTTTCTCTTCAAACTGCTTGCCACTGAATTTCTTTTTGGTGTTTTTCCTTCTTACCCTGTTTTGTCTGCCACTAAGTTGAAGTGGGTCATAAGACTGCTATTAAAAAACCAGCAGATGCTATTTACCATGCACTGCTGTCTTCAGACTGTGCTGCCAGGGTGTTTTCTTGATATAAATATATACTTTGCCTTTTTTTTTTTTTTCCCCCTCCTCCTCTTTGAAAAATGGATGAAGCTTTTCCATGAAAGAAAGTGGTTTGTCTGGAAACACTGAGTGCAATCTAGTAATTCTAACAGTAAACCCTGTCTTTTCCGAGAGCCTCCTTCTACTAGAAAGTTCCAAAGGGTTTTTCTGCTCTTCTAAACAGTAAATTCTATTTCCTTAAGCAAGGTGGGAAGGAAGAAAAAAAAAAAAAAAGCAAACAACAAACCTAGATTCTTTACTCTGTCATCAGTCTTTGCTTTGCAAGCTAATTCCTAATTGTATAAAAAACAAGTGGTGGTAAAANCTCAGCTGGAGAAGGACGGGGGGAAAAAAAAAAAAAAAAAGAAACCCAACTACAAGCAGTTGAATACATGAGTGGAGAGCTGAAATGTTATCTGTGTTTATTCTCCCAGCAAATTATATGCATGTACAGTTGTGGGAGCAGCCAGAGTTGGTTTCCAGAAGGCACAGTTAAGATGCTTGGGAAGAAAATTTTTGCTAGAGAGCATTTTAGTCAGGGCAGGCCAAAATTACAGGCAGCTGTATGGACTGCCCCCTCCTAATCAAATGGCATTGTGTGATTAATTAAGCAAAAGGATGGTGTTACTTACCAGTACTGTTGATTTTATTTTCTTGGCAGTTGAGTTTGGGTTGAAGTTTTGTTGTTTTGTGGGTGGATGGCCAGGAAAGGGGATGGGGGGGAAGGAAAAAAATTCTCTTGAAACTCCACTTGTGGTTTGGTTTCTATAAAACTCTTTTAACACGAGGCTTTGACAATCTGATTAAATTGTATTGCTCTCATAAAACTGACAGTTCCCTTTTTTTTCCATTTGCTAACACGATTTCCTTTTGGCTTGGGTGGTGTTTTTGCTGGATGGCTGTGGGAGACAAGCCTGCCTTTTCCTATCACCCTGAGTAAATCCCCAGCTTCAGCAGGGCTTATCACTGCTCACTCTGCAGTTGCCATTCACGAGCAGTCACGATGCCTATTTTTAAATTGCTCAGTTACAATTCCTAGTGCTTGCATCAGCTCCTGCCACTCTCCCAAGCCGAAGCTTGCTGCTTAGGAGAGCAGGAGGGATGTGACAAAGTGTCTTATGCCATGGAGACTGCTACAAATGTTTGACGTCAAATGACAGGAGCCCTCTTCCAGCAGAAAGGTCTCTCTCTCTTCATCCTGCCTTTTTGAAAGGCATGAAAAAGGGTGTGTTAAGAGTTTGAAGAATAGCTTCCCCCCCTCCACTTCTGCTGAGCTGCTCCATGCCTACGAGGCAAAGCCAAATGGCTTGACGTTTTTGCCTGCGTGTGTGTGGTGTTTAGAAGGCTTCTTGCTGCTCTTTCTCCCAAACAATGGTCGTTTGGAGAAACAGATGAGGATCTGCTATGGTGAGAATAGACCACGAATATAATATCCAGCCTGAAGGATCACTTCAGGGGGAATGTGTTTGCTGGCTTGGCACTTTAAAAAAAAAACAACAATAAGAAAAGGAACCTAAAAGAATTAAACAGCATCAAGGTTTAGTGCCCCAGAGTTAAACAGAGCGAAGAGGAGTTTGCTTTAAAGAGTCTACTGCTGATGGATTTTCTGTCTCCTTGAGCTGGGAGCTCGGTTTGGAGAGAACTCATTAGCCAGCAGCCTGCCTTGTACTCTCCATCAGCATGCTTCAGAAAAAGCCCCTCGTGTTGGAGGAGCACTCAGCTTCTCCCTTCTGTGTGTCCTCCCTGCGTGTGCGCCAGGGAGTGGGTCCCAGTTACACAAAGGGAGCGTCAGAGCTGCTCTTGTTAACACGGAGTGGCTTTGCCCTGGAGAAGGAGTGTGGTTTACAAGCAGGGCTCTCTTCTCAGAGCTCCACACAATGCAGAGCTCAGCATGCTCTAGGAACAGAGCAGCTCCCTCTGATTCGTTAATATTTAAAGCAGGATTGAAGACTTAGGAGTGTTTGAAACAGTATCTCAGTTGCTGTTAACTCCCTTCCAGTTGAATTCCAGAGCAAAGGAGTTTTTTATCAGAACTCCCTTTTTAGCCATGGGGAATATCTCCAGTGTAGCCCTTCAAACCAACCTCTCAATTAGGGAAAGTGAATCTACTACTTACTGCTGGGGCAGCACATTGGTAATAACAGTGGAGGCATAGATTTGTACAGTTTCATGTCTACACACACGTGTGCAGGGGCTCTTCTGCCAGCTGCATAGCTGCTGCTTGCTGAGTGTTCTCATCCTTTCTCTGTCATGCTGAAGCTCAAAGCTGACAAAGGTTTCTGGTGAAAACGAAGCTTTCAATGCCAGCTTCCCTCAAGGTACTTGGTGATGATGTGTGCTGCGTGGGCCCTTGCTGTATCATGGTAGTCCTAGATAAGGGGAGAAAAAGTACTGATATCTCTGCTGAATATCTAATCCTTAATGACTCTAAGTGTTTGGGTTCATTAAGTGGCATATTTTTAAGAACTAATGATTTACACTTTGTGCTTCTGTGTAGGGTTGCTGCAGCCAAATTTCCATGTAAAAATATTTTCTAGTTGCCTATGTTACTATCAGCCACTGCTGTTTGTTTACTTTCTAAAGGGTGTCCTGCCTCTGGAGGAATACAGACTTGCAGAAGGGTTAAATCCATAGAGGTACAGCAGGATTGGTTTGTAAGTGATTTGAGTGCCATCTGCACACTGAATGTCAGTTGTTGCTGGGACCTGTTTTTGACTCCACTGAACCTTTACTGGTTGTGGTTTGTCTGGCCATCACATGACTTCTCTGAAAATTCCCCCTCCCCTCCATTTCCAGTAAACTGTTTGAACAGGAGTGACTCAGACTGAAACCAGCTTCCCTGTAACCACAGGGCTTGTTAAAGAATTTGTCAACGTGGACTCAAGAGGGTTTGTATTAAACTGAGCTGCAACTGCTTCGGTTTGCGTTGCGTCAGGAGTTCCACCAAACAGCTTCCTGCTCCCAGAGTCGGCTTCTTGTCTGCAAGGAGTTAAACTGATGAACTTTGGTGATAGTGACAGTTAGCCACATGTTAAACCCATCCTGCCAGCCTTTCTGAAAGGTCTGCTGCCTTCAGCTGGATTGCTTTCCCACATCTTCATGTGGGGTTTCTCTGTGCAGAAGCAGAACAAAGTAGGCTGCCCCACCCAGCCAGGGTTCCTTGGAGAGCCCAGCGCTGTGTTCTGACATGACACTGTGACTTAATTCGAGTGGAATGATTAGGTTCTTCTAATAAGCAAAAATGTTCCTTAATTAGCAGTGTAAAATCAGGTGGCCAAATTAAAAATTGATCTCTCCTGTGATTAAGCTAACAGCTACTATCTGATAAGTTCCTGCTGGAAAAGGATTCGCTGCCTGCTGGCTTGTTTAATCAAAGGGTTTTAAGGACATTCAGCACAGGGAAAAGAATAAGAAGTCAAAGCAGACCACAGGCAGGTTTTTACAAAGCAGTTATCATAAAAATGGAAGTGGTAGAGTCACACACAATAACTGGAAAACCTTGACTCCTGTTTTTTTTCCTTTTGGCTTTCCCAGAAATAACTTGTTTAAACCCAACATCAAATGCTCTTCAGAATTCTTCTCGCTCCGTCTTCCAGTTACTCCTTTCCTCATCAGCTTCCTCTCTTTATTAATTGTGCTGTACAAGAAAGGGATTGCTGGGGTTTGGTCTGGGCTGCCCGATGGGTGGCCACCAGGAGGCTTGTCTGCTCACACTGAAGTTCCATGCCTGCATTTGTTACTGTATGCAGAGGAGGGATCTTACCTCTTTTTATCTCGCCCCATCATTAAATGGAAATTCAAAGCTAATCAACCTTTGAAGCTTCACTTCAGAAACCTCCTATGAGTGCTATAGCATGAGAGTGAGGTGGCAACTGATAGTGAACTAAGAGTAAAGTGTGGTGGTTTGGGAGGTTTGGGTTTTGTTTTTTTTTCACTGACAATACAATAATGCAGTGATTAGGGCAAGGCACAGCTTAGTTTTAAATTGTTCTCCACACTGGCTGAGTTGAGAAGCTTGGAAATGAGCCTGTGAAAGCTTTAACTAATGGAACTGGTTCTAGAGGACTTCCTGAGAAAAGAGGTAGCAAAGAGTTAATAAAGACAGAGGGGAGACAATAGGAGCTATGAGTAACAAATGTGTAAGCCACCTCCTTGCTGGGTTTCTCTGGACACTGGCAGGGGAACCGGGCAGTCTTGTGCCTGCATTGTTCTATTCATTTGCACACCTGCTTACAGATAAGGAAAAAACAGCAGTGAGGGTTACATTGCTGCTTGCTGATGGGGATCTGGAGATGACTTTTTCCACAGTCTTCTTTGGAAGGCTCTTTGTGATAAAGTCTGTTCCCTAAAGCTTGCTTAGGCAGCCCCGTGTTAGGTGTGCAAGTAGATAAAGCAGAGCTTACTGAGCCGCTGAAGAAGTCTGGGTTGCTCTGCAGTACTTTCACTCAGGATATTAGCTCAGAGGAATAGTTTTCACTAGCAAATCTCTCCCTTTACAAGGGAGACAAACCTTTTCAGAAAGAATATCACCAACTTCACTGCAGTTGTGGTGAAACAGTTAGCTGAGCTGTGCTGTAGGATTTGCGTGCCCTGCTCTGTGTGCGTCGGGGACGCTCCACACAAGTTTCTAAGTGAACAGCTTGATCTTAAATATTTGATATTTCACTTTCAGTATCCTGAGAAAGACCAGTAAATGATCAAAAAGTTTGGGTCAGATAAACTACTTCCAAAATATTTCTTTTTTTCAAGGAGAGCCTTCAATAACTGCTAGAAATGAATGATGGTATCAGAGCAGGAAAATGTTACCTTCTTTTTTTTCCCCCATGCTCCAGACACTGTTCAAATATCTGTGTTGTACAAGAGTCTGGTATGCAGACCACTTCTGAGCTGTCTGGGAACCTCTGCTACTTCCCAGGGAGAACAAGAGAGAGGTATGCTTAGCATTGCACATCTGCTGCCTCAGCTGGGTCTGTGTAAGAGCTTACTCACTTTTAGTCCACAAGTGATTATTTTTTTTTCTGTGCATGGGTTTTCTTCCTGAACTTGTTTCCAAGTTCTCTGTGGTGAACTTAGTGAATTTATTAATTTAATATTGTTAGGTTTTCTCAGTGCCCAGTGCCTTTGGTTCTCATTTTTAGATTGAAAAGGTTAACCAAAACTCTGCTTGCCTCCTTGATGATGGTGGCTAAAGCAAAGCAACAACTTCATTCCAGCAATCACGAACCCTTATGACACCTGGATCTTAAACTGCCCTAAAATAGAACTCGATGAAAAAATAATAGACAACATCCTGGAACTGCTTGTCACATCACTGACTGGCTCAGCAGACCTGTGGCCACAGGAACTTAAGTGCAGTTGTAGCTTTGGGCCAGAGGAGCAGAGGCTATGCAGCTGCAGTGGTGTTTTGGGCAGCCAGCACGTTGGTGGAGCCTGTGCCAACATATACTTTCAACTGTACAAGCAAAGGCTGCAGAGGTCAGGGGCTGATGTGTGGGAACCAGAGTGCTAGGATATTCTTTTACTTAGTTCTTCTCTCTGTAGGTGGCTGCTAGTATCTCATTATGGGATCACAGAAAAAACTCATCTCAGAAGGGGCCTGAGGCAGTTGCCAGTCCAACGTTTTGCTGGGAGCAGTGTTGCCTCTGAGCTAGCTCAGGTCCCTGGGGGCATTGTCAAGCCTGGTCTTGAAACCCTCTGAGCCTGCAGACTGCAGGAGCCCTCTGGTTAATCTCTTCCAACACCGGGCTGTCCTAAGGGCCTTGCTGCTTCCCTGGCATGCAAACTGACAGCTCTCTTCTGTCAAACAGGCTGCAGGATCTGCTCTCTACCAGAGCTTCTCTAAGATGTGCATAGAGAGTAGCTCTTTAGCAAGCCCAGGCAGAATCAATTTTATTTCTTGCTTTTGTGCACCAATATAAAAGTGTCAAGGGGGCCATAGTGCTTCATGCCACTGCACAGACCTGAATTGAGGAGTAGGGGTGGCAGGGGATGTGCTTAAAAGGGCTGCTGTTCTCCAGGACAGATCTGATAAGGCTGAAAGGACATGCTCCTTCCTCTTCCTTCAGGCTGTTTCCTTTCATTGTGTCTTATTCTTTACAAAATTTCTTTTTTCTTACAGTGTGAAGCAAAAGGACTTTTTAATGTAGGCATCTGAGAGCTTCAGTTCTAGCTGTGGAAAATTCTGGCATTAAGTTTAGGAATGCCTCCTAACTCCAGCTCTGTAATGTGTGTTTGTTTGGGTAGGTCCCTTCCACGCTTGAACAAATGGTGTTGGGCTGTAGCAGCCTGAAATCTTGAAACTAAAACTATCATGAAAAAGCATTTTCTGTTTTCTCTCTCTCCCCTAGACTTTGAGGGGAAAAGAAGGGGAAATAAATGGTTCTTAGCACAGTACAGGTGGTTAATGAAATGAATACCCAGAAGTTCCTGATGCTCATAGTCTGTTCAATCTAGAGCTGGTTGCTTTCCTTCCTACTCACGTTACTGGGAGGTCTTATTTACTATAGAATGGATCTTAAATTACTGGACACCTGGATCTTAAACTAGATCCAGGTGGGGAGGGATTATTTACAAGGCCTTGCAACGACAGGACAAGGGGCAGTGGGTTTAAACTGGCAGAGGGGAGATTTAGACTGGATGTTAGGAGGAAGTTCTTTCCAGTGAGGGTGGTGAGGCACTGGCACAGGTTGCCCAGGGAGGTTGTGGCTGCTCCCTCCCTGGAGGTGTTCAAGGCCAGGTTGGAGGTGGCCTTGAGTGAGCTGTGCTAGTGGGAGGTGTCCCTGCCTATGGCAGGGGGTTGGAACTGGATGATCCTTGAGGTCCCTTCCAACCTTCCCATTCTATGATTCTATCCTACTGTAGACTGGATCTATAGAATGGATCCATTACTTGGAAGTTTCCCATTTTTACCCCAAGGCAGATGAAAATGAATGGCCAGGCAGAGCAGAGCTTGCTGTTGGAGTGAGCACTTCACTCTGTCACACTCTGCTCCCATGTAACTTGCAAAGGATTCAGCTCTTCACATGCCTCTAACTATGGTTTCTTGCACCTGTCTTTTCTAACAGTGCTTTTAAAAGCTGATTATGAGGAGAATAGGTTTGCTATAGCAAAACTTCCATTTTTCTGGCAGGAGAACTAACTGTAGTTACTCAGATGTCTGAGTTCACAGAGTCCCAAAGATGATCATCTTTCTGATGATCTTTGTGGATTGCAGCATCACCTCTTAGCATGCAACCAACCTCAAGAATTCCAGCACAAACAGATGTGGAAACAAATCTGTGCATTTCCCTCAGCAGTCTGTGCTCAGTGTTCTTGTCCTGGGAAAGGCTGGGAGAAGTCACCTGTGGACTTAATTTCTTGTTGACTTGGCATTGGCATGTAGTGCCTACTATGTGCTCATCCTTCTCTACAGACATTCTGAATAGTGGTTTGAAATCTTACTGGCTCTGAGTCAGATGTGAGGTCCTTGAATGTGTCCAGAGAAGGGCAACGAGGCTGGGGAGAGGCCTTGAGCACAGCCCTATGGAGAGAGGCTGAGGGAGCTGGGATTGGTTAGCCTGGAGAAGAGGAGGCTCAGGGGAGACCTTCTTGCTGTCTACAGCTACCTGAAGGGTGCTTGTAGCCAGGAGGAGGTTGCTTTCTTCTCTCAGGCAAGCAGCAGCAGAACAAGAGGACATAGTCTCAAGCTGTGCCAGGGGAAGTTTAGGCTGGAGGTGAGGAGAAAGCTCTTGCCTGAGAGAGTCATTGACTGCTGGAATGGGCTGCCCAGGGAGGTGGTGGAGACACTGTCCCTGGAGGTGTTCAAGACAGACTTGGACGTGACACTTGGTGCCATGGTCTGGTCTTGAGGTGTGTGGGAATGGGTTGGACTTGATGAGCTTTGAGGTCTCTTCCAACCTTGGTGATACTGTGAGACTGTAAGTCCTCAGAGCTCTGGCAGTCTGTGTAATGAGGCTTTCTAGGTGCTGCTCTCTCCTCTTCCCAGCAGCTCTTTGGTGAAACCAGGAGCCCTGTCTCATTGCTGTCCAGTCCTCATATTGTACTTTCTCAGACTGTTCTGATTTTCAACATGGGTGCATTTCCCCGCCCTGTAACTTCCCCATATGATTATTCTCCACAATGTAATGCCTCACAAAATGCAGACTTCCTGTGGAGTGAAATTTATTTCATTCCCAAGCTTAGAATTTGAGCTAGTCCTCTTTATCTGGAATAGCTGTCTCCTGCCTGTTGTCTGTGAACACCTTTATTTTGACAAACTGAAGTGCTTGCCTAGATCTGCCACCTTCCCTTTGCTGCCTGCCTGCAGTGAAAACTTGCAAACCCTTTGCAACTTTGTCTTTTGGCAGCCCAGTGTGCAAGGCAGGGGCTTTCCAGAGCTTTTAAGTGTGAAGTTTAACCCTCATCTCTCACACCCTCTCTTCTCCAGGCATCAGGAGAGAAATAACCCTTTGTAGTTCACTCCTTAATTGCATTGAGCTGGAAATATTTTGGAAGGCGAAGGTATTTTTGGAGAGGTCCTGGACCACAGCCCTTACCCTGCTTGTTTAGCTACCGAGTCATGACAGTGGGAGATCTACACCACCACTAACCATTTCCACTCTGTTCCTGCTTGCAACTTACTGGAACCTTACTCATGAGATCTGTTACCTTTGATGTCTTGCAGGAGAGGTATGAAATGGTTTCTTTGGCCACTGAGCAATGAAGTATTTGCAGTGAGAGGCAATGACTGTCAACTCTATCTCCATCTCCATTCTCCTCATCCTAACTCCAGGTTACCACATTGGTCATTAAGCATCATTGCTGATCTCCTGCTTCCTTGGCAGGATGTATGTTGTAACCTCTCAGCCTGTAGGTAGCTGTCTGACTTTTTCAAGAACTGCTCTTCTGCAGTTAACATCTCATTTCCATGAGTTAATAATTCTTCCCAGTCCTCTGAAATTCTACGACTCGCTGCCTGACCACAAATGGTCATTCTCCCATAAGCTGTGTTTGATTCCATTGTGTTGTAATAGAAAGCCAGAAGAAACAAAATCTGCTGCAGCTCATTTTTAACATAACTCAGATTTTTTTACATAAAAAGGAGCACTGTCTTTGTAGGCAGCTTTTTAAATCTGAAGGAATGTATCATTTTAATAATCTGAGCTGGTAGCTTCATGCAGTGTCTTCAGTCTTTGGAAAGAAAAAAAATAAAAATTGTTCCCTGGATTATTATTTGGCTAATTAAACTTTGCTTCTAGTAAGGAGAAATTAGAGCAATATTATAAATTTTGCTCAGATTTTGGGGGGTGCCTTTGCTCACACCTTGGGGGGTGCCTTTGCTCACACCTTGGGGGGTGCCTTTGCTCACACCTTGGGGGGTGCCTTTGCTCACACCTTGGGGGGTGCTTCTGCTTACACCNGGGGGGTGCCTTTGCTCACACCTTGGGGGGTGCCTTTGCTCACACCTTGAGGCATTGTCCACTTTTCCCTCACATCCGTGTTACCTCTTCCTCAATGTTAGTGTCCTCCTTGTTTGTAGAGGGCCATCCAGGTGCACAATGTTCACTTCAAATCTCTTTTTTTTTTTTTTCCTTTTATGATTTTTTTTTTTTTAATGTTCACTCATGATTCTCTCCTTCACCAGAGTAATAAATCCTGCATAATCCCTCCCAAGCCTTCCAGAATCTGATTTGGAACTTCTTAAGGCTACCATCTGCCAGATAATTAATATCCTGCTCAAGCAGTTGCATTAATACTGGCATCACTGACAATTGGCAGTATTACCAATGTATTTGTAAATGTAGTTATAGCAAGAAAAAGGAAGAGTTGTGGCAGAAGGAAAACTTTTCAGGGCCTCAAATCATTCAAACTCTGGATTAATCTTTCAGAGGCTGACAACTCTGCAACACTCAAGGAAGAGTTGGTTTGTCATTGGAAGTCATAGCTTGCTTGATGCTGCTGGAAACTGATTGCAACTTCATGTTAGGAACTCAACAGTTTTATCACATAATGATTGCAGGTCCATCTGTGCAGTCTGTCAAGAAAAAAAATCTTCTGTCAAAGTCTTTAGGGGTTGGTTTTGGAAGGACTGTGGGATTCAATCCAGTGCTGGTAATTCAGAGCTCCTTGGTAACCATCAACCAGTTTCTTGCTTTGTATCCATCGATAACCTTTGATTTTTAGAGATGGAGAAAGAAGAGACTTCACATAGAAATTGTGATGCCATGCTCTTTTCTGCTGATAGATCAGTGGTACAGAGGGAAAAGAGTAAAAATGGATTGGAATTTTACTTTTTAAATATTTCTTGAGCTTGTTAACTAAATCTATCACAGAATCAGTCAGGGTTGGAAGGGACCACAAGGATCAGCCAGTCCCAACCCCCCTGCCATGGGCAGGGACACCTCACACTAGATCAGGATGGCCACAGCCTCATCCAACCTGACCTTAAACACTTCCAGGGATGAGGCTTCCACCACCTCCCTGGGCAACCTCTTCCAGGGTTCTTCACCCTCATGGTGAAGAACTTCTTCCTAACATCCAGCCTGAATCTCCCCATTTCCAGAATTGTTCCACTCCCCTAGTCCTAAATCTAGAGGGATGTTCTGCACTCGAGTGCAGATGAACTTGTGCAGCTTACTTCACAGTGAAGGGAGAAAGAAGAAATAGAGAGTAGATTTAGACTGGATACTAGGAAGAAATTCATTCCAGTGAGGATGATGAGACACAGGAACAGGTTACCCAGGGAGGCTGTGGATGCCCTCTCCCCGGGAAGTGCTTGAGGCCAGGTCAGATGAGACCCTGAGCAACTTGGGCTAGAGGGAGATGTCCCAGGCCATGGCAGAGGGTGTGGAACTAGATGCTAAGGTCCCTTCCAACCCAAACCATTCTCTGGATCTATGAAACTATGCATGGAAATGAAGTAAAACAGGGGTGGGAGGAAGCCTAATAGCTAGGACAAGGCCATCCAGCCACTCTTTTCACAGGCATAAATGGTCTGTGTTCAGTTACACTCAAAGACATACCAGAATGCAGATTTAAAGGAGGAACATTGTGGTAAATCTTACTTAGGTAATTTCTTTTTACCACCCCTTTAAGTTTGGGAGGTTTTTTCTTGCTTTTACAACATTATAGTACTGAAAACCATCAATACAAAGTGCCATTTTCCTGAAGGCAGATAGGAAGCAAACTTCCTCCAGCTGCCAGCCGAGCCTTGTGAATCAGTGTTTCAGCACTGACCTTTTTGTGCCTCTTATTTCCATTCCAGTTCTTAAGATCTGATGATTAACCCAATGAAGTAATGTTTAATCATTTAACCTTCCTTTGCCTGGATTGTGGCAGCCACAGGAAATCTATTTCCAAACCAGAAAGACAAATCATCTTTGAAAGGAACATAGTGAGCTAAAGGATCCTAAAATGTCCTAGGGAGTGAATCATATTAGCTGAGAGTCGAGCCCAGTCTAGATACTTTAATTTTGGGGGAAAATGTTTTGCCTGTAAGTAGCTGAACCTTTTATCTTTGTTTGCTTGTTTAATTTAATTTTATTTTATAAAGCTGTAGCTTCTGAAAGTTGTTTTGCTTTTATTTCAAATACTTAGGGGAAAAAAAAAAAGAAGAAGAAAAAGGGGGAAAAAAAAAAAAGATTGTTCCTTGTGCAGGCTTTAAAACAGGGGGAAAAAAATCTATTGTGAAATAGGTAAAAAGTTGTGAAACTGGTGATTGTGTTCTCAGAGAGGAAACTTTTAAGGGTCTGGGATGTTTTTTAATAATAATAATAATAACTTATAACAATATATATAAAATAACTTGTTGTTACTGATGATATAATAATAAAATAAAAATAACTTAGAACTATATATATTATAAGAACTAATACTTTTTCTCCCTCCTATTCTACTTTTTCTCCCTCCTATTCTACTTTTTCTCCCTCCTATTCTACTTTTTCTCCCTTTCTTTTTCTATGTTGCAAAGATTTGACAAAGGATATGTTAAGGAAGCAACCAACCAGCAGCATTTCTGAACTTGCTTCCATTAAAGGAGGTGTTGTGACTGCAAATGCATTGATTGTTGCAACCCTGATGTGGATTATTACCATGCAAATTATTTGTAGCTGTGCATTAGATCATAGAAAAGAGGATGGAGAAAAAAAATTCCTGAATTTATCTCTTCTGGCTCATTCAGAAAATTCAAGAAAGGAAAAGAAATTGGAAGTGCTTGACTGAAATGCTTAAGCTAAAGCTGTGCTTTCCATGGAGTACTTTGCAATAGAATGGAGGGGAAAAATAAATTGAAGAAGAAACAATCAAAGCAATAATAATTAAAAAAAAAAAAAAAAGAGAAATGTAAGCAATAAATAAGGTAAAGAAAATTATCCCAGTGTTGGTTTGGGGCTGCTCTTTTTTTTTGAGGAAGCCAAACTTATTTCTCTTTCTTTCTTTTTT
>VWZE01011744.1:334330-358931 GCA_013396675.1 Eubucco bourcierii
TTTGAGGGAGACCAAGTTTTTTCCCTTTCTTTTTTTTTTTTTTTTTTTTTTGACACTTTCATTCTGAATTTTATAACAGAAATTATGTTTTTAACTGAAGGAACAAAATTCATTTGAAAGTCAGCCTTGAATTTCTGCAGCAGTCTGGAAATGTGAGCGAGGGAAAGTGCTTATTTGAAAGCAGTTTGCTGAAAAATGGTGCTCTGTGCTTACACCAAGTGAATGCAGTCCATTTGTATGGAATTAAAATGATCTATTTTTATTAAACCAGCTCTGCTGCAAACATTACTTTATAGGTCACTTGATGGAGAGGGATTTTTTTTTTTCCTCCCCAATTGCAGCTTGTGAAAACAAAGGTAAAGACTAAATATCTTCAAATTAGAATAGAAACTACCTCCACTGAAATACATCCTGGACCTGTTGGAATAATTGGATTGTAGCATTTGATTTTAAAGGTACTTTACAATGAGATTTATGGAGCTTTAAAAATAAAGAAGAAGAAGAATTTAAAAAAAAAAAAAACATCTTTATGGCCTTATAAAAGTGAAAATATTGTTGTAACCTCAGGAGCATTGTGAAAGGGTGAACGGAATAGGAACTGAAAACCTCATGGTCACATTCAGCTTGGGTGCAGAGTGCAAGGGGAGAGGCATCTGATGAAATTCCTGCAGAAGGCTCTGCTTTTTCAGTTCACCTTCTGTTGTTGGTAGGCTTTAGCACATTTAAATGTAATTGGTAGTGAAATTCTGAAGGCATAATTCTGCTTCACCACATGGATAAGGCATTGGAGGAGCTGCTGCCTCCTTCCCGTGCTGCTTTTTTATTGCCAGTCTGTAAAAGTCTTCTCAACCTTTTTTTTTTCAGTTCATCTCCCTAAATCCTCAGGGGGACTGAAGGGATGTGAAGTGCTGGACCCTATTAGTGATCATATATTAGCTTGGGGTTTGGCATTGGTTACTAACTGGGAAACAGTGATGAGGGAATTTTAGTTTGAGAAGGAGCTGCCCTCGATGCTGCAAGATTTTAGGGCTGGGTTCCCTGGTAAATTAACATTTTTCTGTTACTAATAACTGTTGGTGTCAAAATAAACTCTTAGAAAAAATAAACAAAAACAAAACACAAAAGAAAACAAATTATTTGCCACATAGCCCTCTTCTAGCCCTGTTTTTGCTAACACAAGCTGAAGTGTTTGGTAACAGCCTCACGGGAGGGTAGGTTTTAATCACGCCTGCGTATTGCATCGAGCAAAGAAGTTAAAAAGGAAAATCTCAGCAACAAAATTTCAGCAAAAAAAAAAGTGACTATTTCATCTGTGCCATCCTGCAGTGAGACATTCACAAACCCAAGGTGTGACTCCTGCTGAAAGTCAACACCTTCACCCCCAGCAGAATATTCTAAAGGGTTTTTTTTTTTTGTCCTCTTCTGATGAAAAATTATCCCAGTAAGTTGTAGGAAATCCTATTTATTTGGTGATTTCCTTTAAGTTGAAGAATTTGGTCTAATTTGAGTTATTTCTTCAAACATGGAAAAAAAAAAAAAAACCACAACAACCCAGGAGTATTATTCTGATGTTAATAAGATAGATTTTTTTGGGAGTGTTTTACTGTTTTCAAAGCTCCGTAACAAGGGAAAGTTACAGCGGCACAAAAACAAGGCACAAAAGAGAACCTATTTAGAAGTTGTAGTTTATTTCTCTTTACAAATGTCATTTATTGTCTTTCTTTAAAAAAAGAGTAATTTTTGCTTCATCTGCCATTAAAAGTTTTGGGTTTTTTAGTTATTTCTGTAGCTCAGAATTCAATGTTGAGGGACACTGCAGTTGACTTTTGCACTGCTGTGCGTAGCGGCGAAGGGTCCGACGGAATTGGAAGCAGAGTAAAACCTACATTGCCAGAATGAGTCTGGATTATCTTCTGCCTGGTTTAATCAATAAGTAATGAGGGTCTAAATTCTATACCTCAGCAGCCAACTGTGGAATTCAGACTGGCATTTAATTATTGATTCAAGCTATTTCCACCCTGAATTTATCTGCAGAGTGTAAATCAGGGAACGCTGAATCTATCTGCTGGTGTTCTGCGGGGTGTAAAAGCAGTGAATATTGCCTTGCTGTTAAAAAAACAAAACCAAACAAGCTTTTTATTGATGATTTGGAGGTTGTTAAAAATGAATTAATAGTTTGTTTTTAAAGTTTGCTGTAGCCAAAGGTACTCAGCTTTCTCTAGCTACTGTTGTCAAGCCTGTAGTTAATGCTTCCTCAAGCCACTGCTACACTTAAGGAGCTCAGCCTACAAACTGCCTGCAGGTTGCCTGCTGCTGCAGAATGCAAACTGAAGTTTGTGTGCCAGAGAAGGAGCTGAGGGCATGATGTGAAGCTTTTACTCTCCTCCAGTTTTCACTGACCCGTGCTTCTTGGTGGCTGCAGATCTGCAGGTCCTCAGCATACCTGGATAACCCCTGAAAGCTTAACACTCTTAGGCATTTGCCAGATGCTCTTAGTTCATTTCCTTCCTCCAGGGGTTAAGATTCTTCTCCAGGTGGCTGCTTGAGGAGCAGTACTAGTTTAAATTAGCAAGTAGGCAGGACTCCTAGAGAGCCACTCACTCACCAGAATGGAAACTGGACCCAAGTGGCCCTTTTCCTGGGCCTGAGCAGTAGGCTGCTGTGGGCAGCACATAACTTCTCACTGCTTTTGACACCCTGTCCTTAGCATTGTCAGTTGGCCATATTCGTCTTCCTGCTTTCTGCTCTGTTTTGCACCAGGCTTTATGGGCTCTTGGCTCCCACTTTAGAGCACAGGGGATGCCAGTGCCTCGTGGTGGATCCCCCTCTGTGGCAAGGCATTTGAAAGGAAAGGCTTTAAACCTTCAGCCAGGCAACCTCCCAGCTGTTTGGTGACCCAGTGTCTTCATACAGCCTTATACCAAGTGACACCATGACTGTAGTCCCTCATAAACCACCCTCTGGGTCAGCAGCACTGTCTTGAAACCTCACCTACACACAAACCCAGGCTGACCAAAACTAGATAGTACTTGTTGGGATAGGACAATGAAGGGTCTGAACTTCAGATTCAGGCCTGAATCACTTGCTAAATTCACTTGCTAAAATACTGACCTTAATTTTAACTCTTTTTTTGGGGGGACAGTTTTGCTTCCTAGCGGTTTTGTTCTCATGTAAATTCAGCTAAACTGCCTGTGAGAATCTTTCATGTTGCATTTTCAGGTGTTCAGTGTGTATTTAGGGAAGCTTAAGTCTCAGGAGTTGGTCCTGAGTATGTTTGGCAGCAAAAATAAATGCAGGCAGCATGTTCTTATAGAATCATAGAATGGGAAGATTGGAAGGGACCTCAAGGATCATCTAGTTCCAACCCCCTACCATAGGCAGGGACACCTCCCACTAGTACAGGTCACTCCAGGCCTCCTCCAGCCTGGCCTTGAACACCTCCAGGGAGGGAGCAGCCACAACCTCCCTGGGCAACCTGTGTCAGTGTCTCACCACCCTCACTGTAAACAACTTCCTCCTAACATCCAGTTTAAATCTTCCCTCTGCCAGTTCAAACCCATTGCCCCTTGCCCTGGCATTGCCAGACCTTGCCAATAGTCCCTCCCCAGCCTTCCTGTGGCCCTTTTCAGATACTGGAAGGCTACTCTAAGGTCTCCTTGAAGCCTTCTCTTCTCCAGGCTGCAGAATCCCAACTCTCTCAGCCTGTCCTCATAGGAGAGCTACTTCCTAGCATGGCTTTGTGCAGAACAGCTCAGATGTTACCTGCTCTGCCACCTTTTCAGCATTTTAAGTTTGACCCTGTGGATTTAGTGAACTTTACAAGCCTGGTGGAGAGACTACTTGGAATTAACTATTCTTACTGAGATCCTGGGTTGGAGTGTAAAGATCTGAGGATATAAAGGGATTATCATGTTCTGTCTCTGTGTTTTGAGAAAGTAGCCTTTTAGCACTGGAAATGGCATTGAAGGGATTAGTTCCCTTTGCTTGCTTAGGGAAGAAGGTATAAGCAGCACTGACATTTCAAAGATAAGGGGAAATAAATACTAGAGGACCTCTCTCTGTGGTGCTGTGAACTTAGTGCCACGTGCAGAATGAGTTCCATTATGTGTCAGATGTTCACAGAATCACAGAACTGTCAGGCTTGGAAGGGACCCAAAGACCATTCAGTTCCAACCTCCCTGGCATGGGCAGGGACACCTTACATTAGATCAGGTTGCCTAGAGTCCTATCCAGCCTGGTCTCAAAAATTCCCCAGGATGAAGCTTCCACCACCTGCCTGAGCAACCTGTTCCAGTGTCTCATCACCTTCATGGTGAAGAACCTTTTCCTAACACCCTACACTGGGAATTTCTCTCTCTTCCCTCTAGAGTCAGTTTCAAACTGACTTTTTTTTGGACTAAAAGCTCTCCCACTTACTAGCTAGGACACCCCAAAGCTTGGAGGGTGTTGGAGTCAGATGCATGTTGAGAGATGCTGGGTTTGGGGTTGCCTCATTAATGCTTTGTTTTCTTCTTTGCAGGATTTTGCTACCCGGGCCAAGCTGGCTGTCCAGAACCTGGTGCAGAGGGTTGGGTTCTTTGGCATTTTGGCCTGTGCTTCAGTAAGTCCATTTCAGTCACACAGGGCTTTTGTGATCACCAGCTGCAGACTGAATGCAGTGCAGCTGTGGACTGTGCTGTGCAATGCTGTGGAGTGTGACTTGGTTTCATTGGAGTCCACATGGCTCCTCCTGCCTTGTTTGCTGTTTCTGTGTTCTCTGCTTGGGCAAATGGAAAGGTTGTGGGGCTGGCAAGTACAGCAACATGGAGAGAGTCCAGCATTAGTAAAAACCACAGTGAATTCTACATCAGAGTTCTGTAGTTCAGCATGGTGTGGTGGCACCTGACTAAAACAGGTCAGTTCAGTGGAGAGACAAAAAGCCTGACACAGCCAGAAGGACTTACAAGAGACTAAGATGCTCTTAAAATGCAAGAAGCTTGTTTCAGACCAGGTCTGCTCCCTGCTTTAGATGTTGAGGCTATGTCTTTCTCACTCTCTTCTGTGCCAGTGGGTATTTGGCAGAGCAGATTGTGTGCCCACTGACAGCTACCACGTTGGGACCTTCTCAGCCCAGCTGATTATCATGAGCCATAGATTCTGCTGGAGCTATGTTAGAATTCCCTGAGGTGTTTATGTCTCTTAGCTTATGGTGCTTGGCATCTTCAAATCCAAAGATGCACACAGGTTGAGGAGAGCCAAGATGCCTGTATAAATCCAGACCAGGATCTCCACCCATAGTATTTCTCCTAAGTCAGCTCAGGAGACGTCTTGGGATCATTAGGGACCAGAGAAAGCAGGAGGAGGGAGCAAATTCCAAAGCCATGGCTAGATGAGCTGCAAACTACTTGGAGCTTTTTTTTTTTTCCCCCCTCTAAACAAGCATCTCTACTGATGCTCATATCTGACTTTAATCACTATATTTTAGTGGTTTAAGTAGGATATTATTGTCCTTTTTGAGTAGAAAAATGTTGAATCATCTCAGGTTAAAAGCTTTTTCTGGAAGCTTGATGAAAACTAGTAGGAATGGGATCCCTTATTCCTCCATCCCACACACAAAGTGTGGGACATCATGCACAGAAATGTGATTACAGTGGTGGGGGGAAGTGTAGATCCCCTATGATCCCATTCTTCTGGAACATCCACAGACATGAGCCAGCTACTCAGCCATGAGGAATGAATTCCACACTTGTCTAGCCTCTCTCTTTAGTTTCCTGAATTGCAGAGATGACAATTTTAACTATTTGCTAGAATGTAAGTGACCTGTGTTAGCTGGAAAGGGTTCTGGTTGTCACTGCTGGCATACAACTTGTGTTTGCTAATCCTTTGAACTGTCTCAGTGTTTGGAGTGCAGACGTAGCTTACAAGCTGTTCTTTAAACCTTTCCATCTATTAAGCTCTTAGGCTGCTCCCTCACTGCCTCCTCTGACTCATTACCCTCTAGTCACCATCTTGTGAGACAGCCCTGCACAGGCTGCTCTGTCTGCCTTGTGTCATCAGAGCAGCAGCTTGGAGGTGGCAGGGATGAGTTACTGGAGCAGCTGGGCAAGGTGAGGTGTGGATAAATGGTGAACATGAGGAAGGAGTTGGTAAACAGGAGAGGTGATGTGCAAACTCTGCAGAGTTCCTGCTTAGCAGTGCTTAAACATTTGCTTAACTTCTTAGCTCCTGACTGCACTGTTCTGCACAGCTCCCAGCTCCAGCTTCCTCCTGCTTATATAGGCAGCTCCTGCTCGGGGCAGGGATGAGGAACCAGGAACCCACCACAGAGCACTTGAGGGTTTGTAAACATATTTACAGAGTAACTGCAGAGCAGCAAGAAAAGGAGCAGGGTTAAATCTGGCAGAGACACTGGAAAAGCACAGGGGTGCCAAGCTACACTTCCTTGTTCATTTGTAGGTGAGGAAGGCAGCCCCCACGTGTGCCCCTTGCATTTGGGTGTTCCCCCACAAGCTTTCAGGGCTTTGGTTTAGGGCTTCTCTATATGCTAGAAGGTATCTTCTTTACTGGCTCTTCTTCACTGTGGTCTTACTTTTGGATTTTAAAGAGAATTTTAGCTGGGTGTACTTTTTATTATTAGGGACCCTGCTTGTGCAGTGTGCAGTGGTGCTGACTGGCCTAGCTGCAGGTCATTTGGCAAGCAGTGGCTTCTAAATGCTACCTAAACCCACTACCAAATTCAATTTAACACTTCACCAGTTTATCCAGTGTAGTCAACTGGCTGCAGTGTTGCTCACTGGCAATAGGAAAGCTCTATGTTATTGTCTGGAGCTTATTCCCTATGTAAAGGCAGCTCTGGGGAAGGAGCCAAGCAAGAAGTAGCCCTGGAAGATCCTTGCTGTGACTTGTGAGAATTTGCCCTCCTGTCTTTGCAGGCTGCTGTGGCAGCTCTCACTGCTGCTGGTGTGTGTGTGTTTGTACAAAAGCAAAGAGCAAACCTCACTGGTCTGCTAATACACCTGCTGTGGATCTCTGGAGTAACTCTTCACAGTGCTATCTGTAGTGTAGGGAGGAGATCCACAGTTATCCCTGCCTAGGGCATGCTGCTCCCTCTGTGCTGAGGGTGATTAAAAGGTGCTGTGAGCCTACAGCTTTCAGCAGCCACCGAGGAGGGGGTTGGGATGAGGAGGGGGTTGGGATGAGGTGGTGGTTGGTCTCTTCTCCCTTCTATCAGGTGATAGAAAGAGAGGAACTGGCCTGAAATTGTGCTAGGGCAGGTTTAGGTTGGAGATTAGGAACAATTTCTTTGCTGCCCTGGGAGGTGGTGGAGTCCAGAAACATGGATGTGGCACTTAGGGAACATAGTTTTGTGGCTGTGGTAGCTGTGCTTGGGCTTAGTGGTCTTAAAGGTCTCTTCCAACCGACATAATTCTGGGATTCTGTGAAGAAAATCTGAGAGCAACCAACGAGGAGCACATTTGAGACCTGGAGCAGCTTTGGCTCAGGAGAGCTATGAAATGAGTAAATAATTTACTGGCCTCCTATGCCTGAGACAGCTGTCAAAGGAAAGAATCATTTCAGCTGAAGCACAGCAAGCTGAGAGACCCTTTTGGGGCATGATTAGAGACCGTTTCAGATTTCTTCCTATGCAGGTGGTGGTGTGGGTGCTCATGAATTTGAATTGTCAGTCTGTAACAGCTGAGTATAACCCTCCGCAGGTCGCTCACAGGTTGCAGGTTTCCCTTCAGTCAGTTGCAAAGTTGAGAACCTCTTAGGTCCTTTCAGTCTCCCTTTTGTTTGTTTGTGTAAGAAACCAGCACAAACTGCAGCCTGTAATGGGCTGCTGCTGTGCCTGACACATCCCCCGTGTGTGCACTCAGACCTCCTGCCCTCCTGAAGTGTGAAAAGGTTGCAATTTGGATACTTTCTTGCTTTAAATTCCCAACTATTTTGCAGATAGTATGACAATAGCAAATGTCAAGCCAAGAGTTGAACAAAAACAACAACCCAAAAGAAAGAAAAAAAAGAAAGGGGGGGGGGGAGGGGAGGGGGAACCCAAACCAAACCAAACCACTTTTAATTTTAAATGACTTGCATATGCTTAATAAAATCTAATCAGGGCTTTTAAACTGGATACATCTGGCTGTAAATGCCAGGGTTTAATGTACTTGGAGATGGAAGTCACTGGGGATCCTTTTGAGCACTGCCTTCCAAGAGTGATGTGCTTGTCAGGGAGAAAATTTGATAAATCACTCAAGGAGGCTTTGCTGTGGTTTCTGTGCCTTTCACATGGACCTTTTTTTGTTAGCCTTTTCCCCCTCCATTATTTAAAATCCAGGAAGGGACCTGGAGAGTGGAATTGTCTGGGGCATCATCTAGCTGCATCCCAGAGACTTCAGTTATGTGGTGCAACATTCATGTTTCTGTGAGTGCTAAGACACAGGAGTTGTGTATAGAGTTGAATGAGGGGAAAATGTTCCTTTTTCAGAGTGCCAAAGTCTGTTCTGTTCCTGTTCAGCTCAGTGCTGCAACTCTTAACCTTCTTTCCCTTGCCCTTCGCAGATCCCAAACCCTCTCTTCGACCTGGCCGGGATAACTTGTGGACACTTTCTGGTTCCCTTCTGGACTTTCTTTGGTGCAACCTTGATTGGGAAAGCAGTCATTAAAATGCACATCCAGGCAAGTTCTACACCTCCCTCGGGGCTCTGGGGTGAAGACTCTCTATGTTTTTTCCCTTTTGACTGTTACTTCATAATAAACTGTGGAGTCTCCCTTCCTGACCTGAAGTAATGGAAATTAATTTGGTGCAAAGGATTTACAAGAAAGGATCTGCTGGGCTTCTTGTGCTCTCAAAACTAGGCAACTGAGTAATTTATAGCTACAAACTAATGAGCTTGCTGCCTACACCACTCAGGAAATTGGTGGTTAGCCAAGTTATTTACCTAGGGGTTTTACCAGGCTGAAAGGACTTGGTACTCATAATGAACTTGCCTTTTTGGGACAGATGCTGGTTTCACAGAGTGCTGCAGCCTGCCCTGGCTGCTTAAGCCACACTTTTATGTGCTCCCTTTTACCTCAGTTGAGTGTGTAGAGGAAAGCTTCACTGCTCCAGGTGCTACAGAAAGCAGCCTGAGGATCTGGGAGTGTTGTCCATAGCTTTCAAGCAGGGGTGGCAATTTTTGATGTTCCTGAGCTGTGCTGTTTTGAAAGGGTTTGACCTCAGAGTGTCTCCAGGTTTTCTTGCCAGCTTACAGCATCAAGATTGCTCTGGTTTAGGAGGGATCTCTGAAGATCATTTAGTCCAGCCCCAGCTCAGAGCCTTCCTGGGTGCTCTGAATGTGACAATCAGGACCAGGGTCACTCACTTGTAACGTTCATCACTGTTTTGTCCAAAGCCAGATGAAGCAGAGGTTCCTTGGCCTCTCCTTGACTGCTGCCTGTGGTCAGTGCTATGGCAGGAGCTGCCTCACCCTTTGTGATGCTCAGAACCAGCGTTTCCAGCTGGGGTTTGGAGGTTTTAAGCATCTCATAGGGCTGATGCAGTGCTTGTAGCTGTCTTGCTTCTTGGAAATCTTTTGTCACTGCATGAAAAGAGCAGAAGCTTTTAGCAGTATAAAATTACTTCTCTAGTACCCTCATTGAGCTACTTAACAATCTTTCTCTTGCCATGAACAGAGTTAAGTCTTCAGCATTTTCCTTTTTCTCCTGTCTTTTTGTAAATGGTTATTTTATCCTAAACTAGAAAACAAACAGGTACCTGAAAATTCTTTCATTTATTGTGGCAGAACAACTTTTTCTCCATGCTTCTTTTTACGCTGTTTAAATCTTTGCCTGCTTTTAAATCTGTCTGCTGTTGGAATTCCTTCTGGCAACACAGAAAAGTGGGATAGTATTTGTGTAATATTGCTCCTTTTTTATTGTTTTGTGTAGATAGCAGAAGGTTTTGCTCTGCTAATTTATAGTGCTTCATGCTCAGATCAAATGCAAGTGAGAAAATATTTCCCTGTGTCCTGTACAGTTGGTAAATCATCCTGTTTTGTAATATGTTTAGCTATTGGAGCTCTCTTTTTGGAGATGCTTGGTTTCAAGCATCCTCTTGTGCAATAGCCTCGATGTTTTGTAGTGATCTTGCTGTAATTTGGAATTTGGGAAATGTAAGAGTCATGGAAAAGGCTCCTAATGAAATCTTTCTGTAGACAGGAAGCGAGCGGCTCTGGTGCGGTGGCCATCCTGGAGCTGCCTGTAACTGGCCTTTTCCTGCAGACCACAAAACCATTTGCTAGTCACATCCCTTCTTTCCAGACCAGTGAATGCAGTTCTCGTTAGATCATGTTTAAATTGCTTTGAGGAGGCTGTGGGAACTGTTTCTGTGTGCACACAGCTCCACGGGGCCCTGCTGCAAGGGAGCGGAGCTGTCACGTAGGGCAAAACTGGAATCAGCTCTGGCTGCCTTAACAGCATTTAAACTTGGGTTGGAAGGGTGAGGTGAAGTTGTGGGCAGTGGGATCTCCTGCAAAGCAAGCCTTGTGTTAGAGAAGTTGGGTGGGGAGGGCCTACAAGAAAACTGGGGAGGGACTCTTTAGGCTGTCAGGTAGTGATAGGACTGAGGGGAATGGAACAAAGCTGGAAATGGGGAGATTCAGACTGGATGTTAGGAAGAAATTCTTCAGCATGAGGGTGGTGAGAGCCTGGAATGAGTGGTGGGTGGAAGCCTCATCCCTGGAAGTGTTTAAGGCCAGGCTGGATGAGGCTGTGGCCAGCCTGATCTAGTGTGAGGTATCCCTGCCCATGGCAGGGGGGTTGGGACTGGCTGATCCTTGTGGTCCCTTCCAACCCTGCCTGATTCTGTGGTTCTACTCTGCTCCAGATAGTTTGGTGGATTAGAGAGAGGGAATCTTTTTGAACAGACAGGTACCTGCTGGCTTCCCTTTTGTTCTTCAGGGGTTTCTGCTGTGCTTCTGTCTTAAGCACATGAACTGGGGAACTAAAAACTCTGTTATTGTTCACTTCTGTGAAGCTGAGGTTGGTGTGGCTGTGTAAGGGGATGTGAATTTCTCTGCCCAGTGATGACTTTTTCTATTAAAACTTTGTTGATGGAGTAAAGTGACCTTGAGCTTCTGGGCAGTTCAGTTTGGGGAGGCCAGGAATGGTTGGCAACAGGCTCCACAGACACTGCAAGCAATCAACTCCTTGAGGGGGGAGAATAGCAAACAACTTCTTGCTCTCCTGCCAGGCAGAGAAGGACCTGGGGGTACTGTTTGACAGCTAACTGAGCGTGAGCCAGCAGTGTGCCCAGGTGGCCACAAAGGCCAACGGCATCCTGGCCTGGCTCAGGAACAGTGTGGTCAACAGGAGCAGGGCAGTCCTTCTGCCCCTGTATGCTACTCAGGCCGCACCTTGAGTCCTGTGTCCAGTTCTGGGCCCCCCAATTTAAGAAAGATGTTGAGGTGCTG
Source organism: Eubucco bourcierii (assembly GCA_013396675.1). Classification (NCBI taxonomy): domain Eukaryota; kingdom Metazoa; phylum Chordata; class Aves; order Piciformes; family Ramphastidae; genus Eubucco; species Eubucco bourcierii. Next base: position 345,760 of record VWZE01011744.1, read on the forward strand.
GAAGGTGTCCAGAGAAGGGCACCAGGGCTGGTGAGGGGCCTGGAGCACAGCCCTGTGAGGAGAGGCTGAGGGAGCTGGGGGTGTGCAGCCTGCAGAAGAGGAGGCTCAGGGCAGAGCTCATTGCTCTCTGCAGCTACCTGAAGGGAGGTTGTAGCCAGCTGGGGTTGGGCTCTGCTGCCAGGCACCCAGGGACAGAACAAGAGGACACAGCCTCAAGCTGTGCCAGGGCAGCTTCAGGCTGGATGTTAGGAAGAAGTTCTTGGTAAGAGAGATTGGCATTGGAATGGGCTGCCCGGGGAGGTGGTAGAGTCCCCACCCCTGGAGCTGTTTAGAAGGAGGCTGCATGAGGCACTCAGTGCCAGGGCTTAGTTAATGAGAAGGGTTAGGTGATAGGTTGGACTCAGTGATCCTAGAGGTCTTTCCAGCCTGCCTGATTCTGTGATTCTGAAATAAAGAGTATTGAAAAACAAAGGTCTTGAAAGAAAAGAGGAGGGAGGGAACTGTGTGTGAGTGCTGGAGAGAAGCTGTTTGGTTGGAGAGGAACATCGACTGCCCTAGCTCATTGTCTTTGCTTCCTCTCTGATCGAATGTTTCTCTAACTGATGTTTTCCTTCCTACAGAAACTCTTCGTTATTATAACATTCAGCAAACATATAGTGGAGCAGATGGTGTCCCTCATCGGGTGAGTAATGCTTTGACACACTGTTACCTTCACCCATTCAGTGGAAAAGTACTGGAGGAGTCCCACTGGATGTGCTGAAAACTCTGCTCCCAAGGGCAGGCTTTGGCCAACACAGAGTTTGAGTCTTCCTTGCAGCTTCGTTCCTCACCGCAAGGGCTTCAGGTTCCTCAAGGAAGGTCAAATGGCCTGGGTCTGTACTACCAACAGTTAACTACACCCAGAAGTACACACATCTCCTCCAGCTACAGGCAGCTACACTTTTAGCTGCAAATAGACTGGAGGTTTTTATAGACTTTATTCAGTGTGAGCATATCCAGTATCTGAAGGGGCCTACAGGAAGGCTGGGGAGGGACTATTGACAAGGGCTTGCAATGCCAGGACAAGGGGCAATGGGTTTGAACTGGCAGAGGGGAGATTTAGACTGGATGTTAGGAGGAAGTTGTTTGCAGTGAGGGTGGTGAGACACTGGCACAGGTTGCCCAGGGAGGTTGTGGCTGCTCCCTCCCTGGAGGTGTTCAAGGCCAGGTTGGATGAGGCCTTGAGTGACCTGTGCTAGTGGGAGGTGTCCCTGCCTATGGCAGGGGGTTGGAACTGGATGATCCTTGAGGTCCCTTCCAACCTTCCCATTCTATGATTCTATATGACCAAAAATTGAAAGAATTGATGTGACTTATGCAGTGTCCTAACATGACAGCAAACATCTTCCCTAATCTGAACTGCCTCAGGCATTTCAAACCTCACATAAAATACCTGAGTGAGAAAATGAGTGCAGAGAGTTTCATCTCCAGTCCATTCAACTTGGGTTGGTTGGTTTGTTTGTTTGTTTTCATAGGAGAAATACCACTTTTGGTGGATGAATTGATTTTGAGAAAGTTTTGCTTCTTTATTATATTTGGACTGACTTCTTTAGTAATGGCTTTGAATTATTTCTTAGTTGTTTTAAAGTTTGATTCTCAGTTTCAAATGAAAAAAAAAAAATAGCAACTTCCAGCTCATGACAGTCAGAGGGGAAGAAAAAACCAAAACAAAAACACAATTAAACCAACACTGCTTCTGAGTTCAGATGAAGATTGGGCACTGAGGATGAAGCCTGAGGTTTTTGCTTCATCTCTACCTTCTCAGTCATATTATGCTGGGGAACTTTAAGATCCATTGTTGATGTTAACAGTTCCTGCTTGCTAATCCAGCACCTGATGTGGCCACAGTGCCTCTCCAACCCTGCAGAGGTTTCATAGACTGCTTGAATGCAAAGTATGTAGCTTAATTAATGGAAATGTAGCTAAATAGATGAAATCATATGGATTGCAACAAAAATTCATGCACAGGTCTTTGAAGGAATGGTTGTGGTGTTGGAGGGGAAAGCCACTGCCTGCTTTCAGTGCACTGCTTAGAATAAGTTTAGCCTGGAGAAGAGGAGGCTCAGGGGAGACCTTCTTGCTGTCTACAGCTACCTGAAGGGAGGTTGTAGCCAGGAGGAGGTTACTTTCTTCTCTCAGGCAAGCAGCAGCAGAACAAGAGGACACAGTCTCAAGCTGTGCCAGGGGAAGTTTAGGCTGGAGTTGAGGAGAAAGCTCTTGCCTGAGAGAGTCATTGACTGCTGGAATGGGCTGCCCAGGGAGGTGGTGGAGTCAGCGTCCCTGGAGGTGTTCAAGGCAGGTTTGGACGTGGCACTTGGTGCCATGGTCTGGTCTGGAGGGCTGTGGTATCAGGTTGGACTTGATGAGCTTTGAGGTCTCTTCCAACCTTGGTGATGCTGTGATACTGTGATAATGTTAGGGATGGAGGCTTAAAGTTGGAAATGTCTCTCTAATATTTAAATAAAAAGCCTCAGTGTTGTGGGGTTTGGTAGAGGGGTTTTGGGGGGATTGTTTGGTTGGTTGGGTTGGGTTTGGTTTGGTTATCCTAAGCTAGATGCTTAAACTGGCTCCATAAAATAGCTTCCAAGAGGTGTCTACTTTTCCAAGGTCTTGCTACATGGAGCAAATCGACTGACACTTTGCTGTCTGAGCTCTAACAGCTCTCTTCACATCAAAACCCAAAAGCCACGCTCCTCAAGCATGGTTGGAAGGAATTCCTTACAGAACATGCAATCCTGGGGCATTGCACTAACGAAACAAAACCTTGACTTTATGACTTGCTGGTCTTCTGATTGGGCATCTGCCTTGTACTAAACTTCACAATTAATATGTTGCTTTGAAGATTATTAAAAAAAAAAAAAAAAAAGAGAGAGAAACATTTCTCCTTTTAGCCATCACTAGTTAGCTTTTCTGAGCAGGGACACTCAGTTTCCTGCTGCCTTTTGCTCAGCACTGCTGCTGCCTCAGGTGTATTTCCAAAGATTTACTCTCCTGCAAACCTCTGAGCCAAAACTGGTAGCTTGTTTGGGTTTGGGTTTGTGGTTTTGTTTTTTTTTTTTTTCCTACTTCATCTGTCTTGGAGATAATTTTGCATCAGATTACTTAGAATGCATTCACAAGGCCTCTGCTGGATTGGGATTTTGTTAGATGGTTGATGTCAGAGTTCAGAAATGTTCTGAGGAGACAGTGAGATTTTTGGAATGTCCTGGTATCGACTTTTCTCAAGCTGCCTGCTAACATTACCTCATCAATTTCTTGTAGAGTGGTGTATAAAACATGTTCAACAATAGCTTGCATGAAATCCCTTCTTACTCAATTAAAATGCAGTTCTGTTTCATGGTCACTGACTTGACTTCAACCAAATTCTATCCCACACAATGACTTCAGACTTGTTTTAGTCTGGGGTATTGCTCTTGCACAATAGGAAATGTCAGAGCACAATGCTCTGAAATAATGAATATATTAATATATAGGAGAGCTAAAATCTAGACAGAAGATTGAGTTATGAGATAGAAGTCTGAGGCTGTTTGATTATTTATGGTTTGTTTTTTTTTATAAGCCAGGGAGAATTTCTCAGTTAACTACATGAGTCTCAGTCAAAAAGCAAAAGTGATTCACCTGCAGCCCTGGCTCAGCAGTTGTTTGCTTGTCTTGCTGGCTGCTGCTGGCATTGCACACTGAGCCTACCATGCCCAGGCTGTTTTATTAGCACTTAGGGTAACTTGGTTTTACAGTTCTGTCAAGGTGTCCATTACTGAAGGATCATAAAATACTCTTTACAATAAGGAAAGAAAAGGGTGGGGGAAGTGTCAGGAAATGAAGAGGTTGTTCAGAAAACGAAGTGTTGAGCACTGTTGGGAGGAGGTGTAGAAGAAAAGGTAAGGGTGGGGTGAGTGGTGGCCTAAGAGGAGACCTGATAGTAGCCTGCCGGGATCTGAAGGGGGCTCCAGGAAGGCTGGGGAGAGACTATTGACAAGGGCTTACCACGACAGGACAAGGGGCAATGGGTTTGAGCTGGCAGAGGGGAGACTGAAAGTGGATGTTAGGAGGAAGTTGTTTGCAGTGAGGGTGGTGAGACACTGGCACAGGTTGCCCAGGGAGGTTGTGGCTGCTCCCTCCCTGGAGGTGTTTAAGGCCAGGTTGGAGGAGGCCTTGAGTGACCTGTGCTAGTGGGAGGTGTTCCAACCCCCTATGGCAGGGGTTTGAAACTAGATGATCCTTGAGGTCACTTCCAACCTTACCATTCTATGATTCAGAAAGATGTTGAGGTGCTTGAACATGTCCAGAGAAGGGCAGCAAGGCTGGGGAGGGGTCACAGCACAGCCCTGTGAGGAGAGGCTGAGGGAGCTGGGGGTGTGCAGCCTGCAGAAGAGGAGGCTCAGGGCAGAGCTCATTGCTCTCTGCAGCTACCTGTAAGGAGGTTGTAGCCAGCTGGGGTTGGGCTCTTCTCCCAGGCAAGGAAGGACAGAACAAGAGGACACAGTCTCAAGCTGTGCCAGGGCAGGTTTAGGCTGGACCTTATGAAGAAGTTCTTCCCAGCAAGAGCGATTGGCATTGGAATGGGCTGCCTGGGGAGGTGGTAGAGTCCCCACCCCTGGAGCTGTTCAGGAGGAGGCTACATGAGGCACTCAGTGCCATGGGTTAGTGAATTAAAAGGTGTTAGGTGAGGGGTTGGACTCGATGATCCTAGAGGTCTTTTCCAGCCTGGTTAATTCTGTGACTCTGTGGTGGCAGCAGCAGGGCAAATGGCAGCTGTGCTGCAGCAAGCCTTGTTAGGGTGAGGGAGCATGGCTGGATGGAAAGGGAAGCCAGCAGGAGTCTGGAAGTAACAACTGAAGAGTGTTAGAAAGGTACAGGTAGCTGCCATGGGGCTGGCAATTCTCAACCTGTTCTGCCAGTCAGTAGTTTAAAGCTGTGTTGTTGCTGTTTAAAATGCTGTCAGGAGAAAGTTTTCTCTCAGGCTGGGTTCCCTTCCTGAGCTCTGGTGAGGGAGGATGGTGTCTGAGAGCTGTGCCTTGCCTTCTCTCACTTGAGTTTAACTTACTGATCAGCTTTGATGCTGGTTGTAAGCCAAGCCCAGCCTGTTTGAAATACTTCATTATCACATGTTGTGAGGTTTCTTTGGGCTCTTCAATCTTTCCATTAAATTATTTTTGTCTACCTACAGCTGCAGGGTGGTTTATTAAGTCACCCTAAGCATACTGCTTTTAAGCACCATCATATTTTCTTTGAAGTGGCAGTTGCTAATGTGGATTAAGAATTCCTAGGAAACTGCTAAAAGAAATAGTCCTGAAAGCACAAAGCATCCACAGAAGTGGCTGCCAGCAGTTCTGGGTAAATGTTCAGAAAGGAAAAAAAAAAATCTGATTCTTTTTACTTTTTATCTTTAAGTTCAGCATGCTTGTTCATGTGAAAATGAGCTGAGAGCTTCAGAACTTCTGCAGCCGTTCACAAATTCATAGAATCACAGAATGGCTCAGGTTGGAGGAGCAGCTGAGGGAGCTGGGGGTGTGCAGCCTGCAGGAGAGGAGGCTCAGGGCAGACCTCGTTGCTCTCTGCAGCTACCTGAAAGGAGGTTGTAGCCAGCTGGGGTTGGACTCTTCTCCCAGGCACTCAGGGACAGAACAAGAGGACACAGCCTCAAGCTGTGCCAGGGCAGGTTCAGGCTGGATGTTAGGAAGAAATTCTTCACCAAAAGTGTGATTGGCATTGGAATGGGCTGCCCAGGGAGGTGGTGGAGTGCCCATCCCTGGAGGTGTTTAAAAGGAGGATGGATGAGGCACTCAGTGCCATGGCTTAGTTAATGAGAAAGGGTTAGGTGATAGGTTGGACTGGATGATCCTAGAGGTCTTTCCAACCTGGTTAATTCTGTGATCTCACAGATCATCTGCTCCAACCTCTCTGCTGTGGGCAGGGACACCTCTCAACTAGACTCTGGTGCTCAAGGCCTCATCCACTCTAACCTTGAACACCCCCAGGGGGAGGAGGGATCCATAACCTCCCTGGGCAACCTAAAAAGAGAGGTCTTATAGCATAAACAGTTTTTTATAGCATCAGATAGCACATGGCCTTCAGCAACTGCTGAACTTCAGTGGCAAGTGGTAGGGCTGCATCCCTTGGGGACAAATCCCACTCTGCAGAGATTCCCTCTGACTGTCATTAATGATAAACTCACTCAGCAGGCTGCAGAATGCCTTAATGAGAGGCTGTGGTAGTTAGTGAAGGGGAGGTGAGCACTGAGGAGTGCTGCTGGTACCCCAGGCCTGCCATCTTCTCAGCAAAACCAGCCCCTGCCTGTAGCAAATGGAACCTGGCCAATTTTAAGAGAAGCAGAAGCTAATCAGTTCAATTAATGAACTGAGTCAATAAACTAAATTGAAGTTTAAATAGAAGGCAGTGAAATGTCTGTTTGAAAAAAAACAAAACCCCTGCATGCTTCCCTGGGGTTTTGGAAGTGAATTTGTTAGTGCCCTGTTAGCACTGGGAAGGGTAAACCAACAGACTCTGAAAAATCTGCCCCAAAATATCAGTGCTTCTGGAGGGGCTCTTAACCTGCTGGGCTTTGTGCAGTAAGCTCTCATGCTCCCCAGCTATGCAGGCCACCTTGGGGAATTGCCTCTGTTGAAGGAGAAGCAGTTACTTGAAACATTGCCTCCACAAACCAGTTTGCTGCTATTTATTGTGCTGCAATTCTTTACTTCACAACTTAATCTCAGTTGATTCTTGCAAGGAGCATGGTGTTCCTTTCAGGAGGAAAAGTACAACTGGTGACTGATGTAACTGGAAACTTTGCTATAAAGGTTGTGTTATCCTTTTCCAATAGAAATCACAATCTAGGGGTAGGTTCTCTAGAGTGTGAGTCAAGAAGCTGCAGTAAAAATCAGTTGTTCTGGGGTGGAAAGAGCCTTTCTTTGATGTAGATTGTGCCATGGGGTTTCAGGGGTCCTTCAGCAAGGGGTGACCTGAACCATGTGCCATGGGATTTCATAGACTCACAGAATGGGAAGGTTGGAAGGGACCTCAAGGATCATCCAGTTCCAACCCCCTGCCATAGGCAGGGACACCTCCCACTAGCACAGGTCACTCAAGGCCTCCTCCAACCTGGCCTTGAACACCTCCAGGGAGGGAGGCACTTCATNCCCCTTCAGATCCTGGAAGGCTACTCCAAGCTCTCCTGGAAGCCTTCTCTTCTGCAGGCTGCAGAGCCCCAACTCTCTCAGCCTGTCCTCACAGCAGAACTGCTGCAGCCCATTGAGCATCTTTGTGGCCTCCTCTGAACCTGCTCCAACACTTCCATGTCCTTCCTGTGCTGGGGGCTCCAGAACTTTCTGGGGTCCTTCAGCAAGGGGTGACCCCAATCATGTGGCCAGGTCATCTCATGCTTCACATCTCTGCCCAGAGCAGCATCAGAGGAGCCAAGCTTGATGTGCCAACCACACCTCCTGACTTGGTGCACCTTTGGTTTGAGTGCATGCCAGAAAGTCCCTGCCCCGTGGAACTGGCACCTTCACTAAAGGGTGCTTGGAAAAACAGATTCCAATCAATGCTTCAAATCTCTCTAGCAGAACTGAATCAAACCCAATGTGAAGTGGCTGAGTAACAGGGCAGAGGCTTCCAGATCTCCTGAGGGTGCTGCTTCTGGAAGATTATAGCAGTACACCTGGCATTTCTTGGTGCCATAAATCAATGGCTCTCCTCCCACAAGTATATCAGAAACCTGTGGGACTGTGCCTTACAATACAGCCTGTGCACAATAGATCAGCTCTGCACTAAAAAGGCTTTAGCTTCTTGAAAGGGACACAGATGTGGATGAAATTTGAGTAGCTTTGGTGTTGAAAACCTTCCAGTGGATCACAACAGAAGTGTAAAAGTTTATTTGCAAAAGGCTTGTAGGATTTAACTCCAAGCAAGCAGAGTTTCTTCACTGCTGCATTATTCACTGTGTACAGAAATCTTTAAAATACAAATAGGAGTTTCCTTGCAAAGAGCAATATTGAGTACAGTTAAGAACCAGCAGTTCTGAGATGTTGCAATTCCTATTTGTGAAAGCATCGATTTTAACATGACAGGAAAGCTAAAAGAGTTGCAACCAGCTCAGTTACTGTGGCTGTTGGAGCACAGCTCCAGGTATAAATGACATCGAATGGAGAAGTTTAGCTTAGCAATCTTCAAATAAGAGAGATTCTTTCTTCCTCCTGTAAAGCAAGTGTGTCTGCCACGCAGCCTTTTCACTCCCAAAGTGTTCCTGCTGGTCCTGACCAGAGAGCAGATTTATTTTCTGCAGTTCTAGAAGGCTGAAGGCAGATAACATCAAAGTTTCACCCAGCGCTCTGAGGCTGAAGTGGTGGTGATAGGCGCTGAAGGCTGTGGTTACTTGTGTGATTTGGGAGCCCAGGTCTTGCTGCGAGTGCTCTGAGCCAGGCTCCAGGTTTGCTGCAGCATCATCTGTCAGGGCTGAGTCAAGTGGGAGGCTGAGGTCCACCCTGAGTCACTGCAGGGTCCTGGCGTTGGCAGAGCCTCAGGGAAATGGATGGTTTAAATACTGTGAGAACCTTTATCAGCACAGGAAATGACAGCTCATTAAAATACTAACCGTTAAGCCTGTTTAGATCACTGTCTGGAAAAAAATTAACCATTGAAGGTTCAGCTCCCTTGCAGGAAGAAAGGTGCACTGCTTAGTGAACAAATGGAGCAGCTTTGCTAATTGCTCAGTGGCACAAAGGTGTTTCCTTTGGAATCTGTGTTTGCAGCGGTTGGTCGAGTGTCTGGCTTTGAAGGGAGTGGATGCCATGCTGGAGCAAAGCTCCCAGTTCCTTTGGAGAACCAAAGCCGGTGCCTGTCACTAAATGCCTTAGGGGTTTTCAGCTGCAGGATGGATTTTTACACAGATTCATAGACTGCATCAGGTGGGAAGGGACCCTCAAAGGGCATCTTTTTGTGTGCTCTTACAGGGGAGTGGAGAAAGGTGAACCTGCTGCGGAGAGACTCGGTGTGGGAGGGCCAGCTGTTGGGTGTGATGTTTTGATGGTGTTTTGCATGATTGTTCAGGAGGTGAAAGCCTTTGCTTGGGCTCTTCTGGCCCAGCTGTCAGTAGCTGGTCTGCTCTAAATAAGTGACTTAAAAGATGTCGGAGGTACAGGGCTCCATCCCAGCACACTCCCTCCTTGCTTGTCACATTCTTCAGCGCCACTTAACTCCCTTTTTTGTAGAAGGAGATAATCCCTGGCCTTGGGCCATGCTTGCTCCGGGACTGCAGCCTGAGACCCTGGATGTCTGCAGGCTTTGTGCTGACAAAAGGCACAGGGAGATTTCCCCCTGCCCGACTTTGCTCTTCTTGTTTCCACTTTTCTTTCGCCGCCGTCTTCGTTTGGAGTCGCAGTGCTGGCATTTCCTAAGAGGATGTTTTTCTCTAGCTGGAGTAGCTCACATAGCTGAAGCTGAGCAAAATGTATACGTTGCTGTTTGTCCCCCAGGCTGGGAGGAGGACAAAGTGTACGTGCCAGAGAGGCTGACAAAGCCAGCCTCGCGTTAACAGTTAAACGCTTTGTCCAAATTAGCAGCTGTGGATCTTAGCAAGATCGTCCATAAAATGGGCTTGTGACTCAACGTTGCATCACCTTGCCGAGCAGGGCTTCGGTGGGTTGCAGCCCGGCAGCCTTGTTTTGCACCCTCTATTCAATTGCTGTAGTTCTCATTTCCCTTTGGATTGCTATTTCCATGATAAAATAGACTTCCATGTTTTTAAACCTCTAAGTGCTTAACGCTTCTTGTTCATCACAAGTGGGGAGCTGCATCCAGTTGTTGGGTGAGCTGCTGAATAGGGGAGAACATTCAGAACTGAATACCGCTGAAGTTCTTATTTACATTTTTAATTTCCATCAGAATAAGTGGGGTTTAAGAACTGCTCCATCAGCTGCTTCATCATGGCTTGCTGCTAGAGGCCTCTTACAAGTGAGACAGTTCCATTAGCAGCAAAAACCTCCCTGGATTAATGTGCCTAAAGTGAGGGTTTTTGAAACCAAGAGTTGCCGGTTCTGCCGTTGCTCTCTGGCAGAGTAGGTGACTCTGTACCTGTGTTTTGGTAAGATGGCAACTTCATATCCTGAATCCTGGACTGATAGAGCTGTTGGGGAAGGTTAGGACACTGCTACTGAAGCATTTGAGAGAGAATTGTCCTTCAAGTGCAGCACAGCTTGGCATTGTCTGAGGCTCCCGGACACTGAAGGCAGAGGTTGTGGAATGGCAGAAGGCAGGAGTTGTCTGTCCTCTTAAAGGTGGGGAAAGAGGCCTCTCAGAAGTGCAAATGTAATGATTAAATAGAATGAAAGAATTGCTTTTGGCTTGGGGAAAAAAAAAAAACAAAACCCAAACTCGGAGACCAGTTCTAAAAATTATTTTAAAAGAATTCTTTTTCATCTCAATTAAAAACTGCAGCTGGGGAACTGAGTAACTTCCCACTTCTTGTGAGGCTGCCATAAGGCAAATGCCTGAGTTTCTTTTTCCCCACCTTTTTCTTTAGTGCTTCATCCACAGGCACTTGAGAAGACTCCTACCTATAGTTCCAAAGAGCCTGTTAGGAGGATTTATTTCCCCAAAACCTTTGCTACCACTTCATGACAAGTGACAGCCATCGAGGTTCAGTCTTTGGGAAGGCAGTGAGGAGCTCTGCAGTGTGTTCTGATAAACTCAGCGTAGCTCAGACTGCAGGAGAGGTTTTGGGAGTCACATTCTCAGACTCTGAGTTTTAAACTAAGCCTGGACCCACTTTGCTGAGTCCCTCTAGTGTGGGGCTTCACTTGAGAGCTGAAGCTTTGCTTTGGTTGCTGGGGGGAAAAAAAAAAACCCAAATCAAAACAACCAATTTTTAGAAATCGTGGCTCTTAATTAAATAATAATAAGCAAATAATGAAAATATTAATAATAGTCTAGAATAAACATGTTTAAATAACAAAACACAATAATATAATAAGATCATAATGAAATATTCACAGTATACTAGCAAAGAAGAATAACAAATAGTAATAATAAACCAAATTAAAAGAAGTATAAGCTTAAGAAGCAGCTGAATAAACGGTAAGGATAATAAACTTAAGAATCAGTCATCACAATAAGCTTAATTTTTAATAATAATAATAATAATAATAATAATAATAATAATAATAATAATAATAATAATAATAATGAGGCAAAATAGTGTAATAACATTTGAATAATTATTATAGTGATAATAAGAAAACATCAGTTCATAACCCATTTAATTCCAAACACCAGCTAATAACTTCTGTAAAGAGGCTTCAGCAGAGCTTTCTGCAGTGAAATTTAATAGGTGTTGGAGTATTAAAAATTAAGGATTTTTTTTTTTACTGAAATCTATGATTTTAATGAATTTAGGCTGTCCCCAAGGCCAGGGCAATTTTTTTTTTTGGGGGGCGGTGGGGGGAGAGTCTTTTTTTCAGTTTCAATTCCTTGTGAAATCTTGTTCTAGTCTAGCAGAGAATTGGCATCAGTTAAAGCAAAAATTGGTGTTGAACCCTTCCTAAAATTTCTTTTCAATCTACATTTCTTTAGAGAGGTTTTTCTTTTCCTCTTAAAAAAAAAAATATATATATATACAAAACTTTTTTTTCTTTTTTTTTTTTTTTTTTTTTTCTTTTCCCTGAATTATTTTCTTAGAAACTTGTCTTTGATTTTCAAGTAAATGTTGAAAGGACAGAAGACACAAGGACAGCAGCACCTCTCTTCCTAGGAGCAAATCCTTCTTGCTGCTAACTGCAGAACAAGGGCAGCAAGTGGTGCAGTCTGTTTGGGTTCTCCTTTTGACACCTTCTGCTGAATGATTTTTCTTTTCTTTTTCTTTTCTTTTTCGTTTTTCTTTTTTTATTTTTTTTTTTTTAAGGGGAATCTTAAGCAGCTCACTGAGACTTCCAGTTTAAGCCTTTAAGAAGGGAGGCCAGGCAGTGTGTTTGGGGTTTTTTGTGTGTGTGTGTGTTTTGTTTTGGCAGATAGAGACTACGAAGCGTGGCTGAGCTGTGTTTTGTTGTGTGCCGAGGGCCTTTTATTTTCTTACCCTTTCATATTCGGTATTTTGAAAGACAATGGTTCTGATTCTCAGTGGAAAATGCAAGGAATTGAGGTTAGATGATTCTGCAGGGTTATCTTCCAGCATCTTCCCTGCTGAAGTGGGATGTGTAAATACTCTGTGGTTTGCATCTAGACTCTGGAAGTGCAGCACTCTCAAAGAGGTAACTTAAAGTCTGTTGCTGAGTGGTGCAAAATTCTGATCTGTTCCTTCTGCCTCTACCTGTGTCTGCTTTGAGTCTAAACCTTGAAATTTTGTGCTGCAGGCTTTGCCCCTCCTGCTTTCAGAAGAGCAGGGTTAGGGAGTTGGACTTCACTAGGGTAGGGATACCACTCACTTGGTTTGAATTCTGATTCTGAGACTTTTAGATCTAAAGTTACATCTTTGCTTTGCATATTAGGTGACAAATGTTAGCTGCCTGATGAAGTGATGGAGTTTTGTCCGACTGATACTGTCCCACTGAAATGGGATTTCAAGAGTTTTCTTCCTAGGACTGTGAATTCAAGATTTTGTAGGTGTTGCTCTGTTTCCTTTTACTCTTTGCTTAAATTTATGCTGCTTTTTAGGATTTTTTTTTTCTTCTTCAGCATTAAAGCCTCTGTGAATGTGCAAAATAATTGCAGACTTTTAGAAGCCAAAGTCCTTGCGTTCAGCATCTTGCAGCTCTTCAGTTAGCTTTAATACAGGGAATGTTGTGCACTTCATTCTCAGTCATGCTCACAAAAGAATAAAAAGAGCTGAATAATTGAAAAAAAACCAAACACCCCAAAACCAGTGTTGATGCACCAGGATCTCTTGGAGCTGTCTGAACTTGGCTTTCATGTCTTTGTTCTGTTGCTTCATGCTAACTGGGCACTTAGTTCAGCTTTCAGACAGATATGGAGGCATTGGAAGAACCCTTCAGTTAATCATTCATCTCTCCTCATCCAAATATTCCTCATTTCATAATCATGCAGAAGTTTAAAAGTCAACTATTACCTTTCAGGAGCTTTTTCCAGGTTTCCAAGTGCCATGTGGAGGGAACACCTCCCCCAAAAAAAAAAAAAAAAAACCC
>VWZE01011744.1:364024-374714 GCA_013396675.1 Eubucco bourcierii
TTTTTTCCTCCCCCCCCCACCTCTTCCATAACTTTTCAAGACCATCAAACTGTATATAAATGAACACAGGTGGGATACAAACTGTTGCATGTCCCCTCCTGGCAAGGCTGTGCCATCTGACTCCTCTGGTGTCCCGTTGCATTGCACGTGCTCTTGGTTGGACAAGCCACCCTCTTAAACTTCATGTTAGCAGAGATGATTGATGTCCAAATGCTGAAGCTGACGTTTTTTATTCTGTATATTTAGAATGAAGTGAAGATAAAACTTTATAAAGGCGTCTTTGATCATTCCAGAATTTCTTGTGTCAGTCTTTTTAAAGCTGTTTCTTTTCCTCCTCTGCCTTTTGTATGCTCAGTTCCTTTAGTAAGCCTTAATCCCATCAACCTCATGCTTTACTCATCCTTCCTGCAGGAGTGGTGCTGAAACCCTTTGTTCTTTTTTGTTCTTGTTCTTTTTTTTTTTTTTTTTTTTTTCCTAAGAACTTCTTCCTTAGCAGAAGGAAGTAGGAAGGATGTCACTTGCTTGAAGTATTGTTGAAACGAGTGAGTTAAATAGCTGCCAGTATTGGTTATCATAAATTCTCCTCAGATGGTTGCCACTGACAGGAGCAGAGGCAATGAAGGAGAAGAGGTGGGGGGGGAAGAGTCCAGCTGACAACAGATTTGATTCCAAAGGCAGCCATGGTGCAGAGAACCTTTCAGAGGACCTTAACCTTAGGCTTTTCAGCTATTTTAAAAGCACTGTTATGAATGGGTGTGTGGTCCAGGCCCATGTCCTTGAGCATAACTACTATTAGATGTTCTCTCTTTAGTAAGTAGATATCCATCCCACTGGGTCTGTATTACTACTCTAAGAACCTCTGAACCATTGGGTTTTATTTTTATCCTAGGGGTAAGTACCAAGAATTCATTTGCCTTTACTTTATAGACTCACAGAACTCAATTAAGGTTATCAAAAGAAGAAGCTTGTGAGCACAAAGTAGGTTAGGTCTTGCTCTGGCTTAGATTAGCTCTATCCCTGTGTTAGGTTAGGGCAGATGTGGAGCAAGGTGTGAGAGCACCAGTTTTGTCCCATCCTATGTGGAGCAAGGTGTGAGAGCACCAACTTTGTCCCATCCTATATGGAGCAAGGTGTGAGAGCACCAATTTTGTCCCATCCTATGTGGAGCAAGGTGTGAGAGCACCAGTTTTGTTCCATCCTGCTTGAACGTGCTCTTGTGTTGGCAAGCGTCGTGACATCTCCATGGCCCTACCATCCTGTCGGATAGCTTATCAGACTGATGTTGACTGTTGGATCTCATGGCAACAACAGTCGGTAGGCTGTCTGACATTTTGGTATCTTTCATCTGACCGTTTGCTCATCCATCTCCAGCTGTTTTCGTTGACCATCAGCAGCACATCAGTGTTGTTTTTAAGTTCAGGTGGAAGCGAGAAGTGGCAGCGCAGCAGCCCGCGTGAGAAGCACCTTTGAAAGCTTCACCTGGGTCGTGTGTGAGGTTTGCAAAGTTTCTGCTGTATGCTTCATGTAGAACTTGGAACAGTGTCCCCGAAGGAGCAGGGGGGAGGCGCTTAATTGGGGCGTCGCTGGGTAGAGCTGCTGAGTAGGTTAAAGGTGGATACTGGAGGAGGTAGTTAAAAGCACAAATGCCCTTCATTTGCCCCTGTGGTGAACAAGGTTTCTTAAATCTTGGCCCCAGCAGCTGGGTCACTTTTTGGCTCGGGTATTGTCTTTGAAATAAATTAGCAAAGAACTTGTTCTGTTAGAATGCACACTCCAAAAGCCATAGCTGTGATTGATGGTTCACTTTTTTCACTCTCCTAAAACTTTTAATTGAGCACTTGGTAGGAGATCCCAGCAGGGGCTGGGAGCTGTTTGCTTCATTTTTCTTCAGGATTCTTGGATGAGCCAAACAGCTGTTTGCTGCTTTCCCTGGGTCTGGTGGCAGCCTTTTCTTTCCCTCTAATCTGCCATGCACCTTAGGGAGCCTGGTATTTACTTCACACAGTTCTGGCAGCGTCTTAAAGCCTTTTGTGAGAGTAAATGACATGTTGAGGTCCCTGTGTGCTGGCAGATTGAAATGAGGAGACTGTGTAACAGTAATTAAAAAGGCTAAAAAGCCTCTTCCTAGAGCTCGAGCCAATAAACTTTATCTTTCTAAATGCTTTAGCAGTCTCCCCATAATTATGTCTCCTGGCCTACTGCAAAGTCTCCCTAGACAAATGGAAAGCTTTCTCCCACTTCTATTTAAATATGTTTACATACATCTGGAGCAAAAAAAAACCTCATTGTATGTGTCCGTTCCACTGAGCTTTTTGAACACTATTCCAAGAAGGGACTGGGGGTTGGACTGGCTGATCTCCAGAGGTCTCTTCCAACCCTTAACATCCTGTGATGCTGTGACTCTCTTTGCTTCTCTACCTGTTCAGCTGCTGGGAGATAAAGAGACTGGGTAAAAGGTAAAAAAAAAAAAAAGCAAGCAAGTTCTGCAAACCTAATGAGACTTGCAAATGGTTTTGTGTTTGCTTAAATAAACCAACAAATAACTGTTTCCCGGTGTTTGTTTCAGCTGGATTGTTCCCATTGCTCCATGTTGAGCTGGTTTTAATGCTGTGAAATTTGTTGCCCCACAGAGAGTGTGATCTAGAAGAGAAATCTGCACTTGCATTTTGTGGCTTTGAAGAAAACACTCTGAGCCTTCAGCACGTGTTTTGCTCCCTTAATCCAAAGCTTCCTTTTGGTTGCACATATGTTCAGTGACACAGTGGAAGCAGTCACTCATCCAGCTTAAAGTGTGTTAGGGAAAAGATCCAAAGTGGGCTCTGTGGCAAGAGAAACGATCTTGGCACAGACCCCTGGTTTTAGCTGATTCTTCTTGCAGCTCAGACAGTAAGTAAAAGTATTTTGCTTTTTATTTTTCCCCTGGGAATTACCAAAAATCACACAGAACTAAGAGCCCTCCTAACAACTGATGTTTGGTTAAACATCAGAGATGACTTTGAGGTGATAGATGTCTGTTTTTTTTTTTTTTAGCCTTCTCACCTGTAGAGCATGGCTGAATCTCTGCTTTCAGCAGTGCACTGTAGGTAGGAGGCAAAGCAGAAAGTTGGCTGTATTGCCAGCCTGGCAGTTTGGAGCAGCACATCAGAGCTGAGGTCAGGTAGGATTGCAGCTAATCCTCTTCTTGATTCTGTCTCTGCTTGCTGCCTGACCTGTGCATTGTGTGCTTTGAAGGCTGTGTGGGATGTGAGCATGCTGGCATGCCCCTCTCCCAGGCAGATGCAGTGTACCCCATCAGGGCAAGAACTGTCTTGATGTAAAGCTGAAAAACTCAAGAGTGCTCTGTGCCAGGCTGAGCCAAGAGACCAGCGGAGGCCATGTCAGATGAATCATCCAGTTCCACACTCCTCTCAGCTCCATCAAAAGCATCAGGACACCTCCTGCTCCCTCTTTCTGCTTATAGTTTCTTGCCTGCATCTCAGTGTCACACTGAGCTTCTTGTTAAAGCAGCTCCCTCTGAGATTATCCAGCTGCCTGTTCATGCTAAAAGATACTTGTCATTAATGCTTGAAGATGGCTTAAAGCTGTTCCCAGAAAGTCCTTCCCTGCTGTGCTCTTGGGTTTTATTATTTAATTTGTTCAAATCAGCCTCCCTCTCACTGCAGGCAGTGCTAATTGCAAGCACAAATACTGGGGATGTTTCTCTGATTTGCAAGCACAAATACAAATATTAGTGAGCAGAACTGATTGCAGGTGTAAAAGAGGTGATTTGGGGGTGTTGCTCAGAGGTAAAAGTAATTCGGTTTTCTTTGAAGCACATGGTTAAAAAATACTTTGTAATCAGTTGGTAAAAGGTGGGATGTAATTACAGATAAGGCAATTGAAATTGCTCTCTTGAGATTTAAAATCTTGGAGTTTTTACAGTAAATTTGTGTATTTGATTTTATTTTTGCAGAGGAAGAAGGAAAATCATTAAGTCCTTTGCCCAAGCCTTTTTCAGCACCAATTGGAGGGTGAAAGTGGGAGAGCAGTAAACCTGGGAGAGTTTCCTTGCTGGGCTGCCTCCCCTCCCTCAGAGCAGGCTGGGCCAGGTGAGGTTTAACCTCTGGAGCTTTAGTGGAGGTTATAAACTCTTCAGGAAACTGGGAGAGAAGCAATTGCCTCCCTGTGAAACACCCTGCTAAAGCATTCACAACTAGACTGAGGGTAAATATTTGCACATGCTCTTGCAAACTCATTTTTAAAAGGATTAGACTGGAAAACTGTGAGCCTGCTGTGACTTTCCTAATCCAAGGCTCTTCAGAGAGAACATTTCTTTCTTTCTTCATTTCACTTCTTGATGCATCCACTCAGCTCTCACACCAGCCAGTGAAATGCTGCTTTTGGTACTGGTGAGTGGGGAGGCTGTGACAGCCTGAATTTGTTGGCCAAAGAGTGAGAGAGGATCTCCAGTGCAGGAACTATCAACTGCCCCAAAGCTGTCTGGCTCTACCACCTCCGAGGTAAGAACAAGCTGGGAGAGCCCAGCAGTCCTCAGCAGGCTTTTTGGGATGCATCAAGAATTCAGCAAAATGGTAATTTGGGCCAAAAGAAACCCAAACAAAACCAAAGCAACTGACAGTTCCTCTGTGCTGAATTTCAAGTGAGGAGGCCGCTGAGCTGTGAAGTCATCCAACCTGTTCACTGCTCCTGATGTTCAGTTGTGGTAAAACAAATGTGGAGCTGTGAAATGGGCCAGCCTTTGGTTTAGCTTGCCTTTGATAGTGCTGGAGGGGATTTTTATTCTTCTTCTCCACTCATGGAACAATTCAAAGAGCATTGACCACAGCAGGACTAAATCAAAGGTCACCTTTCTTTAACCCTCCTTTGTGGAGTTGTTCAGATAGGGAGAAGCAAGTGTGCTGCATCTCTTCTGTTCCAAGGGGGTTCCTCCCAGCTTAATTGTTCTGCTTTCCCAAGAAGCTTAAATGAGTTGCCCAGGCAGCTGGTAATAAGGAAGCTGGCTGCTATTTCCTGATGAAAGGCAGGGGATTGGATTTGTCAGCTCTGTATTGTTCCCTGCTCCCCATACCTCCTGCAAAGCCACACCCTTCTCCCCTGGCCTCAAACTGCTTTCTCTCCCTGTAGGGCCTGGCAGTTGCTGTCTTCTGTGGTGACTGCTCTGCTCTTCCAGCTTGAGGGGTCCTGCTGGGGGATGGCTGTGTGTTAGTATCTGTGGTTTAAGACATAATGCATCAGGTTTAGGGGTTTTCTGGTTTGGTTTTTAAATGCTATTGTGGCAGTTGATGCCTCCTGGTTGGAACTTAATGTTTCTTCAATCACAGAATTAAGCAGGTTGGCAAAGACCTCTGAGATGGAGTCCAACCTATCACCTCCCCTTCAATTAACTAAACCATAGCACTCAATCCCTTCATCCAGATCATCAGTGAAGATATTAAACGGGACTGGGCCCATCCTGATCCCTGGGGCACACCGCTAGTGACAGCTGCCAGCTGGATGTGGCACCACTCACCACCACTTTCTGGGCCTGGCCATCCAGCCAGTTCCTGACTCAGCTCAGAGTGCCCCTGTGCAAGCCATGGGCTGCCAGCTTGGCCAGGAGTTTGCTATGGTAGACAGTGTCAAAGGCCTTGCTGAAGTCCAGGGAGACTACATCCACAGCCTGCCCCAGGTCCACCAGGCAGTCACCTGCTCATAGAAAGAGATCAGCTTGGTCAAGCAGGACCTGCCCCTCCTAACTCTGTGCTGGCTGGGTCTGATCCCCTGCACATCCTCTAGGTTTTCTTGTGGCCAGGTAGTGCCATTTAGCTGTGTTCTACCATGCAGCATGGGACTCAGCTCAAGGATCTCTCAGAGATGTAAAACCAGGCCACAATTTGCCTACAAGATTGTGACCACAGTTGTGATTGGTGACATCAATCAGTAGGTAGTTGTCTGTTGCCTCAGGTACCAACTGATCTCTGTGACATTTGTGAGGTGCAAAACGTTTCCACCTGGAAGGTGTCAGCCAGGGCTCTGACCTGCCTGAGCACCAGCACTGCCAGTGCTCAGTGTGCCTGGCAGGCTAAATTCTGCCTCCAACCCTTTGAGACAGTATAATTGAAGAGATTTGATGTGTTCCCCACTGCTTGCTCTACCTGCACCCCACAACCTTGTGGCACCTCTGCTTTCCTTTCATGTTGTCAGGAAAGAAACTGGGAGCTGTTGTCCTGCAGAAGTGCTGTGGTCTGATCAGAGTCTGTGCCTTTCTCTCAGTGCCTCTTTGCTGCAGCTGTTTTCTTGAGAGCTGGGATATTGAGGACATTTTCATGATCTGTTGCTCTGGTTCCTTGACTTTTCTGCCTTGCCTCAGCCCAGCTGACTCTTGTGACACGCAGTCACATGCAGCCCTCTGTGTTGTGCAAGGCTCTAGGTGGGGAGCAGCAGGAAGAGAAACTTAAGATGCCCGAAGCTGGTATTCAGTGAAGCTGGCTGGATTGGAAAAAAAACCCAACCAGACATTCTAAGCAGTATTTCTAGAGCATGTGCTCTTGCAATTGATGATTTTATTTCTGTTGCCTCCTCTAATTGCTACAGAAACCTCCCTTAAACACTTCTGGGTGTGCGCAGCCACCGGGTGGCAAATCGCTCTGCAGCATCTATGCGCGGACTGAAATGGCGAGGGCTGCCCAGGAGGAGCCTGGGGATCTTGAAAGAGGTGTGAAAATCTGCTGTGTGAGCCTCTGGCAAGACTTTTCAGCTGGGACAGAGAGAGGATCATTCAGTTAAGGGAATAAGGGAAGTGTTAAGTGGTGTTTGGCAGAGCTAACAATGAGAATCCTAATTTAAAACCGCCACGGGTGTCTCTTCTCTCAGTCCTCCCTGTAGCCCTGTCTGTCCTTGGTGCTCGTCAAGTTTTGGGCAAATTCAGGCCTGCTGACTGGAGTTTTGTTCAGCTTGACCAAGATCCCATGTGTACTAAAGCAAATTCAGGAGTCTTTTATAATGTCACTGAAGAACAAGCTCCCCTTTCACAGCACACATTAGGGTTTTATCTATTTATATATATATATATATATATATATATAGGAATCACTCAGAGAATCCTGGGCTTGTGGAGAAGCCTGACTAAATCTTTCCAGAGGAAAATAGTGTGGAAACCTCAGTTCATGTCCAGTGTGGAGGGATCAGAAGCTTGTTTCTTGGGTAAAGAGTATTTCATTGGATTTGTGTTCATCAGTTGCCCAAATTATAGAATCATAGAATTGACCTCCACCTGGCTACAACCTCCCTTAAGTTAACACTTTTAAAGTTAAATGCTTCTGTTTTATCAGGTGCATCAGGCTTCTGGAGTGAAATTGGGCTTAGGAAGGAGAAAAGGCTCATTTGCAACATCAAATAGCTACATAAATACAGCTGCTGACTAGGTGACCCAGGATCAGGTAGTAACAGAGGCTGAAGCTGCCCCAGGTGGGGCAGGGAGGAAATTTCCTGGTGTTTTGTTTGGGAGTGGCAGAAAGGCACAAGAGCCAGCAGCCAGCAGGCCTACAGGGAAACATCTTCTTGAACTCAGCATTGTTCTGAGCTGGAGAGCAGTAGTTCTGAACCACTGCCCAGCTCTCACCATAGTCACTGAGCAGCTCCAGCCACCCTTGCCAGCCAATGCAGAGGCAGGGTTTTATTACACCTTCAGCCCATGGGACAAGGCTGCTTTCCATTTGGCTCCCTCGATGCTGTTCTGCTTCCATGCCCCTGTAAATGATCTATTACATATTGGAGAACTGCTGGGCAAAAGTTCAAATTAAATCATGCCATCTGACCACAATTACACCATTCTCAGGCAACTGAAGTGGGTTGGTTGTTTTTTTTCCTTTTGGTGAGCCTTTAAATAAAGATGACAGTGTACATGGAACCAAATATGTACAGTAACAGCTCTGCAGAACACACCCATTTGAATGCCAATGCACCACATCAGGTGCTAGTTATTTCTCAGAGCTCAGGGAAGCTCAAACAGTGTTCAGTCTGTCTTTTTTTCCCTCCTATTAATCAGTGCCTCATTGTAGTTGGCTTCTCTGCTTGCTGCTCTTACTTTTGAAAGGGGGACCTTGGCCTAGAGAGCATTCTCATTTGACTGATTTTCCTATCTTGTGGTGGTGTCACTTTCCATATTTATAAAATGAGGCTTTTAAGACATAACAGATGAGAAAGTTTCTGCAACCTGACTCACACAGACAAGGAGAGAAGCTTGTGGCTTTGTTTCATAGAATCGTTTGGGTTGGAAGGGACCACTGAGGTCAGTTGAGTGCAGTCATGAACCTAAGACCACCACATCCTGAAGACTCTCACAGAAGTCCCTGGCACCCTCACAGTGCAAAAGTTTTTCCTTCTGTTCAGGTGGAGCCTCCTCTGCTCCAGCTTGCACCCACTGCCCCTTGTCCTGTCACTGGACATCCCTGAGCAGGGCCTGGCTCTGTCCTCCCAACTGCCCTGCAGATCTTTATGGGCAGGAATGAGGTCACCCTTCAGGCTCCTCTGCTCCCAGTGCCCAAGCCCCAGCTCCCTCAGCCTGTCCTCACAGGCTTTGTGGCAGCTTTGTGGCTCTTTGCTCGACTATTTCAAGCAGTTCCCCGAAGTCCTTCTTGAACTGAGTGGCTTAGAACTGGATACAACATTCCAGAGTGGCCTCTGAGAATTGCCTTTAACAGAAGCAGCTTCTCTAAGTCTTTCCTTGCAGGCTCTTTTCACCTCTTTCCAGCATGCTCCCTGTGGCTGGCAATGATGTTTGGCTGAACACTACCCTCTTTGCAGCTGTCCCACTTCTGGGAAAGGGTTAAGCAGGTTGTGCTGATTCACAGAGGTAGGTGACTCATTACCCCACCCGGACAAAGGGGAAGTGGCTGTCTAGAGGGAGAGGATTCATACAATGTGGAGCCAAAAGGCACCATTGTGACCTTGAAGTTAGAGTGAAAGAGCCGGAAGGGCTCTGCAGTTAAAGTTCAGGATTATCAGCTCTCCATCCAGAGGAGCCAAAAGCTGAGCATCCAGGCTGTGCTTCTGGAGTGTGGGCAGGGGTGGGGTAGGAAGCCAGAGGCATCAGGCTTGAGGAGGAAGCCTCCACTGGAATTTGTTGCCCTGGTAAGGCTGTGTCTAGGCAGTGGAGGAAAGGCGGCAGCTCGGTATGAGACCCATGAGTTGCATTGCTGGTGACTCTTGTGCAGTTTTTAAAGTGGTGTCCAGCAAAACAAAGACTTCTTCAAGGTATTGGAGAATATTTAATTTTGGATGTTTGCTCCCTCATAACATTTATCTATGCTAAATTGATTAACAAATGCAGCAGGAAATGATATCTGATATCCTTTTGTACCCAGTGGTGCATCAGCTGGCAATTTGAATAGAGCTTCCTCCTTAATGAGAAAATCCTGGTTGGTGTGGAAACCACAGATTTTTGTCCTTAATCTTGAGCTGTTTCCAAGTTGTGTAGGAAATCCTCTTGAAAACCCTTTCTGTATTTAGAGTAGGATTCTATCTTTCTCTGCTCTGACAGTCAGGCTAACCCTAGAAACACCAACTTGTACTTAAGTGCAAATAAAGTGTATCTATAGCCACATTAGTGCCCTATCACTTCCCAAACAGTCAGAAGTACTTAAACCCAACAGGTTAAGTTTTGTTCCTGTACTGGGTGGTTTTATGTGGCCCATTAAAAGTTACCCTGATCATTAAATCTGTCTGCTGTAGTCAGAGTCTTTGAATCAGCTTCCAAGTGAGCTGCACCTGTCCCTTACAAAATACAATAGTGAGATTTGGTGCATTGTTCCTTGGTTTATGGACATCCTGTGGGTAGTTTGCCTAAAACTTGCTAGGTCAAGGCCACTGGTGCTGTGGTTCCTGCCTCCAGTGAGCCATTGGCTTGTGCTGACCTTTGCTCTACCTCATTAATTTCAATCCCTGATGAAATCAGGGCCCTCTGCCAAGCTCTGACCATTTACTTCATTAATTTTATCACTAAAATCACAAATGACTACTCCACCTTCTAATGTAATTGGAGATGATAAATATTTGATGACAGCCATTCACTTCCTGTCACTTTGACCCTCTCCACATCCTGGGGTGGGGGGGGGGGAAGGGGAGAAAAGAGGAATCCAGCCATAAATCAAAAAAAAATGAAGGCTTGGTTGTTTGGGAAAGGGTGTGAGAATTGCAGAACTGAGGTCAGCCATGAAAAACACCAACAGGAAGAAGCCTGGAGATGCCTAAAACAATTCCTGTCAATCTTCTCCAGAGCAGTGCAGGGGATTCTGACAGTTCACACAACAGCTCCACCTCTGCTTCCACCTACTCTTTTTTTTTTTTGGTGTTTTCCTTCCGGTCTAGAGTTTGAGATATTTTAATTTTTTTTATCTAGTTTGAGGAATCTGTGTCAGCAAAATTTGTTACATGGTTGTGATCTTCCATTGCTGCTTTGGAAAACTTTATTTTCCACTGGAATGAGGAGTATTTCCCCAAATCCTAACTGTAGACAAGGCCTTAAGGAAGTACCCTTGTAAGCAGTACCAAGCCTGCCAAGCCTTCTCTTTGAGCTGGAGAGTGCCTCCTGTGTTACAACTGCAGATTAAGGACATGTTGGTTGGTTGGTTGGTTTGTTTGGGGTTTTTTTTGCTGGCTTTTTTTTTTTTTTGGCTTTTGGGGGGTTTTGTTTTTTATTTTCACTATTCCT
>VWZE01011744.1:375061-446148 GCA_013396675.1 Eubucco bourcierii
CAAGATCTGAAGGGGGCCTACAGGAAGGCTGGGGAGGGACTATTGACAAGGGCTTGCAATGCCAGGACAAGGGGCAATGGGTTTGAACTGGCAGAGGGGAGATTGGAAGTGGATGTGAGGAGGAAGTTGTTTGCAGTGAGGGTGGTGAGACACTGGCACAGGTTGCCCAGGGAGGTTGTGGCTGCTCCCTCCCTGGAGGTGTTCAAGGCCAGGTTGGAGGAGGCCTTGAGTGACCTGTGCTAGTGGGAGGTGTCCCTGCCTATGGCAGGGGGTTGGAACTGGATGATCCTTGAGGTCCCTTCCAACCTCACCATTCTATGATTAACTAACTGATTCTATGATTATGCCAAAAGCCATTAAAAAAAAAAAAAAAGGATAAACAGGTCTATGTCATCATAGGTGCAATAAGCACCTGCTGGATTTGTTCCATGCTCAGAATTATACAGAGATAACCTGAGGTTATATCTGCAATAAAGTTATTCATTGATATGCAGTACAATAATTCGTTGCCCTCTTCCTGGTTTGTGAGAGGACTTGTTTGTCACTTTTAAAAATCTCTTTTACCTGTCCTGTGGCACAGTGAGGCAGAGCACACATTGCTAGGATTGGTCATGGCTTCAGACATGGAGTTGCCTTTTCTCATCTCTGACACTGGAAGAATTTTTCAGTCTGGTATCTGTTGAAAACGTGGAAAATTATTTCTGTGTTGCTAAACATCCTCTGCCTTTTGAGGGAGGGAGGGGGAAGAATCTCACCACACTGTCTCTTTTCCTGACCCTTTGTTCCTTGCAAACTCGAATTGCCTGTGTTGTTTATCTTCTTGTGCAATCTCTCTCCATTCTGTGGAGGAAAGACCAACTTAAAGGCAAAGGTGGTAAGTAACAAAAAGGCAACACCCAACGTAAAGGCAATGGTGGAAAGTGACAAAAATCCACCAGAAAGGCTCTTTGGATCGCAACAGTCCCTCAGTTCTGAGCTGCCAGGAAGTGATTTAATGGGGGAGGGGGGAAGTATTAAAACAGCACAGATAATGTTCTCTAATAAAGTTGCATCTAGTTTTGAACTCCCAGCAACTCAGATTTTACTGAGCAGTGCAGGACTTGGGGTAAGGCTTGAGAGCTGAGCCATGATCATTGTGTCTTCCCCTTTTGAGAGAAAGTTCCTAGAACAGGAGTTAGTGGAACTGAGTGAAAAGAGAACACAAACCAGCTTGGGCTGCTGGGTTATTTGCTGTGGGCTGCAAGAAGGATATTGTCAAAATGTTTTGTCATAAATGTCAAGCAGCTTTTTCTAAGTTACTTGGTGTATTTACCCTATCTGCTTCCTCCTCTTTGCCTTCCCTCTTGTGTTCTCCCACCCACCCCACAAATGAGTCCCATTCCATTGTAGGTTTCATGATTTAGCTGCTGGATTGAAGCACCACTGTAGCTCTTCATTTGCACAGGTGATTTTTCTGCCTGAACTAGACTCAGCTAATGTGTGCTGAAGGTTACCTTGCTAACAGGCAGCTGAAACTTGGTTTTCTGTGTTAGTCATGAGAGATTAACATTGCTTGTCTGTAAGATGCTGTGAAATTTATCAGGCTCATCATAGCTTCCACTGAGACAACCTTGCTGGTGAGCAGCTAATGCTGTGAGGTTGGTATTTGAGCAATGAGAACTTGGCCTTACTACTTAATTCATTCCTTCAGATTCAGTGGTACAGTTATTTGAATCTTGTCAGGAAATCTGTTTGCTATTCCAGGTGGAAATGAGCCAGAGCTGCTTTGAGAGCAGATTTTAGCACTTCTGTGCCTAGCTTGAACAAAAGTGAAGAAATACATGAAACCAGGAAAGGAAATAAATGTAACAGTGTCTGCTGTACTCTAACCAAAACCTAGCAGAATTGCAAGGTCACTTCTGCAATTCTGATTCTAAATCAGAATCTCTCACAGGGCAAGATTTCTACATGGGCATCATTAGCCATGTTGCAAACATACTTGGCATCACAGCATGCATGCTTATCTTTGTAGTGAAGAGCTCAGAGGCCTGTCATGAAACAGCATTAAAGGGGAACTTTGAGATTTGTCCACTTGCTAGGAGAAAAGTGCTTGAGACTGATATTTTTAGCTTTTATTTTTGGCATATCTACTTCATAGCAAGTGGGATCACTTTTATGGTGTGAGGTGGGAGGAGGAAGGGCAAGAACTCCAAGAGCTCTCTCTACCATTTAGTGACAAATGGATGGAGGCAGGGGAAAGCTTAGAGTTATAACCCTCAATTCTACTCTCTTATTTCATGAGCATCCAGTCTGTGGCCCCGCAAGCTCTCGCCACATCTCCTCCTCTAGTCGGGCGTTTGCCGGCTGCAGCTTCACAGGGACACCACCTTGTGGTGGTGGCAACATCTGTGCAGAAAGGAGCTCGGTGCTGAAAGCCACCTCTTGAAATGATACCATCTGTTAGATGTATTGTACCATACTGCAGGCTCCTACATCTGATGTCTACCAGCAGTTTCTCTCAAATATGTTTTAAACAATACCAAATGAATTAAAGAACCAGGATCCTTCTAGCTGAAAGGAAGAAGAGCAGGAGTTGTACTTTGGTTAAACCTATAGTTAGAAACATGGAGATGTTTTGCTTTAAAGGAAGAGCTGTGGTACAAAATATTATATCTGGAGTGGTACCCCAGTGGGGTTTGGATCAGTTATGCTGTTGCTGTGGGTTTTTTTAATCCATATTGAGGCATTTTTAGGACAAATAGAAACTGAAGGATCAGGAATGTCTTAGTGCTGTGGTTAAGCACACACATGGAATTTTTATCACACGGTAGCTCATGACAGTTTAAATGCTGAGAGTTCAGCTTGGAGAAAAAACTTTCTGTGGAGATACTCATTATAAAAAAAAAAAATTCCTAGTGCCAGCAATAATGTTCAACATTTTAGCTACACAACATAGCAAACAGATTGGGGAAAAAAAAAAAAAAACAACCAAAAAAAACCCCCCAACAACTATTTATTAGATATTTAAAATATAAATAATAGTAATAGATTCAGTTCTTAATCTAACACACACACACACAGAGACACAGTGCTTACAAGACTGAGAAATAGCTGCAGTCCAGTAACTGATGGGAGGTTTTCCAGTGCTAGGTTCTTTCAGCAAAGCTTCTATTTCAGACCATTTCCAAGAAAATCAAAGGATGGTGTAACTGGAGATGACTTGTTCCAGAGCTGTGAAGCTGTCCAGGAAATCTTCCTCTTCGATGCCGAATTTAGTGTACTGGTGAACATAGGCTCTGTGTGTTGGAGTCACAAGAAACTGGGTGAGACATTAGAAATCAGTGAAGAATCTGGCACACACTCAGACTGCAGAGTTACTGTGAAGACTTCAAATGAAGGTTGGTTTCCACCCAAGAACCACGCTGGTTAGTTACTGCTTCGACTCCTTTTGTAATTGATCCTTCTTGCTAAGTCATGATTTGATTTTAATAGGTTTTATTACATTGTGTAGTGCTGCAGGAAACAAAAATGCAGCTAACAAAAATGTGCTAACTGGGAAATGGAAGAAATTATTAAACCAGAAATGTAATTCCTAGGTTTGAGATGCAGGGCCTACAGCTGTGTGTACAGGGCAGCTTGCTTCTCATCACTGGTGCTTTTGTAATGGGTGGTAAAACTGGGAGCATAGCGAGTGGCAGTTTGGCTCTTTTGGCTTTTATTTGCAGCATTCTTGTGCTGGTAACTCTTATTTAGCAGAGATCTGCTGTGACATGCAGTAACTTTGGCTTGGTGATGATCAAAGAGGCAGGTCTTTTCTAGATTGTTTGGGTCTAATGAAAAATCAAGCTAATTGCATGGGAACCTTGGTAAACACACAAGTCCTTTAAATGCTTCTGAATGGAGCCAGAAACCTTTTTTTCCAGACTGTGAGCATTTCTGTATGTAATTTAGAAACTATATAATCAGTGAAAGAGTTTCTGTGTGCTATTTTTAGAATGGTCACACTGGAATGCCCTAAATTTGGGGAGTTTTTAGTCCTGAGAAAACAAGCCAAACTGACAGCACTGGAATATGTGGTCTCACTTACCCACAGAATGTAAGCACTGCCCTGTCTTCCTCACCCTGCCATCATGTTTCAAGCATTAAAATGTTTCCACTGAAGTGTGGGCAGAGTCTTCTGCTTATTCACCATTACTTTGCTTGGCTGAAAGACTGAGCTGTACCTACAATGGTTTGGCTACCCCTGAAGATAATGGCAGTTATTAATGAAGAATCCACAAAATTCTTTCACTTACTTGGAAGCAAACATATTCCAGGCTTTTCCTACAACACTGTCAAGAGGTTTCAGCAGGAACTGGCTGTTGCTGACCAAAGCAGCAGACTTTTCATACTTGTTAAATGCTCTTGGTGTTCTCCATGCATTAAAAGCATCCTGAGGGGTTAGCCATGATGTGTATAATGAGGGATCTCGGAAACTTCCTGCAGCAGAAAGAGGACAGCCCCTTTGACAAAAGTAAAGCTGCTGTCTCTACATCTTGAGCTCAGGTAGTCCTGTGTGACCTGATCAATTCAGGCCTTGAAAAAAGTCTGCAGAGTGGTTGGCCTCTTGAAACTCTGAGTGTGCGAAACAGATTCATGAGGTTGTCTAGAAGCAGGCTCTTGTAGCAGTTCTTCAGCTACAAGCAGTGCTCATCACTCTTTAGCCAAATGTATTTTCACACACTATAACCAAGAATTCTACTGTATATACAGATTTGTCTCTTCCTCCTTCCCTCAGGTGCTTCAGGAAAGACAGAAGTCATGGTTGTAAAGCCCAAGGAATGAGGCGACATGGCCTTGGACATTAAAATATCTCTAGAGGGAATATTTACCTTAGCAGTTAAATATGTGGCCTGGGGGGTGGAGGGGGGGGCTCATTTTCATCACATGTGGTTGCAAAGCAGACAGATGGGAGAGAAGCATCCCTGAGGTACCCTGCCTGTCTTTCTTACCCAAGTCTACACTGTGTGTATCTTTTCCTCGCAGGATAACCAGGTTGGCAATGGAAGTGTTGAAACGCGGTGGCTTGGTTGTGGAACGGCTGGAGGAGCCTGGCTGTGGTGGTCGTACTTGCCAGTCAATACCTAGGAGATTTTGGCAAAAAGATATGAAAAATTACATTAATTCTTCATGAGAGATGGATTCAGAATAGCTGAAGGGTCAGATGGCAACTAACACCGTGCCCTGAGCTGAGATCATGCTAGAGGTTGTAGCTTCTGCACGTTAGTTAAGCAGCAATTACACAACTCTCAGAGAAAAACTGCTAATCCAGCAGTATTTGCCTGCTTGTCACTGGTCTTACCAGAGAAAATGGATACTTGTTTCTATACTTAGCAATCTGCCAGCTCATTCTCTGGATAACTGGAAGCTACACTGTAAATGATATGGGAAAGCTAAGCATGACTTTTAGTACTAGAAGGTGTAAAAAGCCTAGCAGCACCATCCAAGGAATGTTCCAACCCAATCGTGTCATTTCAGTGCAAGGCTAAGAACTGTTGGCTTGGTTTATGTATTTTCACTTGTTATAATTAACTAAGATGGCTGGGAGCAAAAAGAGGAGCAAGCTGGGAGCTGCACTGGCAGCTGAGTGAATAGCTCAAGGAACAGCTGGTTATGTGGAAGCAAATTCCTGCTGTCAGAGGGCAGCAGCTCCCTTCTGAACTGACAGAAGCTAGGCAGTGAGCTCCACATAACACTAAGTGTTATTTCATCTGTAAAAATAAATGCTTAGAGAGTGGTGGGTACTGAAGATGAGTGAATGCTCTTTTACCTTCCTCCATTTTAGCATTAGCAATCAGCATCTGCCTTAAATGTTTGATGAGTCCAGGCCAACTGAAAGTGCTGTAAGCAAGGAAGTTTTCAGGCATCTGAGGTATGTTCCGAAGACCCAACATCTTGAATTCAGGATGGGGAACTAATGTCTCCATTAAGTCTCCTGAAAGGAGAAATTAACAGCTGCTTATGTTGGACAAAAACAAGGCACAGGCTAGCTAAAACAGGAGGAGAGAGTGAGGAGTTTTAGAAAGATGTAGTATTTTACATCCTGTGCTTTGTTTCTTAACTTGAAGTTTTAGTTTGACATATATGGACAACCATGGAAGTAATACAGACTTGCTGCATCCCACTGAGTTCTATAGGAGCTTTTATCCTACACTTTAGAATTGTCTCACTTTATATAGCCTGACTCAAAATCTCTGTGCACCCCTAGAAAGATTGACAGGCAGGTGTGAAAGTTTAATTTTACAGGTAAGGCTCTTGGCAACATCAGTAACTTAATCTAATGCCTTAAAGACACAAGCCTCAGACTGCTGCTTGTTGTCTTCTGCAAAACACAAAACTTTGCATTTTGCTTCAGTTTATGCAAACTTCTAATTGAATGTGAAATGTAAAACTCAGTCTAAAATTACTGTCCTGCACCAATTTCCTCTGAGATGTAAATAGCCACATGGGTGTCTGTAGTCACTTAGAAAAAGGAGAAGCAGAGTTCTTCTGGTAAAGAGTGAAACCAGAAGCTGGGGGATCTGGTTTTGACTCATACAAAATTGGGATTGAACTTCTAATGTAGTCTTTTGGTTCACTTTTCCTATCTTGAAGCTTGGGATGTATCCAAATACTTTTGTAAGGAGACTTGAAGGACTTAAATTGACAATCTGAAATGATTACAGAAGGATGGGTGAGAATGCATTAGGCACCTGTATCATAGTTAGTTACCTAAGGGGTTCCTGCTGTAGTCTGAGCCACCTTCTGCTGTGTAAGTGGGCTGGAAAACACTCCCCAGCTGATGTGCAATGACTTGATTCACATCCCTGAAGGAGATCTGTTTAATATTCATCAGCTGAGCACAGATCTTGTGGATGACATCATTTTCATGAACAAGAAGGGCATCTGATGATTGGTACAGATGTGACAGAGTCAAAACAGAGTTGTAGTTTTGAACAATGACCTGGAAACAAACACACACACACACACACACTCAGATGAGAGCCAAACAGCTTAATCTTGCTAGTTTATAATCCTCTGGCTAATGCCATTTCCTCAGTTATGATTTAGGAAGTGATTCATTTTCTTTGCCAAAGTGCAGAACGAGGTCAGGAGCTAGCAGAGGTTTTTTCATGGAAAGAAAGCAAGGCCTGTGAAAATCCTGTTAGTCAGCTCACTTCATACAGACATGCTAGAATAAAATCTGTCTGGGAACTGATAATAATGCTGAGATTCTGTCAGAACAGGAGATTTTTAACTATAACTCAGTTATACCTTAGCATTTAGATCACAAAGAATTATTTTTGGTTTTTCTTGATGGAGTGACATGTAGCACATATTAGACAGTTCATTATCTGTCTTCTGTCCCACTGAACTCCTAAAAAGCAAAATGCACTTCTCTCCTGATTTGTGTTTCAAAATAAACAGTGCTTATAAAACTTGCAGAGTAACTGGGCAATGTGACATTCACCTCACCAGTGCCATAGGGCCAGATAATGTGGTTCAGTATAAATGAGGTTGGAAAAGCATCTCTTAAACACTGGGTGACGAAGGCTCCCAAGCCAGATCCTGTGCCTCCAGCCATGCTCATTATTGTGAAGAATCCACCCAGTCGATCACATTTCTCTGCTTCTTTTTGCACCAGATTCATGATTGCTTCTTTGTGTCTAGGCCCATGAACAGAGTAACTGTTGAAGAACAGACAAAACATGGAGGCACAGCAGGTTACAGCAGAATAAAAGCAGGAAGGTGAAGCTATTCTTAAAGCACTTTTTTCTTATTATTAGTTCTGTAAGCTCACATTATGTCATCTATTCACTCTGCAGTGAACAATCCTCAGCTGCCACATTTATTTTACACAACAGCTGCTTATAAACTGTTCTCATTGTTTCCTATTCTTAAACCAAATATACTCACTCCATTCTAAAAGCTTACATTTTTACTGTGGCCTTTCATCTTGGGAAAGGCAACTTAGACATTTCAATGCTATATTAACTGCTACTTTAACCTGAAATTGTTTTTAAGTTAGTGCTGCTACACAGAATCATTTGGGTTGGAAGAGACTTTAAAGATCTAGTTCCAACCCCGCTGCCTAGACCAGGTTGCTAAAGGCCTTAGTTGCAGAGTTAGAGAGGGATTATCACCTCAAAGTGTGCTTATCACACTTCTTTGGATGCAGGCACTTTGTACCTCACACAGCTACAATGGTACCACTCCTAACACCCCTGACAGCTCATTAGCCTCCCTAGTTCTCTTAATGAAGCTGGAAGGACTCCTTCATACCCATTTGCCCAGTTGTTCCCAGATCCTTGCTTCTGGCAGAAGTGTGAACGATCATCGTATTTCCAGCTGCCAGACCTGGCAGCCACTGATAAGGTTTGGCTGATGACTTTAGGTTCCATGTCAACAAGCACAGCTCGGGCTACAGGTACTGGAAAAAAAAAAACAAGAACGATGTGGCAGTATTGGAACTTTTAAAAGTAAGATGGGACAGACTTGCACCACGGTCCAAACTGTTTTTCTCCCTCCCACATAAGCTGAACTCTTAAGGGGACAGCATAGGCAGGTACAGAAAGCAGGACTTGGCAATGGCTTGGATTGCTGGAGAACCAGCTCTTGCTCCACTGATCTTTCAGGAAAAAAATCACTTAGTTTGTCTAATAAAACCAAATTCAGATACTCTGGGTACTACTGCATGGTATGATCTATCTAGAGCAGCAAATGCAGATGCTTTGGGTACCACTGCATGGTATGATCTATCTAGAGCAGCAAATGCAGATGCTTTGGGTACCACTGAATGGTATGATCTATCTAGAGCAGCAAATGCAGATGCTTTGGGTACCACTGCATGATATGATCTATCTAGAGCAGCAAATGCAGATGCTTTGGGTACCACTGAATGGTATGATCTATCTAGAGCAGCAAATGCAGATGCTTTGAGGGCCAGATTAGGTCTGTGCACCTGCTCAGTTTCCCCTGTGTAAGTGGCAGGTTTGCTGTGGTCACTTTACTGCACATATTTTCCTTTCATGGTTGTTAGCAACATTGTGAAGGCACAGAGCTGTGACAATTGTGAAGGCAAACCTCATTTCTTCAACTCATTCTTTATTACTTCAGTCTTCTTAGCTGTATTAGGCTGGAATCCACCCCCCCCCTGTGGAAAACAGACATGTAAATGCTGTACCTTCTGATTCTTCCTGGCAGAAAAAACGTTCTTTGCAAGCATCATGGTAGGATTCATTCTCCTTCTTGGAACACAGCCCGTGTGTGCCATGAACATCTCTGCAGACAGCACTGAACAACTCATGGCCAATTTGATTACCACACTGACCAAGCTGGACTGTCACTATTGACATTTTTGTTTACTTCAAGCCTAAAAAAAAATAAGAAAATGAAGGGAAAAAAAATGCCTTTAGTAACTGTGGGAAAGCAAAGGAGGAAAATTGACAAGTAGAACTGCAGCACTGATGAGAAGAAAAAGGCTAAGCTACAACCACTGGATGCTTCTGGGGGAAAGCAAACTGTCGGCAGTCTCCTGAATGTCAGCTTGCAGATGGCAGTTTACAGGAAATCAATCTGTTTACTGTTGCTAGGTGCCTGGAGGGAGCTGAAACCAACCACAAAAGAACCAAAGCTTTTGTTTTCTCACTTTAGTTTAGTAAGGCAGGATTGAGACAAATAATTCTAACCCAAAGTTACATGATTAGGCTGTAAAAGCTTAATAAGAAAGTACCATCTGCCCTTAGGAATGTAAAACCTGTTCAAAAATGTAGCTGATTTTTGTCCTGTACTGCTCTGGGCCTGATGCCAAAAATCCATTGAGGTGACAAAAGGATTCCCCTAGAGTATTCCCCTTGCTTCCACACAGGAGCAATGTTTTTTTCATTCAGTACTGGTATGTTTTGACATTTTATTTCCCCTCTCGGTGTTTTGCAGTAGCTCTGATTTCTCACTTTTTCACAGAGCCACAGAAACAAGGTCAATTTAATTTTGTTGGGGTTTTGTTTGTTGTGGTTTGGGGGTTTTGTTTGTTTGTTTGTTTTTAAGCTCAGTTCATTATTCTGGCTGCAATTTTTCATTATCATCCCAGCTGTGCTGCAGCATTTCTGTGACAGCATTCTGTGGTTAGTCACCAATGCCTGTCACTCAATCCTGCTGCTTTGTGCAGGCAGGTATGTGCTAGTTCTGGTTATATCACAGAAAGAATCATGGAATGGCTTGAGCTGGAAGGCACCTTAAAGATCATCAAGTTCCAACTGCCCTGCCATGGGCAGGGACACCTTTCAGTAGTCCAGGTGGCTCAAAACTTCATCCAGCCTGGCCTAAACACTTGCACCTTCATGCTGAAGAACTTCTTCCTGTGCTCGATTCCAGCACTGCTGCCAGGCTTCGCCTCGCAGCCCGAGGCCCGCCTGTGCTACTGCAACACCGACATATTCCTCAGACGGTAAATAGAGGAAGGGCTTCCAGAAAACGTTCGGGTCCTGCGCCCTCCTCTCTGCACCTGCTGCCACCGCCTGCACGGACACCCACCTGGCCTCCGCCGTGCCCACAGGTCCTTACTGGCGGCTGCCTGCCCTCAGGGGCCATATTCCCGGTGCTACCCGCCCCCGGCCCTCACGTTCCTCGGCCATCTCGCCCCCTTCCAGAGCCTATCGGCTGTCCAGCCCCTCCCTCCCGGGCCTCCCCACCGCCCCAGCCGCCCTCTCGAAGCGCCTGTGCTTGCCCGGGCAGCGCTGGACACGGCCTCTCCTGAGGCCTGACCTCGACACCCCTCTCTGAGGCGCTCGGGCACAGAGGGTACGTGAGCAAGCACTGGCTCCACGCTGCCCTTTTCTGCCGGTTCGGACCGAGTCGCGCCTTCGAACACCGCGCTTCGCGCCTGCGCAGAGGGGACTCCGGGCAGGCCGGCTGCAAGGGCCGCGTCTCTGGCCTTCACGAAGGGCTGTGCGCAAGCGCCTCCCTTGCGCCTTCACTGCGCCTTCTGCGCATGCTCTTTGCCAGGAGTAAGGCGGGCGGGCGCGTACTGCACATGCCTGGTTCTGGCTCCACACCCGTTCGCCCGGTGGGGGCTACGCCGCGCTTGCTCCATAAGACCCCGGCCAATGCCGGAAGGGGTTGAGCGCCTGCGCGATGCCCGCAGTCGGGGCGGGGGCGCAGGCGCGCTGAGGCCGGGCAGCCGGTGATGGCGTCCGTGGCGGAGTTGGGGGGTGCGGGCCCATGAGGCGGCCCAGGCCCCGTGCATCCAGCACAGCCAGGAAGGGGCGGCGGCGCCGCGGCTCACACCCGCGCCATGGCGGGCGTGTTCGACATCGACCTGGACCAGCCCGAGGATGCGGGTTCGGACGAGGAGCTGGAGGAGGGGGTGAGAGGAGGGAGAAGCCTTAGCCGGCGCAGCGCGGGGAGGGAGCGGGAGGCCGCTGCAGGGAGCGGCGCCAGAGGCAGGCCTGAGGGAAGGGAGCGGCTGGCGGCCCGCGGGCCCGCTCTGAGGGGAACCCTGCTGGCCGGCGGCCTGGCAGGGACGCCGTGGAGGCGGGCAGGGGCCGCTCTGCAGTTGCGGCTGCGGTAGGGCGGGAGCCGGAGCTGGGTGAGGCGAGGTGGAGCGCGGCAGTGGCCACCGCCCTGGCCCGTGCAGGTGAGGCGGCCGCGGCCGCTCCCTGCCCGCCGAGAGCCGGACGTGCTGCCCCGGCAGCTGCGCCAGTCGGGAGGCAACGCTACGGCGGCCGCGGGCTCCGCGCCCCGCTCGGCCTCGCAGCGCCCCGGAGGCGGCCGGGGAAGTTCGATCTGAGCGAAGGAAGCGGCGTCGCGCCTGTAGCTAGGAGCAGGGTTTAGGCAGCTGCCTGGCGGCTCAGCTGGCAGCGCGTCCCCGGCCGGGGCCGCCGGCCCTACGCCAGACTCGCGGCAGCTTTTCCCCTTGGAAGTTTGTGTTGGATTTCCTAGCACGAGTGCCGCGGCACTGGGGTTGTTTTTATTTTTTTTTCTTTTCTTTTTTTTTAAATTTCTCTTGTCACATGTTTTAACGTCAATGCAGAAATGCAAATCTTTCTGGAACTGCATGAAGTCGCTGCTCTAGCGCCAAAACTAAAAGCAAAGCTTTAAAATGCTGCCTTAAAGCGCCGTATAGATCAGTGGCATCTCCATTTCATGCTTTCCTAAACGGTTCACCTTGTAATTTGTGGGTTTTTCGGTGTTCGTATGGATTCTGTTCAAGCTTTGGAGGAGATTTCTTAAAATATCTCTGTTTATATTTTTGTGGTGCTGTTATTGCTTTTGTCTATTAAACATTTGCTGTCCCTTCAACTGCCACTGCATTTATTTTTTGCTATTTAAATTCTGATGACATTCTTGGAGTCTCTGGGATAACTGGATACTCTTTCAGTTTGGAATACTCGCTCTACATATAGACTGTAGAGACATTGTTTGACAGCTGAAGGTTTGATCACTTTGCAACCTGCAGGGGATAGCTCTGTTTGTCACCTCAATAATCAATAAAGTACTTGGCTTTAAAAAAAAATGTCCCTTGCATCACTCTGTGAATGTTGCCAAGAACAGGTTCTAAAGGGGGTGGCAAGAAATCTGAGACTGTTGTCTCTCAAGTTGCAATAATTTGGTTTCAGAAGACAGTTTAAGAAGTCATTTGGTATTGGACTCCAGAAAATTGCTGTGAATTTTTTAGTCACAACTGTGGACACAAATGCACACTAGCAACCTGATTTGGTTTTCAGATGAGTTTTGGCAGACAGATTAAGAGTGAGAGTGGACTTAAAATAGAAGTGCAAAGCAAGGAATATAAGAGCGGGAAAGAAGTGGAATCAGGAATCTGTGAAGGGGGAATATGTTTTGCTGGAAGTTCTCTGTGAGTGTTGTTCTTGCCTTGCAAGGCTCAAAGAGATAGAGCAGTTGGGGTCATTGACCTGAAAGCCTGCAAGGTGTAAAGTCTGGACTACCTTGTGTCATCTCCTTGGTGCTAGTCACTGGTACCTGCTGAGAGCTGTAAACCTGATGGTAGCAAGAGCCAGGTCAGTTGTAGCTTTGGATGAGCCCTTTTAGGAGATCTGAAGAATTGTTTGAATGGAGAGTTCACTCAACGACCATCTGGTTGTTTCCACTGATTATTTGGGGGGAGGGGGGGGAAGAACCTTAATTTTTGTGTGTGTAGTAAATGAGCCAGACCGAAGGACTTCTAGCCCATTCCAGCTGGGACACCACTGCATTTCTTGGGTTAATGAAATGAGAGGGAATCCTGACAACAGCAGAATGGGGTATCTAAAGTGAGCTTTGCTCATGTTAGTACTGAGAATGAAAGGCAGAGTTCACAGAGGCGAGAGGAGCACATGCAGACAGCGCCAGAACCATTGGGTAACTTGAGTTGTTCTGGGAACGTGATGGGTGTTTGTTCTCGGGGCTTGTGGAAACTTTTTTAATTCGTTGTTTGGCATCTAAGGGTAGGGTCAAGGGCAGCTTCAGTGGGTTTGATTGTGA
Organism: Eubucco bourcierii; assembly: GCA_013396675.1. Taxonomy (NCBI): domain Eukaryota; kingdom Metazoa; phylum Chordata; class Aves; order Piciformes; family Ramphastidae; genus Eubucco; species Eubucco bourcierii. The sequence goes on from VWZE01011744.1 coordinate 388,541, forward strand.
AAGAGTTGTCAATAAGCTGGATTTTTCTATTAAATGTTGTCAAGAGGACATGGGCTAACTAGCAACTCTCTGACCTGGAAACAGACTTGAACTTTTGGACTCCGTAATAGCTTGTGGTGCTGGTAGATGGAACCAGGAGTTACAAATTTTCCTCTAGATCACTCACCAAAATAAACCACCCTCTGTAAACTTCAATGGTGAAGTAGTTTGGAAGCTACTGAAAGCTTCTAGTTTTCTCTGGTTAGTTTTTTTCGCTTACATAATATTATAAAATGCACTTCTTGGCTTGATCTGCTTTTGCAGATCTCTGTGTTTTCTTTTCCTTCTGTTTCCCTGAATTTCACATATCGCTCAATATGAGTCTGTAGATTCTAGGCTCTTTCTCAATGACTTGCAGTTGTTGTTTTACATACATAATTTTCAAATTCAGAATGTTAAGGTATAGTCTGAAGCTCCTTAGAAGCCTGCCCGTGGAATTCTGTTTGCATTTGTTCTAGCTGTCTGCTCGCTTTGCACTTCTTTTGCCTTGCAGAGCCACAGTTACAGGGCAGGATTATGTGGCATAAGGGATCAGGCTGAACACTCTTTGAAGAAAATCTCTCTTCAAAATTGAGTTTCAGTCTTTAAATGGCAACTAATTCTGATGTTGAAGTACTTGAACTTTGAGTAATATTAGCATGCATTAATTTGTCTGAATGATTATTATTCAGGAAAGGTATTTATCATTAGAGTATTGATTAATTCTTCCATTACTGTTAGGATTTGATTGTTACCAATATAGAATAATAAAATCTCAGTAGACTGTTTCTAGTGTCTATGAATCCCAGTTCATCTATTCCTATCATCTTTTACAGTACTGTGCAAGTCAGAAGAACAGTATAGGATTGTAAAATTTGGATGTAAAAGCAACTGTAAAGAAAAAGGAAGTACATAAACATTTCTTAAATTCACCTGGGGTGTGAAATTGTTACCTCTGATATTTAAGCAATTCAATAACAATGCAGTCAGGCAAAACAGAGGTTCCTTGTGTCACTGTTTGAGGTATGTGGAAGTATTGCAAATCTTGTACAGAATTGTGTAGATTTCTTATCTTCTGATGCTAACCTTCTAATTCCTGAGCTTTAGATATGTTTAATAGTACAAATTATAAATCTATATAGAATTATTTTATGTAATTTAAGAAGTTGTAAAACACAGTGGATTTATTTTTAACTCTGCTTTTTCCTTTTGCTATAATTAATCTTCCTTCTACCCCTCCCATCCCCAGGGTCAATTAAGTGAGAGCATGGACCATGGAGGAGTTGGCCAATATGACCTGTAAGTTGCTGCTAGAAAACGTTCTGTATCATTCATGTCAGCCACATGTAGCTTCAGATTTTGTTCCACTGTGAAGTTACAACAGAAAGGTTTGTCATTCTTGATAGATTTTGAGTTGATTCTAGGTGTTTCACCATTTCTCTTCATCAAAATTTGTGAATTGTATCTCGAATAAAATAATGCTAATAAACAAAAAGTTCTGGCAAAACTTGCTGTTGTCTTTTAATCCTTTTTTCCTCTAAGCTACCTCTTGTACTTGAATAATCTTTCCAGTATGAACCTAATGCATTGTCTGCAGAATTCTGTTCAGTTTATCAAGGCTGCAGTTGCAGATGTGCACAGCAGCCTGAAGTAGATGAGCAATCAGAAGCTCTGGTTTGAGGTTCAGGAGACAGCTACCTTTAGCATTACTTCATTTATAGATTGCCAGATTGTTTCAGCCTACCATGTTGTGAGAAGAGAGCAGTGATAGTTACAACAGTTCAGCTGCAGGATCAATCTGTTAGTCATTTGCAGAACTGGAGCATAATTTAGCAGCATCGTTAAATGATAGCTCAGGCTTTTCTGGCTTATTCAGAATTGTGAGACTTTTGTTAAGCTTTTTCTGCAAGATATTGGTGTTCTAGAAGTCTTACCATGGCTGCTGGGGCTGTTGAATGTGGTCTGAAACTTAAACATACCTTATAACCTTGCCTTTACTTGAAGTCTTGTAGGTATATCTAAATCACCTTGAGCTTTTGGTCTTTTAAATGTCATTCTGAGATTTGTTGTGCATTAAAATGAAGGAATCTGAAGGAAATCAAAGATTTCTCGAAATCCCCCAAATTTGCAGGTGATCTTTCCTGTGCAAGTTGCAGCTTACTGCTTTGCACACACCTAATTAAAGTTCCCAGTGCTGAGAATTCTCCAGCTCTCCAAAGCACTCACTTAGATCAGATATGCTGCATGCTTTTCACACAATGTATTTGCTTGCTTACTTCCATTTGATCATTTTTTGAATATCAGCTAGTCTTATATTCTTATTTTGGTTTTATCCAGTGGCATGGAACATTGTGAAAAATTTGAGATTTCAGAGACTAGTGTAAACAGAGGTCCAGAAAAGATCCGCCCAGAGTGCTTTGAGTTACTCCGTGTACTTGGCAAAGGTGGCTATGGCAAGGTAAGGAGCTCCTCTGCAGAGGTAAAGAAATCCAGTGTGCTGAAGGTGATTAAAGTGCTTGCTTGCTGCCTTTGGCAAGGTCTAATCTTCCCATCCTGTTTTCTGAAAAGTTAATTCTACCAGAAGGTAACCTCTGCCAAGGTTGGTGTCCTGAGAGTGAGGTCACTGGCACAGCCTTGCCAGCTGGTGGCAGTAGAAAATGTCCCAGACTGGTTCTGGTTCATAGAATCCTAGAATGGCTTAAGTTAGAAGGGACCTCCAACCTACCTGCCATGGGCAGGCCTCTCAAGTAGACTCAGCCACTCAAGGCCTCATTCAGTCTGGCCTTAAATACCCCCAAGGAGTAGAATTACACAACCTCCCTGGGCAGCCTATTCCAGAGTCTCACTATCCTCATACTAAAGAACTACTTAAACTCCCATCTGAACCTACTTTCCCTCAGCCTAAGACCATTCCTGCTTGTCCTGTTGCTAGATATCCTTATGAAAAATCTGTCTGCAGCCTTCCTGTAGGATCCCTTCAGGTATATTGGAAGGCAGCTCTAAGGTCCCCCCAAAGTCTTCTCTTTAGACTGAATAAGCCCAGCTCCCTCAGGCTATCCTTACAGCAGCAGAGTTGTTCCAGCCCTTGTGTCCCTCTAGATTTGCTCCAACAGCTCTGTGCCCTGATGATGGGGACACAAGATAGGGTTCAGAAACTCATCAGTGCTTCTTCAGGCAGCATTGCAGTTTGTAGTGATCTCATTTGTCTTTCACAGAACTTTGTGTTCCAACTTGTGATGATTAATGTGGTTTTAATGTGATTGCTTTTGTATTGGTGTTGTATAGGTGTTTCAAGTACGAAAAGTAACTGGAGCAAACACTGGGAAAATATTTGCCATGAAAGTTCTTAAAAAGGTAACCTGAATGGGGACACTTCACTGCTATCTGTATCTAAAATCTCTCCCTCCATCTGGATTTTATGATTATCTAATTAAGGATAAACTTTATCATTCATATATATAAATATATATATAGTTGTTATCCAGATACAGTTGGAGCTAAAGTGGTCTGTGTAGTTTTTAGTAGCTGCTTGAAGTAGGTCAGGAGGTCTCTTACAACCTTTATTGTTGTATAATTCTGTTATTTAAGCTTCTGCCAGGAACCTCTCATGAAATTTTGTTTACTGTGTTGCTGACTCAGGTGTAGTGATTTAGAAAACACAGAATTGAACTAAAGAGAAAAGTCTGCCTTGTTCAGCATGTTTTTGTGCTCACATATCTGCTTTTTGTAGGCAATGATTGTAAGGAATGCAAAGGATACAGCTCACACAAAAGCAGAGCGAAACATACTGGAGGAAGTTAAACATCCCTTCATCGTAGACTTAATTTATGCCTTTCAGACTGGTGGAAAACTCTACCTCATCCTTGAGTATCTCAGTGGTCAGTATATAGAATTCTGTTACTCCTTGGTATCTTAGGCAGTGAGAAATTGGATTTCTTGCTCATAAAAGACCAGCTAACTATGCCCTTGAACTATACACTTGAAAGTGTAAACTAAGTATTAACAATACATAGAATAAAATAAATAAACCTTCTAATTCAATACCATAAAGATGAAGGAAACCTAAAACAGGTTTGTGGTTTTTTTCTGACAGTACAGGTGAGGAGGGGTTTTAGTGCCTTTTCTTCCATCAGGATTGTGATTCCTGTATGTTACACTTTGATCCTATGCAGGTACACAGAGTACCTGAGGTTTTAAACCTTGCAAGTTCTTTGTGAAAGAGGAGAGTGTTATTTTTATTTCACAGACAGGGAAGCAGACACAGATGAGAGGCAGTTTGCTGAACCTATAACAAGAGAGAAAACAGGGACAGAAATGACTTTTTTTTATTATTTCCTCAATGTGCTTCTTTGATTGCTTTTGTTTCTTCTGTAGGTTGTTAGACTTTTGAGAGTAACAGCATACTAAGTTCTTAGTTGATTTTTGTGAAGCAGCTTTTTGTAGAGCAGGACAACTATATCTGTTGCTTATAGTTCTAGAAAGTAGACTTTTGACTGACTAAAAATGGTACTTTAATAGAGTATAATCTCGTGACAGGAGGAGAACTATTTATGCAGTTAGAGAGAGAAGGGATATTTATGGAAGACACAGCTTGGTAAGTGAATCTATTTTGGTAAATTAATAGTTTGGGTGGTTTTCCTTTTCAAGTGCTTAAACTGTACACTGTACACTGACTGGAAAAACTATTTATAACTGCTCATTCATTTCATAGTCCAGTGAAAAGAGCAGTTAAGTGGCATTTGGGAAGAGGGATGTGTTCTGTGCCTAGCAGTTTGTACTGGTGTTAACTCCAGTCTTAAAGAAGTTGCTGAATGAGGCCACATTCCATGGGGTTGTGGTGAAGGAGGTGTTTTGGGTATTGGAGAACAGAATGTGAGTGACTTGCTGTAAATGCAGTATTTTTTGTGTCTTGATCTGCATGGGACTTTACCAGTCAGTTCCACAATTTCTCAGTCTCTTAAGGGCTGTGTTCTAACTATCAGATGTGTGATCATTAGATCAAAAGGTAGTTACTGGAATGAAGGAAAGAAGCCTTTTGAGTGGTGACATTTTCCATATGAACAGGTTGAAATGATCTCTTACTGATGAGGATTCACACACTGAACACACTTCTGTCTTCCCATGGTGATCCTGATAATGCTTCAGAAAAGCTTTGATGGACCTGTGGAGCTGTAATACTGTTCCACAGACAGCACTCTGGGTGCTGCCAGTTAACCTCCTTCACTTCACTTTTTTTTTTTTCCCCCTTCAACTTTGCCACCTAGATGCGGTGATACAGATTGAAACATATTTTAACCACCAACTGGTAAATGTAGATTCCTCCCAAATATACTCATTATAAGGTAGCTACTGAACAAGTAAACCTAAAGCTAGTGGTGTCATTTTGTAGTTCATCTTGGAGTCTGTGCCTTTGGGCAAGCCAACCTCAACAATATCATTGTTTCTCATTTACTCTCTCACAAACTTCTAATGCTTTAAAGGAACTGTTGCTGTTTATCTCGTAGTCTTAGCGCTTAAGATGCTTTGTGTGATTCAGTGTGTCTAATTTTGTGGCATACACTTCCTTTCAGCTTTTACTTGGCAGAAATCTCAATGGCACTGGGGCACTTGCATCAAAAAGGAATCATCTACCGTGATCTGAAGCCAGAAAATATCATGCTTAATCATCAAGGTAGAAATACAGTAACAGTTATGTTGCCAGTCGTTTGAAAACAGTCCTGCAAAGGTCACAGCACTTCACCCTCACATGAGTTGCCTTAGAACAATGGCACCTTTGTTATCACTCCTTGATATAACTGAAGGATTGCCAAAGTTAATTGCTTGCCCTTAAACACAGCTTCTGTGGTTGTAATAGGCCATAGCAAACTCCAGGTTCCATGAGTACAGAAACAGGCACCTTTTGAATGTTTGACTTGATACTTCTGCAGCTCTGAAATTTTTCTTTTATTGAGTCACTGTAAAGTACACAAAGATCTGTGTCTTCTGTGTAGCATCAGTGACATTTTAGTAATCAGGATGACGTTAGGAAAGGCAATTTAGGTAGGATGCCAAATCATCTGTAGCTGAAATGATTTATCTAGCTGTTGCCACTTCACCTGACAGTAGCAGCAGTTGCTGAGTGCACTCCTAGTGCTTTCTGTATGGGTGCATGACAGTCATTAGCCTGGCAATCTCTACTATCCTTTATTTTCATCTTACCTTCAACAAATTATTTACTTTGTCTAAGTCTTTGTACTGAATTATTCAGGGGACTTCACAATTTCTTTGAGGCTGTTCTCTGAACTTTGAAGCAAGCAGTAAAATTTGATAGCCTGCTTGCCTGAATGATGCTGTGCTGTCTTCTGTTTAAATAATTTCTCTATATGTGAGTGAGTTTTGGTAGTTTCTTTCCACCAAGTAGCAACTCTTTCTTATGCAGGTGTGATGCAGAGGTTTTACCTGTTAGAATGCTTACGTCATTCAGGTTTATAGCTGCATCTCTGTGTCAGAGCATTGATGATAGCTGGAAGTAGTTCAGAGTTATTCCATATCCATGTTAAAAGATTTCTCTTTTTAAAATGCTACTTAAATAACCAGAACTGTGGCAAGTTTTAAATTGTATATATTTAATTTCAGGTCATGTAAAATTGACTGACTTCGGATTATGTAAAGAATCCATTCACGATGGAACAGTCACACACACATTCTGTGGAACAATTGAATACATGTGAGCTGCATGATGAAATAAAATACTACTCTGGGAGGGGGGGTAATGGCTAAATGTTGCCTTTTTTTCACTGATGATTCATGTATTCAGTCGCTTAATGGAAATATTGCTTGATAAATATGGTTTGGTTTAGTAGTCAGAATTAGTCTTGAGCTTGTTAAAAAGGAAATATGATTGTGTTTGTGTTGTTTTTTTGGTTTGTAGGGCCCCTGAAATCTTAATGAGGAGTGGGCATAATCGTGCTGTGGACTGGTGGAGTTTGGGGGCATTAATGTATGACATGCTGACTGGAGCAGTAGGTGCACAGTTATAATTGCATGTATTTCTCTTCCTTAGCTCTGTAGTTACCTCTGTTCTGATTCAGATGCATGTGTAAATACCTACATATTTGTATGTATCCAAACTGCAAGTAAGAAATACAGCTACAGTTACACTGAATACAGTCATGGGCTGCTCTCAGCCAATCAGTTCTTTGGCAGTCCCATTAGCAGTAATTTTACCTGCTTTATAAAGTACTGAAGTGAGTTCTGTGTGTGCAAATAAGAGACCTGAACAAGTCCTATTTTTCCTCCCATTACAATGGTGCTTTCTAGCCTCCTTTCACTGGGGAGAACAGAAAGAAAACAATTGACAAGATTCTCAAGTGTAAACTCAACTTGCCTCCCTACCTCACACAAGAAGCCAGAGATCTGCTTAAAAAGGTAGAATTTCAATGAATGTCAGTACTGAATGTCTCTAGAAAGTGTAATGATGCAACTCTCCAGTCCATGTTTTGCTACTTACAAGTCCTCATTGGTTTTGTGTGGCCCAGAAAGTGATTTTTCTTGAAAATAACAGTTGTTTGGTTTTCTGACAAATGCAGGATTTCTGCTTGTTCTGTGTTTATGGTGTTCATTCAAATGGTGGTTCACTACAACTAGTGTAGTCATAAGGCCATAATTAATTTTGCTTTCTTGGATGTTTTTTCTCCTTAAGCTGCTAAAAAGAAATGCTGCCTCACGTCTAGGAGCTGGTCCTGGAGATGCTGGAGAAGTTCAGGTAACTTGCTTTACACAAGAGTTCTTAAATTACCACACTGAAAATAAAACAGCTTTCAGGATGCATCAGAGGAGGAGATTATGTCTGTCTGAAGGTGTAAAGAGCAAAAAGGCAGCCACGTGTGACAGCTGATCAAAATGTGACTGCTTAAAGCATAACAAAAGCAGCTGGTGACCCGTTTCATAGTTGGACATTTGGAAAATAATAACTTTTCTCCTTAGCTCTGTCTTCCAGTAGTTCTTTACTACTAATTGTACAAAGCTAATTGTTAACAGTCAGCCATACAAGAACAATTGATACTGTAACGATCTGACCAAAAACCTGCCAGCCCTTGCCCTTAGTGCAGCAATTGGAAGGGAAAGGTGGGTTTGGTTTGCATTCAGTGTTGTACAGTTAAAACTTAAGGCAGAGGCTTAGTTCTTGCTGCTTCTAGCTTAGACTTTTTTTTTGTGATAAGATTAATAATGCCCTAGAGTGTCCCCTTTATTTCACAGTTCTGATAATTTGCCATTAATACAGTGTTCTGTCAGTAGTTTTAGATATCTTAACTTTTAAAGTTGAAAAATGTAGAGGTGTTTTGCATGTAAAGTGTTGTGTTTTGTGGGTTGTTTGTTTTTTGTTTTTTTTTGTTTTTTTTCTAATAGCTTCAAGGAAAACAGGACAGGGACATCATATTGTCTGGCTGGGAGCTGTGCTATGAATTTTCGCCTCTCCCAGCTGTACTCTGACGTAGAATGTGTTATCCTAGCCCTGTTAGGTGATTTTTGGAAAGACACACCACAGAGGGCATCTGAAAAGAACATGATTTCTTGTGCTTGATACCCAGAAGTGGATGTATGACTCTGTGCTGTTGCTAACTCTTACAGGCTCACCCGTTCTTCAGACACATTAACTGGGATGAGCTGTTGGCACGAAAGGTGGAACCTCCTTTTAAACCCTTATTGGTATGTACTCAGAGTGCTGTGAGATACTCCTTGTGTGCCTTTCAGAAAGGTCTTAATGTGAAATCTAAAGAAAGTTTCACTTTTAGAGACTGGAGTGCCACTGATTCCTGGTACTTTAGTTACATGCATCCACTTAGGTTGCTGGTTCTCAGATTCACTCTTGTCAAATTAAGATGGCAGATCTACCACCTGATCTACCAGATGCAGGCACTCTGATTTATTTTCTTCCTGAGAACTGGTGCTGTTTTAAAAACCTCCACACAATATGAAATGCTGGCTGTCATGAGCATGCTGTTTTGTCTTGCTGCTCTGTGGTCATAGTACTCATCTGTCACTGAAACAGCATCTTGGGTTTTCATGTGAGAATGTGGCAAAAATCAGCTAAAAGCTAATCTGTGCTCTTCAACCTGGAGGAAGAAGGTTCTGCTTCAGTTTTAATTCCTCCTGCTTCTAATCTATAGGTTAAACAGACTTGCAAATGCAATTATCTCTGAATTTCTGCTTCTAAACATTCTACAGTAAGTCAGTACTTAGGTGAAACTGATGAATTGTTGCTAAGTGAAAGTAAATGAAGTCACCTAATGACGCATTTTGTGTGTTTGCTTATTAATATTTACAATACTTCTTGTGCATTACAGGCAGTAATTAAAGTTTACCTCAAACCAGTGATGTGATGAATAAACCTCTATTATCCCATTTTATATTTTGATGGTGTGGGGTACCTGTCTTTATTTTTTTTTTTTCCCTCTCTGGATGCAGTTAGCTACAAAACAATGGAAATTGCCACCCTGATAGCTCCTGGCTACTAAAGATCTCACTTCAAACTGACTTGGGTATTATGCTGAGCATAGAACCTGAGGACTCAGACTTCCCCCCCCTCCACTGTTTTGAATGAAATTCAGGATGACACAAGGCTGATATTTCCAAGTTAATTATCTGGAGATAGTTTTGGGGGTTTCTGTTATTAGCAAATTTTGTACAAAAGATGGGTTTTGAAAATGTGCTTCCATGGCTGCATAAAGGCCTGCACAAATGAATCCATATTGCCTCTTCAGTTACACTTGGGAGTGAGAGAAGGGATCTTGGAATTCTGTCTGTTGTTCCATGACTGAATTAAGCAATATTCTTCATGGCTTCTTACTCCAGAGTTGTCATCTATCCCTCTGGTTATGCAAAAATGGGGTGAAATTACCTGCAGAGGCTTCCAAAAACTTAATAGTTGGAACTGCTTTGTACTGATTGTGACAAGGGCTAAACTTAGGAGAAACAGGCATTGTATTTTTAAAAGCTTTAGTTTATAATTTGAGGAGAAACAGGCATTGTATTTTTAAAAGCTTTAGTTTATAATTTGAGGAGAAACAGGCATTGTATTTCTAAAAGCTTTAGTTTATAATTTGAGATTTTCTTTTCTTTTTTCTTTTTTTTTTTTTAAAGGCATCTTTTTAATTCGTGTTCCTTTTTGATCCATAATTTTTGCCCCTCCCCCTTGCCTTTATTTCTCAGTGTCAGTGCCCATAGTGACCTCCCACTGGCAGCGACAGGATTCCGACACAACTCCAGGGTTTTACTACAGCAGAGCTCTGCCAAAAACCTATGGAATGAACTCCACCCAGAGGCTGCACTGATCACCGCTAAGCCATTTGGTTGATATCTGTAATATAAACCCTTAATCATTTTGTTTTTGCAAAGCAATCTGAAGAGGATGTGAGCCAGTTTGATTCAAAGTTTACACGTCAGACACCTGTTGATAGCCCAGATGACTCTACTCTCAGTGAAAGTGCCAACCAGGTCTTTCTGGTGAGTGAGCCAAGGACAAGGGTGTAGTGATGATTGCGGAGAGGTGTCCTTATAGCATGACAGAATGGTTTGGGTTGGAAGGGACCTTCAAGATCCTCTAGTTCCAACCCCCCTGCCATGAGCAGGGACACCTACTAGACCAAGTTGCTCAAGGCCACGTCTAACCTGGCCTTGAACACCTCTGGGGAGGGGACATCAACAGCCTCCCTGGGCAACCCGTTCCAGTGTGTCACCATCCTGTTGTATTGTTGGAAGCAGCAGGGCAGTGCAGGCAAATTCTATTGAATCTGCTACTTGAAGCAAACTGTTTTCATTTTAAACTCATTCTACCACAGGTTTGAAATGTTTAAGGGCTTTGAAAATCCTTGGTTTGATTATTGCTGACCATTTCTTTTATGTAGATAAGTCAGCCCACAAACATGGCTTGCTTTCTGACATGTCAGCACTCTAATTCATAGCTGCAGTGTGGAGCCAGGACATGTGATTTGCTTTCACAGTCATGCAGAGAGAACACTGACCCTTCCATGGTTCAGAACCAGTTACACTGAGCATGCCTGGGGGTCATCCAAGTAGAAGTCTCTGGGATGTGCAGGGACTCCCCAGAGTTTTGCTGTTTGCTTCAGGAAGTGAGCAGCAATCACTTTACAGTGACTAAGTCTTTACGGTGACTAAAAGCCTACATTTACTCTCCTCTTGATAATTTTCCTCTAATATTTCATGCTGGTCATAACAGCCCAATGATGGTAACTGTGAATCCTGCCTTTGTTCCTCTTTTGCAGGGTTTTACGTATGTGGCTCCATCTGTACTTGAAAGTGTAAAAGAGAAATTTTCTTTTGAACCAAAAATTCGATCACCTCGCAGATTCATAGGTAGCCCTAGGACACCAGTCAGGTATCTTTTTTTGCCTTCTTTTTTCTTCTCTTTCTTTGTAATTCACTTTTGGCAAGTAATTGAAATAGATCTGCACTAGAAATACTAACTGCAGCCTTTCTTCTCAGTAAGCCCATCACTGTCATTAGAAAGTGCAGCATCAATTGTGTTGTACAAACCAGGTTATTAGAGACAACTGCGGGCTGTTTGCAGCACAGGAAGTACTGATTTGCTTTCACAGCCTGGTGACTGTGGTGCACCATCACTTCAGAACATCCTAAGTCATTGTGTGCCACTAAAGAGTCAATTTAGTACAGAGAATTCCTTCTGCAATCATCTAGAAATAGATTCTTGCTCAGATGAGACAGTTTTACTTCACAAGAGGCTGTAGTAGAAGCTATACTTTCTCACTGTTCTTCAGTGGAAGAATTAGAAATGCTCCTCAATATAGAGGAGCCTGGGTTGGAAGGGACCTTAGAGATCACGAGATCATCTACTTTGAGTCCCCTATCATGGGCAGGAACAACTTCCATTAGACCAAGTTGCTCAAGGCCTTATCCAGCCTGGCCTTGAACAACCTCCAGGAAGGAGGCATCCACAGCCTCCTTAGGCAACCTGTTCCAGAGTCTCACCACCCTCATACTGAAGAACTTCTTCCTAAGATCCAGTCTAAGCCTATTCTCCTCAGCTTCAAGCCATTCCCCCTTGTCCTGTTGCTGGACAGCCTTATGAAAAGTCCCTTTTCATCCTTCCTGTAGGTTCCCAATAGGAATTTGTCCCAGTAGGCAATTTGAGTTCATGCTCCTGCAGAGTAAAGGACAGATGTTTATATATTTATCTTCATCTCTGACTTTTACTTTTTTTTTTTTCTTTCATTTCTTGTTTTAAAGCCCTGTCAAGTTTTCCCCTGGGGAGTTCTGGGGAAGAGGTGCTTCTGCCAGCGCATCAAACACTCAGCCACCTGTGGAATATCCAATGGAGACAAGTGGAATAGAACAAATGGATGTGACAGTCTGTGGAGAGGCCTCGGCACCACTTCCAATCCGGCAACCAAACTCTGGGCCATACAAAAAACAAGCTTTCCCCATGATTTCCAAACGACCAGAGCACTTGCGCATGAATCTATGACAACACCATTTTATTACTTCCTCCCTTTTTTTTTTCTTCCCTCTCCTCCTCTTTTCTTTTCCTGTTTTTTTTTTGTTTGTTTGTTTGTTTGTTTGTTTTGTTTTTTGGGGTTTTTTTTGTTTGTTTTTTAAAGCCTTTGAAGGTGGAAAACAAAGAACGGACATAAGCCCCCTCGAAGCTGAAACAGGAGGGCTTGTATGGTTTACTTTTAAAAAGTGACAGTATCAAAGAATCAGTCATTGCACAGAGCGACTTGGAAAGCAAAGAAATAATGGATTTTTTTTTTCCTTTTTTTTTTTTTTTTCCTCTGTCAATCAATGGTGCATAAAAAGACAAAAAAAAAACTTTTAGAAAATGGTATTGCAGAACTCTAGGCACGTCATCTAACTGATTCACAGTGACATCTTCTCACCTTATCAAGGATTTTTCAGCTTGATAGCTTGAAACTGACAGTATTAAGGGTCAGGATGTTGCTTCAGAATCGCTGGTCTAGTGGTGAATGTGTCAAGGAGGGTTAGCCCTTTCACTAGGCAGAGTATGAAATGCCTACACGCTTGTGTCTGAGGGGTGATTAGCATGCAAGCTTGGTTTCCTACAATGGGGTAGAATCAAAGATGAAAGAAAATTGGTATTTCACATTCGAAACATAATGAGGTTTTTTTTTTTATATATATAAAATATATATATATATATATTTTTCAAATAGATTTTTTTGATTCAGCTCATTATGAAAAGCATCCCAAAATTATAGATGAAAAAGAATTGGTTGCTGCGAAGAAAGTAAAAAGCTCTAGTTCTGATTCTTCTCCTGGTGAAACAACAGATCAATAATGAATCACTCAACTACCAGCTTGGCATTGTGGGGTGGGAGAGAACTGTTTCACTTGCTTACCCAGCTGAAATCCCTGTTCCTGCAAAGACAAATGGATCTAATCAAAAGGCAATGCTGCTATGTTCTAGGCTTTACTGGAAGCCGTGGGCTCACACACACGTCCTGCTTATTTCATCCTTGTCCTCAGCAGACATTTCACTGGGAAACATCACTTTTGTATACACTAGTCCTTAGGTGGAGACAGCTGAATGCCTTCAGATTCTTACCCACACATCAGGAAAATGTGCATCAGATACAAGGTCAGTAGAGAACGTGTAGGACCACAGGGAACATGCACAAATTCTCCATAGTATAAGGAGAAGGAAAAAAAACCAAACCAACACACAACTTTTTGTAAGCAGTGGGTAAGAATTTGAGGATTTTTTTTTTTGTTGTTGTTTGTTTGTTTGTTTTTGGGAGCTCACTACCATTATACATTTCTAAATTTATCAACATTTTTTTCTATGCTGAGGCAATAAATTTGCTGATTGTATGAGAAAAGTGTTAAATGGCCTTTCAGTGAATGTCTTCCACAGTGGGTCAGAACTTTAGCAACTTAATTTAGGAAACGTGTTTTAAGGACACTATTTATGCTTTGAAATTTGTCACAATCTGTACAAAAATGACTTACAGGTACAAAGAATAAAATAAAGGTAACTTTACCTTACTTATATACTTCCTGCCTTAAAGAAAGCATTTCCATGAACATAGCTGGTGAAAGGGTTAATATCTGCAGAGCTTTACACTAGTTAGAGTGTGTATGGTGTGTGTGTGCGTGTGTAGATGACCATGCAGCTGCATACAAGTCCTGTCACTTTTTGCCTGCCACACGTTGCATTATCTTTAGTCAAACTGTGCAAAGTCTACTTCTAGTGTTTCACAACAGTAGGGATTTTTTGATAGATTCTGCTTACTCTGTGTGTACTGAATCTTTTTTGAGCCATAGGATCCAAGCCATAAAACTCTCTTTAAGAAAGCTGAATCCAATCAGAGTGCTGTTCTCTCAGATTTGCAAGTTGGAAGGATTCAGCAAAATCTTGATACTGACAAAGAACCAACAACAACAAAAAAAATGGTTATGATTGAGCAACAATTACTTGTGTTTGCCTCTTTTTTTTTTTTTTTTCTTTCTTCCTGATAAGCCTTTTGTTGGAATATTTATTTCTTTTAAGTTTTGTAAGGAAAATCAAGTTACCTTAGAGTGACATAGATTGTACTGGCAGATAAATTTTAGCCATTTTTCATTTGGCAATGAGTGAATTTGGTGACAGGTTGTGAATCTCAAGAGTGTTGATGTGTGTTTGTATTATGCATATTTGCAGATGCACAACACTTTGAGCAGTGCCTCCCTCTGCCACTGGTTAACATCGGTTTCTTGATGCGTTTCCCGAGGATAAAGGAACTTAGTTAAAAATTACTAATAGCTCTTTTTTGAGGCAGATCTCTCTTGGTCCTAGTTACAGCTAACAGTTGCTTTTTCGTTGGCTGCATAGAAAGGTCCAGTAGATTTGGTTTAATATGGCTGGCAAGAATGGCAAGAGTTGTTTGTCTGAGTTCACTGATGAATTACGGATACGATTCAGCGGGTTGCAAAGCAAATTTCATGTACTGTCGATATTTCATCCCATAGATTCTTAATTCCCTACCATAACTGTGAAACTTTTGGGAGTGTGACTCAGACAGCAAGCACACACTATGCAATATGGTTTATCCTGTATTTATTTGTAAAAATATCAGACATAGATCCTCTATATATATATAATAGTGTCAAATTACTAGGCGTGAACTAAGGGGAGTGGAGTTCTAGCTCCTGTCTGGCTATTTCAGATAAGTGCAGAGTGCATTGAATATTGGAGAGCTTAACAAGTGCTTTCTTTTGTTCATTTAAAAATGTCTTAAATTTTTCATTAGAGTATAGAATCTTATTTTTGTTTATTTTGTACAAGCTGCGCTTTTTTAATTATAATCACTGAAAAATTCACTATAATTTGATTTTATAGGATTTTTGTAGCATTACAAAAATAATAGTAAAAACTGAGGTTAATACCTGTTGTGGCTAACCATATAAAAGTATTAAATCTTAAACTTGAACAAAAGTCATATTTTTTTTTACCAGATGTTAAATAGGGGACTGTTTTGTTCTGCAGGTCATTATCACAGAAGGTTTCTAGGTCAGCTGTGTTACCAGCAGTTTTTTTCTTTTCCCATTTGATGCAGAAACTATTCTGGTAGAAGATATTCAGAATTTCATCATTTTTCTCTGTGGGAGTGATGCATACACCTGATGCCATTCGTGTACTAAATTGTAATTTTGGGAATGCTGGAATAATTCCTACCAAGACTGTCTTAATTGTGCCATCTGACATTTGAATGTCATCCTGGTATTAGCTCATAATAAAAGATAAAAATAAACGAGTCAATTGTTCTTTTGAATATCCCTTTTGGGGTTTTATGTTGGTTTTGGTTTGTTGGTTTTTTTGGTTTTGTTTTTTTTTTGGTCTTGTTATCTAGAAGCTGAACTGCTGGAGAACATTTAATGTTTGAGTCCATTCTTCACCATCCAGTGGATGTTTGCTTTGGGTCTATTTGCTTTTTAATACTAACTCCCAACCTGTTCTCACTGTTAATCAAAAAGTGCATCAAAACATTGAGGGAGGCTGCTGTTGTTCTTAGGACAGCCACTTGGGTTTGGCTGGTTTTTAAGTCTGTCTCTACAGCAGGACAGCTGCTGTTCCTTTTCCCCTTACTGAGAAAATGTAGGAGGAGATGTTAAGAACATGACAAATTAAACATTCTTCTTACAGACTCTTGATATGCTGTGTGCAGTTCCTGTATATGAACTTCTGAAGGTTGTTCTTTTCTAGATTAACTTGGCTTTGTAGCTGTCTTCAAGAAACAAACTTGAGCTGCCTTAGTAGAAACAAAGGTAATCCCTCTTCTGTTTTTCATCTTTCAGTTTATTGGAACTAAAAATACTCAACTGCTGAATAAGATGGATGTGAATAGCAATTAAATGCAAATGTAAGCATATGTTAATCCAAGTGACCTATTTATTTTAAATTTTTTAGGAAGTAGGTAGGCCTTAACTCTAATTATGGCTCTAAATTGTAGTCTTTCATGACAGCTTTGAAGGGAAAAGGAGGGAGGAGGAGTTCTGTTTAGAACTTCAAGGACCTGACAGATGCTAGTTGTGTTCATTCTGTCTTACTAAGGTCTGATACCTTCACCTCAGTTCTTGGGCTCGTAATAATTGGCTGTTGATTGCCATTTGTCATCCTTTTCTCTGTTCTGTCTCCTGCAGAGTCAGACATGTGCTGAGTGTCTGTGTGTGTGGCAAGCAGGGCAGCTACCCTGGCCTGAATGGGCTTGATCAGGAAGAGTTTCATCTTCATAGCATGACACTGACAAGCGGATCAGAGAGGATGCCATTCATGGATGTAAGTGACTCACTTTTTGTTCCTCTCTGTAACTAAGATGAGAATGGCTTGTTTCATTTATGAAGTGTAAATCTAAACTGGTTGATCAAAATCTTTTTAGTTCTCTGGTTTTTAATAAAATGTGTTTGATAAAATTACTGGGTTTGGATAATTTTCACTGGATCTTAAAAGAAGAAGAGAATACCAAGTGAATTGTTTCCTGGTTCCATCTCTGACCAATAGCCATCCCTAGTCTAGGAAGATGTTGCTACTTCTGTGTGGTAGACAAAGACCAAAGGCTTCAGTCATCATCCAGTGTTGACTTAAAGCACTGACATGGTGTGGTGTTGTACCACGTAACACAGTCTTGATAAGCTTTACAGGCACTCTCCCATCATGGCCTGTCAGCCCTATAAATTTGGCTGTGGCTGCTGCAACTTCAGAGTTGCCATTGGAGTTGCTACCTCATTCAAGTAAGTGTTTAACTTTTCAGTTCTGCTTTTCCCTAGTTTAGAAGTTTCCTAAAGATATTCAGTTAAGACACACTCAAGTTAATGGCAACTCAGTTTAACTTTGCTGTAACAGAATAATTTGTGATTTTTTTGTGTGCCTAATCTGAAGAGTCAGGAGGGGAAAAAAGGGGAAAAAAGAGTGAAATTGTGTCTAACTTAGGTCTGTATTGAGCATCAAGGCTAGTTCTGAGTAACTTGCAACATGTGGAGTGTTTTTGTTTTGCAAAGTCATCAATTTAACAGGAAATACCTAGCAGTGAGCTGTTAATGTGCTTTCATATAAGTTAATACTGAAACAGCAAATGAACTTTTGTTGCTTTATTCAACATGCACCAAACAAGTAAGATTTAAATCCATTCCATTTATTCTCTCTGATTTTTATGCATACTACAAATTGCAAATATAATATAAAATAGATTCTCCCTTTTAAGAAAATCTGGTTCCTCATATGACAAAAATATAGTATTAAAGGTTTGGTTTAAAAATATCAGTGTTACAAAATCCTAAGTATAAAACTATCATCAGTGGTTGGTTTAGGTATTAAGCCAAAGATCCATTGGAAGTCTACAAGAACCTGAGGGGGAAACCTCTTCCTCTTGTGGCTTATCTCCAGGTACAGTGAGAAGTAGTTGCTGTTACAGGTGCACAAATAAGAAGCTGTTTGCTCTCAGCTACTGGGTAAGCATTAAAGCATTTTTAATGCCAGGTGACAAGCAGCTCTAATTCTCACTGCACTCCAGAGCTCATAACCTTAATAAAAATGGTAGGTCCACCTTTTGGGTTGAGTCTTGTTAAAAGGATAAAGACAATTTAGTACAGCCTGAAACTCTACTTACAAGTTGAAATAAACTGTTAAGAACTTGCTGCAAGAAGTGATGCAGCATTGTTCAAGGACCTGGCAAGAAGCAGTGCTGGCTTTTTCTGCATTTGCCCTGAAAACTTCAACTTTACTTAAGAAGGTCAAGTTAACATTTTTCTGCACCATTTAAAATAGGGAAACATTTCACAGAAGCATTTTATCTAGAATTTGGAAATTCATTTCTTGCACCACCTACATCTGCAATAAACTGCAAAACCTCAACTTGAACAAACTGTAAACCAAGTTGACATGCTTTAGAAAATCTGTAGATGCATAGATGTGGCTCCATCCTTCCACTTGTTTACATGGTCTGAAATAACAGTTTTGCAGAGTGGGCACGTTTTTTCTCTATTAAACCATAAAGAGATGCATTCTTCACAAAATGTGTGCTGCAATGAAAAGGAGAAGAACTTAGAGCTTCTAAGCTCTTCTGTTTGTCAGAGTGTGTATTATTTGCATTGCCTGATTTCTGATAATAATCAGAAAACACACTCAGTCGAACTACTTTATGCTGTTTTGTTCACCAGTTGTTTAAAATAGTCTTGAATCTGCAGAAAATAACTCAGATTTTGTGTATTACCTGGCAGATAAGCAGAATAGGCTTCTGAAATTCAGCTTGGCAGATAGGACAAATATCATCCGACTCTGAGCACTGTCTCTTGCTAGCTGTCACCCCATAGTGCTGTAAAAGGTGGTTTTAAGCAGATATTAGTGTCTAGGGGGTTAAGAAAAGCCAAACAAAACACAAAAATACCAAGACAGAGAGGAACTGGGAATAAGGACTGCTGTGTCAGGAAAACTCTTCAATCCCTAATCCAATTAAATGTTGCTATGTTTTGTAATAGTGATCTTGAGGCCTACAGCTTATCTGCTCCTGCATATCATGCCCTCTAGTTAGTATCTTTCCCTGATCGAAGACAGTGGAAATTCTGTAGCAGTTATTTTAAGTGACCTCTGAGAAGCACACTGTGTTAAGTTCCAATTTGCACAAGATAGCACTCAGAAAATGAGAAGTGCTTCAGAATGCTTAGTTCAAGGACAGTGCTTCAAAATGTTCTGTATCTTTTACTGCAGGAACAGCAGACTCTGAACAATGGCTCTTCCTACAAAGATTATCTAGTTACAATTCTAACAAGCTACTTGCATGTCAGTTATTTTGGCAAGCTTCAGCTCTCACTGTAATTCAGCCTAAAGCTCTGGCTGCATCCAGAGAGTTTTAATTCCAGTTGAAAAGCGGGAAGCAGGACAAAACCTCCACGTACATTTATCTGAAGAGACGTGCAGAACAGATTTTGTTGTTGTTCAGCTGACAACATGATGGGAGAACAACTTCAGAAAGTTTACTTTAAACATGCAGCTGTCTTTTGCTAGAGAACTGCAACGTTGTAGAGGAATGAGTTCTTTAAAAAGGAAGTGTTTTCATGTAAATTGGAGTTTGTTGTCGTAAGAGAATTCAGTACTCACTGGGCGCGTACAAAATGTCCGTAAGACCTGTCTGAAGTTTCTCAATTGTCCAAAAAAGCTCAAAATCTGAAATGAGAAAGAAAAACGGAGTTATGTTTAATGGTTTTTTTTTTTTTCCTCTGAGCTAAAAAGCTTCTAAGCTTTTCTGCAGACTTCAGCACTAGAACTCTCACTTCCAGTTTGATTTTGGCAGAACTTAAGCAGAGCTAAAGTTCAGACTGACCCTATTTTCATTGCTTGATAGGTGTGAGACCCCACCTTGAGTACCTCATCATCAGAAGGACACAGAGCTGTTGGAGGGAGTCCAGAGGAGGGTTACAAAGATGATCTAAGGGTTATGAGAATAGGCTGAGGGAGCTGGGGTTATTCAGCCTAGAGAAGACTATAGGGGGACCTTAGAGCTGCCTTCCAATACCTGAAGGGATCCTACAGGAAGGCTGCACAGGGACTTTTCAGAAGGGTGTCCAGCAATAGGACAAGGAGGAATGATTTGATGCTGAGGGGGAGTAGGGTTGGACTGGATCCTATGAAGCAGCTTTTCAGTACAAAGGTGGTGAGACTCTGAAACAGGCTGTCATGGGAGGTCGTGGATGTCTCCTCCTTGGGGGTGTTCAAGGCCAGGCTGTGTGAGGCCTTGAGCAGCCAAGTCTAGTTGAGAGGTGTCCCTGTCAGTGGTGGGGAGGTTGGAGTAGGTGATCTCAAGGTCTCTGTCAACCTAAGCTATTCCATGGTAACCAAACTAAGAATTAAGCTTAAAGGATTTTCCTAGTTGATGTCTGTTCTTTAAAAACACAATAGTTTTGAGGTTCTACAATGAAGCACTCAAGTACAAATGTATCAGCATTATTACCATATATGCAATAGTCTTTAGACTTGTAGTTAAGATACTATAGCATTAAAATGTATTTATCATGTTCAAAGTCAAACTTGTAGGGAGTCTGGTTCTGTTTGGGGCAGATGAGCTGTTGGGTGAAGCAGCCAGCCACTTTCATTTAACTGGTTTAGCATCACACAGGATAATCTATCAGAAAGTAACTCTGGTTGCCTAGAAGAGGCTGATTCCTTTAGCTGTGAATTTTACCTGTATTTTGGTAAACTCTTTTCCTCTATATCTGCTAAAGGCTGTGAAGGAAGCTATAGTAACAGTGCTCTTTCTTATGCAACCCAAATGTACTTCTAGAACAGGTGCAGGAAAAAAACCTTGTGTCCTGAGATGGTTTTCCTGTCAGTTTTGGAGGGCTAAGTTTAACTCAAGCCCTGATTTTTCAAGTCAGCTCAAACACATGAGAACTTCCAGAGATCTGTTAGTTTGTGTCTCTAACCCTCCAATCGTAGTTACTACAGAACAGTTTGAGAGGAATATAAAGCTTACATACTTTCAGGATGAGGTAGAGAAGGCCCAGCAGTATTCCAAGAGTCCATCCTAGTACACTGTCCAGTTCCCCTTTGCCAATAAGATAACGGAACCAAACTGGTATGGGGACAAACATACGGTAATACTGGCAGAGTTCTTCTAACAGCATGTACCAGTAGCCCTAAGCAAGACATGCAAAGGAATCGCTCAACATTTAAAACACAAAGGGTTTTTAAAATATAAAGACACACTTGTTACTCTTTTGAGGAATTGCCTCTCATCATATCTTGAAACAGCTAATTATGAAGCATGAAAAAGGATGGAGCCGAGATGCTGAGTCTCCCCACAGCTGTACAAATAACAGTAGCGCCATTGCTGTGCTCCAGAAAATCAAGTTCATAGGCTACAACAGGACGGCTTTGTCAGGTGCCTACTACTTAACAACACTCTCAGACTTCATAAGCATTAAAACCTAAAATAAAAGTTACATGAAAAAGAAAAATAAGACAAATTTGGTCATATAGATCAGCTTGTTATTAGCAGAGTTGTGTCCTGCCTTCAGGATTAAAAAGAAAAATGAGGCCCGTTCTTTATTAACAACCATAAATGCCACACTTAGTTCTTGTAAATATTATTTCATGCCTGTGTAAGAGCCATGGCTTGTGATCATTAACTCCTATATAGGGTGGGGTGATAAGAACAGACATGTAAATGTGTACTGAAGGACATGGTTTAGTAGTGACCTGGGAGGGCTGGGCTAAGAGTTGGACTTGATGATCTTAAAAGTCTCTTCCAAACAAAATTATTCTGTGATTCTCAGAAAGCTAGGGGGCTGGGAAAGCAGCAGAGAGTAGCTGGACTGAACAGGCTAAGAGAGTTCAGTGACATCCTAACCACTGCTGAATGACAACTACAAAGCCCCAGTGCCCTACAGAACAATCTGTGTGGGGGCTTACATTATTGTAGCTATTGAGCTTAGCTCTTACTTTGTTGCCTTAAGTTTTTCTTTTAAAACTGTCTGTAACAGGGAGGAAGTTCCCTTTCTATACAGTGCACACTGGATAATGCCACAATTTGCCACTATTGACCAGATTCCTCCTTTAATTTAGCCATAATGTAGGTCACTTGGTGTAATGGAATTTTCAATAACTGTTTTTTGGATGTTAGAGCCCTAGCTGTAGAGAAAAAAAAAACCAACAGAGATCTTGATTATAAATCAGTATTTAAGGAAATTGGTTGTACCTGAGAAACAGTTTCTAGTACATTGTTCTGGTATATTTGAAGAGATAAAACCTACCAAAACATCCTGTTCAAATGCTGACACAGATGAACTTTACTCATTTTTATTTTTTTTACTTATACTGATATTTGCTATTTTGACATTTAATTGGTTTTGCCTGTTTCACCTTGAGCAGATAAAAATCAGCTATAAACCAGCGTAGGCTTCTGGTTTGAGGATTTAAGCTGTGAATCAAACTCACTGACCTGATACAAGTATTGCTTAAGTTTATTAACAGAAAGAAAAATCTGTATTATTTTCTGGAGAGACAGAAAAACTAACAGCTGTTTGCATGCACAGATCTTAAAACCTTCCCCTATCAGTTCCTGTCAAGCATGGAGACAATTTACTGTTTCAACTGCTCCATGCTCACCACCTGCATACACATTCTTACAGAGCAGCAAATAAAAGGTTTCTTTATTCCCCCCTACTTAGAGACAGAAATAAACCCATTTATCTGATGACATAATAGAAGCAGTTGTTTTAGATCAGACTATAAACCTTCCTCAGCATCAAGCAGGGAAGAACATGAAATCCACAGGGTTTTCTAGCCCACAGTGAAGTGGTGGATTATATACAGACCTTTAATTAAAAAGACTTTTCTCAGGGTAGAATTTAATAATTAGCTAATCTAGCTATAAAACCTTCTCATGTGGAAGCAAAAATATAGCCTGTTTCCTTACCTTTGATTTAAAGGACATCATAAAAGAAGGCACCAAGAGAATAAAGCACTTGAAGCCCATGAAGAGGAATTTCAGAATAAAGTCTGTGATTCCCACAATCCAAAGTACCTCCCACAAGTCCATAAAATCCACAGTAGGCTTTAAGAAGATTAAGCTACAAAAACAAGTATCAGGAGTTACTGGAGCACCCTGTTTAGAGAAAAGCACAACCACAGATTATCACAGCAGGTTTAATTAAAAAAGGAAACCTGGTTTTACACAGAAGTAACATACTTGCTAACAAAATCAACTCTTTGTTGCAAGTTGATAATAGATGACCTTTAACAGTCTTTCTGGTTTTGAACCTTCCTACCTTTCTTTTCATCACAACCTCTAGACATACACTTGCTTTCTCATTTTAGCTACACAGCCTTGGACTGATTCAGAGCCAAGAGTGCAGCTATACAATGGTAAGGGGAGTGTGTGGAAAATCAGCTGGAGCCCTAGAATGGCACATTCAGCATGCCAAAGTCAAGGTGATGGTAGGGTCAAGGCTAGGAATGAAACCCAGGTACATTCTTCATGGTACAGTAGTGCCATTGAGTATAGGGTCTAATCTTGCAAATTCCAACATACTTTTAAGGACAGCACCTGTTCAGTTTGGCAGAAGAGGAGGAAAGAAGATTAAAATGAAAGAGAAACCAATGCCACAATTAAAGACAAACAGCAGCCCAGATAAAATGTTCCCAGTTAGTATCTGAGTAGTTTATGATGTGAGTAGAGATGTTCCTCTACTTACCTGTAATAGAGTGACTGAGAATGGAAAGTGTAATACAAGAGGAGTGATGATCCAGTTAGGTACACCAGTAACCAAGCACACTGCAACTTGGAGCACCGTTCCTGTAAGATAATTGCAGACATGTTATGGTCCTCATCTCGGTATCAGTGTCTTAAATACATTTCCAAAGCACTAAGTCTCTTGGATCCTGAAGAGCTTTACCAACTAAAGGATTTTATCTTTGCAGTTTTAGGCCAAGTTAGGAGAACTGAAAGGTAAAGCAGCAGTTTTAATGTTTTCAACATAATTTCTGTGCCTATCAAGGGTTGGGTTTTTTTGGTTTTTTTTTGTTTTTTTTTTTCTACAAACACAACCGAAATCCACCCCACAATGAAGAAACAACATTTTTTCCTCTGGCAGTGAACAGAGACAGCTGAAAGTTTAAACTGTCAGTTGCTTTTAATTCCACAAATAGTTAAATTCTTCCATAAACTCCAAAAAGCTTTTCTCAGCTGAAGTGATTTGAACATGCACAGTTGGGGGGAGGAGTGGGGGGAACCTCTCGTCCTGAATTTTGCAGCTCTTACTATCTGAGAAGCTGAGAAACTACAGTGTGCAGAACCACTGAGACTCCCACCTTGGAAGCTTTGACCCCCTAATATTAATCAGGTAAATAAAACAATATCTCCACTCACATTTCTTTCAAAAATTGATGGATAAAGATCTTGGTTAACTTATAGGATTTTGTTGGATAGGGTGATACTTACTCTTAGAAAAACCTGATTTACTATGCTTTTGTTTGCATACATATAAGTTGTTAGCAGCCCAATTCCAAGAGAAATGCCTATTAGGAAAAAAGGGTCAGTTATACACAAGAAAATTAAAAAATAAATAAAGACTAAATTGGGTTAAAAACCAGCCACTTCTAATACATCTCTGTAATTACAGCTAATAGCTCAGACTATCAAACCAGAATTTAAATTAAGTATGTTGTACATATGCCAGCAAAGGAAACAGAAGCCCCTGAAATGTAGTTCAGTAAATCTCTTTCTGATAAACAAAGCAAATAAAAATAAAGCTAAAAATAAATTGAATTATATTTCAGGCATGGTTATTATGATACCTCTCTGTGGGGAGGGGCGGGGGGTGGGCTGTATTTTGTTATACTCTACCAATTATATGCTGCACGACCAGTTTGACACAGAGAATCAAGATATAGGGCAGGCTTTTGTGCAGCCACTGCAGGAGGTATCTGAGCTCTGAGAGGGAGCTGCCACCGTGTTCCTCTGTGTCTGGAGTGGAGTCATCCAAGCCCCCTGCTTCACTGTGGGCATGTCCATGGGAGCGACTTTGGGAGCCCTGCCGTGAGTGCCGGGAGCTCGCATGGTCTCTGGCTTCTCCCGCAGCAGAGTTCAGCTGGATGCGGACATCTGCGCTGTGGTGACAGGAGGTGTCCCCTGACAGCCTCCCTGCGTGGGTGCTCTGAGAAGAGTCATCGCTCCCTGGAATGCTGTGGAGGTGACTGCAGTTTGCTTGCATGGTGGAGGGGGTTTCTGGTCCAGATTTACTCTGTCTTGTCTCCTAGAGTGGGATACAGAAAGTCACAGCTGAAGGAAGAGATAGCTAGTTCTGGGCGAAGGAAATCCAAACCAACCAACAAAAAAGCCAATGTAAAATTATACAAGAGATGGTGCTGAGTGACTGCATGAAGCAAAGATTCTGAGAGATGCTGGCTGGCTGTTCTGCTCGACAGACTCAATGTTAGAGCTCTTTTCCAACTGAAATGGTTCTATGATGTTATGAAAGTTGGGATGCTGGCTTTGCACCGTCTCCACAAGGCAGCTTTCTATGTGGCCTGTTCAGTCAGTTCCTTTCACTCGTGACTATTTTCTAGCCTGCAGTGAACCTGGTGCTGTAGTGAAATCTGAAGTTGTTTCAGTGCAAATCAGAACAGAGAAGCTCCTGAAAAGGAGACCTGCAGTAGCCTTTGCAGAAGAGATTTTAGAAGTGCTGCATGATTTCACCAAAATAGTAACAGTAGTAGGCCAAAGAGGGAGCAGAGGATGGGAAGGAAGCAAAAACTACTAAAATGGTAAGCAGTTGTTCAAAGACAAGCCTAATCAAAAGCCAGTTCCTGCTTAAAATTTAGGGCCATTATGAGATTAAAGCGATTATCCTGTCTGGGTAAGTGAGCAGAACCAGGTTAGTACATTTTGTAAGAAGCCTTTCAGAAAGCCTGGGCCATATGGCCAGGTGAAAAAAAGAAGTGCAGCCAACAAGCAGTAATCTAACAGCACCTCCACCACCCAAATTTGGATTTCATTCTTTCCCCTGACATCTTTCTGTTGTCTTCCAGGGCAGTTTTTTTCAATTCTCTGACAGTCTATACCTTGGTCAAATAGGCTTAAATCCACTTTTTCAGCACTGATGCCATTAAGAGTAATAATTTTGGAGAACAAAGCCAGATTTGGCACAATACTTGCACTATTATTGAAACATTCAGAAAGGCTTGTAAAAAAATTCCCAATGTTTCAAACTCTTCCAGGTTTCTCTTTGAATATATATATATATATAATTTTTTTTTTTGCCCAAAGCTTAGAGTACACACATCTAGTTTCAATGAGGATACAAAAATGTTACAGCAAAATCGGGTTTGTGCTGCAAGAAGTTCTTAATATATTTGCACAAACCTAGAATTGTTGTCTTTAAAATGGAGAGCAGACTTACCTAAGTAAACTGCATGAATTTAAACAACAACAAAAAAAAAAGGCAAAAAGGGGAACTTGCTACCCTTTAGACATGCTGCTACTACTGTTTTTGTTGGCCAAAGATTACAGCATATTTCAGTCCAGCCAAAATTTATCTTCTGTCATTTTATGCACACGAATAAAGAAACTGGAGGCAGTTCTGCCTCGAGTGAACCGTGACACTCAGTCTGTCGGCATGATCAGGGGACGAATGTTTGGAGTCTTTTAAAGGGGGAGGAATAATTTGCTCTCCTGTCAGTGACTTCAGGCCTGCTTGTGCAGAAAAATGACAGTTCCATGCTTTGAAAAAAGGAAAATAAAACCCAACGATCCCATTGTTCGAGTAATGCAGCTTCTCCTGGCACTCTGCCTAACAAACTTCCAAGTAACTTCGCTAATAAACAGGATTTCGGAGCGTAAGGAATCCGCACGCAGCCTCCAGAATTTCTTCTCCCCAGTCAGATCAAAGAAGCTCTTTGATAAAGTCTCCTCTCGAGCATTCCGTAACTCTCCCCAGCCCCTGCCTCCCACCGCACACGGGGAGTCGCTCCCAGGCCGCTCCCGCTGGGCCGCGCCGGCCTCGCCCGCACCCCTTGCAGGGCCGCGCCGCAGCTCATTACTCGCCGCCGGCCCCTCAGAGGTGGAGGGAGTCACAGTCTCTGAGCGCGACGGCGGAGGTGGGGGGTCGCTACCGGCTTCCACTGACCGCCCAGCACAGAGAGCGGGTGACCGAGGTGCGTCCCTGCCTCCTCCTCCCCCCAGTCCCAGGTGTGCGAGGGAGCGGCCGCCAGGAGCCCTTTTCCCGCCCTCCCTGCCTAGAGCCCGGCGCTACCTCATCGGGCGGCGCGCGCCTCCCGCCCGGCGCAGCTGCCCAGGCCGCGGCCGCCCGCAGCCTCCATCGCCGCCGTCGAGGCCGGGTGGGTGGAAGAAGGTGCGGCGGGGGGAGGAAGAGGAGGAGCCGTGAGGGGAGGAGGAGGAGGAAGGCCCTGAGCTGGGTGTTGCTCTGGCAACGGACGGCCGCGGCTCGTCGAGGCCTTCGCCCCGTCAGGGGAATGAGAAGGCGGCCGCGGCGGGGGGCGATTGGCTCTGGGCCGGGAACGAGCTGCGGGGCAGGTCCACCGAAAGGAGCGGGAGGCAGCGGTTCCTGGGAGGTTTTATTTAAAACCTCAATTAAAATTAATCTGGGTAGGCAATAATAATGAAGGAAATTAAAAAATAGATGGGGTGAGCAGGAAAAAAAAAAAAAATATATATATATATATATATAGTGTGGTGTCATTACTGCTTGGTGGCCATTAGTGCTCACCAGAGGGAAGTCCTTCTGTCTGGAAATTGGCTTTGCCTCCTAGGAAACCTGAGGAAAATGCTGCCCTAGTTAATGTTGCTGTAGCTCTTGGGAGAAGCTTGAAATTAAATAGATACTGGGTTTTCTTTCAAAATATGCTCTTGAATAAATTAGTTTGCATTCAGAACTGGCATCTGTTTTCCTTGGCTCAGATAGTTCTCTGAAAGTGTTTAGGTATGCAGCTCACACTGAGCCTTTTTGGCCACAAGGGCACGTTGCTGGCTCATGGTCATCCTTCTGTCCACCAGGACCCCCAGGTCTCCTGTGCTGCTCTCTGACAGGTCAGTCCCTAACCTGCACTGGTTCGTGAGGTTGTTCTTTCCCACATGCAAGACTCTACAGTTGTCTGTGTTGTATTTCATTAAATTTCTCCCTGCCCAACTCTCCAGCTTGTCCAGGTCCTGAGATCAAGATAAACCACATCCACTGTACTACCATCGTCTTTCCACCTGGTTGTGTCCTCATAAAAGACCATCAGATTGGTTAAACATGCAGGTGAGGCTGACCTAGGTCTTCCTTCTTGAAGCCTGAAGTGACATTTGCCTTCCTCCAATCCTCAAGTACGTCTCCCCAAGACCTACCAAAGATGATAGAGAGAGGCGTAACTTCTTCTGCCAATTCCCTCGGCACCCACAGGTGCATCCCATCAGGGATTTATGGGTGGCAGGTTTGCTTAATTGATCCTGATTCTCATCAGCCAAGGCAAGCTCCTTATTTATCCTCACTTGCTTTGGGGCTTCAGGGGTGTGGGATTCTTGAGGACAGTTTCCAACAGTATAGACAGAGACAAAGAAGGCACTGCCACCTTTTTTCCTTCTGTTATCAGGGTACTGACCTCATTCAGCAGTGGGCCAACATGGCCTCTAGCACTAGTTTTGTTTCCAATGTATTTTAAAAAGCCCTTTCTGTTACTGATCTCTCTTACAAGGTTTAATTTGAAGGAGGCCTTAACTTTCCTAGTTGCTTTCCTACAACCTCTGACCACCATTTTATATTCCTCCCAAGTAGTCAGCCCTTTCTCCTTCCATGATCTGTAGGCTTTCTTCTTCCACTTGACTATGTCCAGCAGTTCCCTGTTAATCAGTCCTCTGTTGTTTTGAGTACAAAGAGAAATCCTGGTTTAATTCAAAATTTCAAATACAAAAATTCTGTGGGGTCAGTAACTCCAGGAGAGGGATCATCAGATCTCATGAGGCGAAGAGCTAAGTGGCCTGGTGTTTTCCATCTAAAAAGAAACCTCTTTTTGTGCTTGAGGAAGAAGCTGAAACACTGGACACCTCTGTTTCTGTTAGAGGTAAGTTTTAAGCAGGCATCTGCAGAAATCTGGTCTGGTTGTATGGCTTTTGGAGAATCTGTCTCTAGAATTTCTTGAAATTTCAGGTCTCATATCCACAACATTTCACTTGGTCTGTGGTTGATGTTTTGGAAGAAACCTGTTCTAGTTATTACAGACAGATACACAAATGTTAAACAAATTCCAAAGCCTCCTTGTTCTTGCAGGCCCTCTGAACTCAGACTTTCTCATTTGTTCTTCTGCCTGATTACCACAATACAGGTTGGTAGCAGCACCAATGCAGATTTCAGGTGCTGGGCTGGAAATGCTCCAACCATTATGTACCTATATCCTCATCTTTCCAAGGATAATACAAACCTGTTGTGTTTGGCTTATGTTATGCCATATTGTTCATTCTTTACTCAGTCATTTGCATAGTATTTAGATTATGAAGGACAATGTGGAAAAAAAAATCTTCATTTGCTTCTCAAATCAGGAAAAGCAATTATAAATCTTTTCTTTTTAAATAGTATTTTATGGTTGGGAATTATGCATGCCTTCTGTACACTGCTTGGAAGTGTGTAAATATAAAAGCCTCTTTCAGCTGTTTCTTTTTTGTAATTATAAAACGCACTAAAGTACAAATGTAGTTTTAAATCAGGGTTGTTCTCAAACTGTTTCTCATGGTTTCTCATGGTTTTATGGGCTGGAAATGTGAAATTAGTTCATAGCAGTTTATTAATCAATAATGTTTGCTCATGCAGGTCACTTGCTGATTTATCTCCAGTTCACAGCTCATTAGCAGGTAGGTAGCTCTTTAGTCATGTTGTTGTTTAACAGGTGTGTTTTCAGGGTGCTATTAATGACCTCTGGATTTAGCAGCTCTTGACACAAGATAGATTTCAGAGATCATTAACATAAAATTGGAAGTCTTTTCCCATGGGTATCACATACATTAGGTCACGTAACACCTAGTAATACATTTACCACTCTGTATTTTGGACTCTTCTCCCCAGATGCTCATAAATTTCATGCAGATAGCTGGGCTGGTGTCCAGGCTTGTTTATGTACACTCAGCTATAAGTGTCCCAGACTTCCTCATCCTCCTAACTGTATAGGTGGTACCTCCCTAATTGAGGCCATCAGAGGATTTCATCAGCATATTCCTGCTTTTCCTGTGGTTGTTAAATGGATGAGCCACATTGCAATGTCAGTTCCACTGATCCTTGTGGAACTCTAGGGATGATCCCCTGGCAGTGCAATACTTAACCTTGTCAGCAGTTACTCTGTGCTAGAAAGTTGTTGAGAGCTGATTCTATACATAGAAATATTAGAAGAAAATGTTTTGTATTCCTAATTCCCAAAGGAGCTCTGCAGAAGAGCAGATGAAGGGATTACAATCTTGATCTTTTTTTTTTTTTTTTTTTTTTTTTCTNACTGTGATATCACTATTTTTCTCCAGAAGGTGTGGAAGGAAGTAGTCCTTTAAAATTCCATGTACAACATACATATTCAGTGAAATTTAAAGGAACTGATCTCAGACACATGGAAAGGAATTGTAGTTAATGATGTGATAAAAAAATTGTTTTCTTGCAGGAGTCTGTAAAATAGCAGAATGTCCTGAATATTCAAAGGCTTTATTGGTTATCTTTATTCTACACAAAATGTTACTTGAGTATGGAAGACTTTTGCAAAATTAAGAAGATTTAGATTAAATTGTTTGAAGGATTTAAAAGTCTTGCCAAGAGGCTCAAAAGACCTTTAAAATGTGAATGCTTCCTGAGCTTTGAATGCTCAATGTTGTTAAATCTAGCTCCTGCAATTATACAACCTTTACATCAGCTTGAATTTTAAGCACAGAAAACAGCTCCTGTGCTCCCATATTTAAGGCACTGGAGAATAGAGAACAGCTTTTAAAACTCATCCCTGGGGTGCTGGCAGAGGAGCCTGAATTTCTCTGCTGAAGTCTCATCTTGTGAGCTTTGTCAAGTAGACTCGCAAAGAATTCGAACCAGATATTTTTGTAATGCAATGACATCATCTTTATTCCCTGAGGTTTCCAGAAATCTTCCTTGCTCTCTGTGTACAGCAGCGTGCTCCATTCTCTTAATTCATTCTAAACTAAAGGTAGTTCCCCTGAAAGGATGTAACAGAACTGTTTGAAAAAACCTGGTAAATTAGATCCTGGAGTCATAGGGTTTGTACATAGATAGAACCTGGAATGAAAATTAGACACGGGAGCCACAAAGGGCAGTTGTAATTTTTGCTCACTGCACAGGAGGGTGCTCAGCCTCTGTCTTTATCTGCAAGAAAGAGCGATTCCCATGGTCATTAGAATGACGTGGAGAAGCTGTTTTCCGAGCTGGTCTTTTCTCGTAGTGACATTGAAGGATCTGTTAATTACAGTCAGTCAAAAAATATTCAGCTGGTAAAGTATTTTATAAGGTGTGTGTTAATTGCTGTTGTAAGACCAGTACAAAGGTATTTAGGTCAGATGCACTCTGATGATCATCCGCTGTCTAAGACCTTGATGTTCTTTCTCCGATGGCTGTGCTTAAAGTGCCAGAATTTTCAATAAGATCTTTGAAGTTCCTCGAATATATTTTTTTTCCCCAACCTAGTGTGTGCAGCTGAATGTGTGAACCCTTGTGTGAATTGTTCTGCTGAATAACAACTTATGTTTGTCCAAACCTGCCTTGAGTGGATGTCCTATGAAGGACCGGATGGGCTCGTTAAATTATTTTCCATCTGTAGTATCTGCTTTTAATTATCTTCTTGATTATGCTTTAGTTTCCTTGGTAAATAGTAATATATTTTAGGGTCTAATGTGACTCATTGTGTTCTAACATAACTCATAAAATGGAAGTGTTTCAAACTTATCTTGATTCATTAATTAAGGTCAGTTTATTAACAGTGGGAAGGGATTTTATCTGCTGCAGGGGGTTGCCTGTGGCAGATTGTCAACAGGAGCCAAAGGCTGGTTTAGTGACGCTGGTACCTCAGGCCGAGGTATTGCTTCCTGTAAGGATTTATGTAACTGCTCTGCCTTTGCTCTGATTGGGTAGCAGTCTTTAACTCCCAGAAGAAAAAGTAGCTCGATTTGGGTGGTTTTTTGTAATAATTCTTTGTAATTATTAAGACTGTCAGCCCTAGAAAGTTTTCTTTGACTGACTAACCAAAGCAAATGGTGAGATAAAGAATCTTCTGGCTTTAGTTACTGCTACTTTTGCAAGAAAAATACTGTTTTATGAGTGGCTGAAAATTGACCCATTTTCTGTTTACCTTTTTACAGCTTAGTTAAACACAGGTCTCAGATGTTGTGATTCAGTGAGCAAGTTTCAGCGAGGAAAACTAAACTGTTGGGGAAAGCAATCTGTTAAACCTCTGTCTTTTACAAGGTCACAAATATTCTGGCCCTCTGCATGCATAACCATTTTAGCTGGTAAGGAAAACCACTCACTTTTAAAAAGCACTGCCAGTGTAGACAGGTCTCCAGATCTTCCAGAATAAATACAAACTACTCCAAACTACTGGAGGCAAAATCTTGTTTGTCGCGCCGAACGGCATTTCTCCCATTAACGTCAGCACATAAACTTTTGCTTCACTTCAGTCAATATTTGCCTCACTAATCAATAAAACTTGTTATGCACTCCAGAAGGCTAATATTTACTGACTGTTTTTAGTTTGGTGGCAATATATAACATTTTCAATTTCTAACAATAGGGAAAGCTTTTTTACTTCTCTGGCAAAAAAAAAAAAAAGCAAAACGATTTTGTGTTCATGCGTGGGAGTTAGTTAATTAGGAAGTTTTATCAACAATAAAAAACATGTGCACTGTCTAATAAGATTATCCAGCTTATTCCTGAAATACAAGGGAAGGATAATTTTAAAACTACAAATATCTAAACATATTATCAAATTAAAAAACAGTTTTATGAGACTGCAAAGTAGGAATTCCATGTTGGCTGGGTTTTGTGCTTGGTTTACACTACTCAAATTCTCTGGTAAAGGGAAGTGTGCCACTGATTCTTAGATTATGATTTGGTATTTTGGTTTTTAATGTTCTTTGCATGAGATAAAATAATTAGACTGAAGGAGGACCCTGGAAGCAGCACATGGATTTTTGGCTTATGGAAATGTAACTGGGAGCTAAATTTGGGCAAACCACCAAGAAATGTTTGTCATCTAAATCCAGTGCATAAATTCTTACATGTCCCAGGTTCCAGTGAAAGAACCATAGAACCCTGCTGCAGGTTTAGTTTTTTGTGGCATGTTCTTAGGAGGCTATCGGTTGGGTTCTTTAGTGTTTGCATATTGAAAATTTGTATTCAAACGTCACATCTTTTAAGAAAAAGAAACAGGGTGAAAGAAAGAAAGAAAATACTTTAATCTGTGGTAGTCTGCCTTTGCATGCTGCTATTGCTTTCATCTTTGGCCCTCTTCACATTTTTAATTTGCTTTTAGAAGAGGTTTTGAAGATGCTCATCCGGTAGCAGGTGATCACTGCCTGAATCCTCACTTCAGAAATCCTGAGCTGTGGTCAGATGCTTTGCTAAAGTCCTCTCTCACCAGCCCAGAGGTGTAACAGAAGTGAGCACTGGGTCATTCCAAGAGCTCAAGAAGACATTCTTTTGCACCCTGTCACAAATAATCTAGGTGATCTTCAAGGTCCTTTTCAAGTCAAACCATTCTGTGATTTTGAGTCTGCCAGAGTTAGCAGACATAACAAAACTATGCCCATCATGGTTTTCAGGGAGGTTGTGAATCTAGAAACCAAGCTATATAACCTTTCTTAACTTTATCAGAGTCAGAGGTAAAATTGAATATGCATAGAGTGAGTAAAACATTTTCAGGAATGCTGGCAGCAGCTTCCCTAAGAACTTTACTGTGCTCTCAGCAGTGCAGCCCACCTCTTCTGCAATTTTTAGGATGTAATCCTGTGAATGTATGTGATTAGCATACATAAGTGAGTAGTCTTGTTAGAATCAAGGGGCTCCTTATCTATGAAATTATTTGCCTGTTTGTAGGATCAAGGTCTCATTTACCTTAGCATTATACAAAATTGAGTGCAGAGGAGGGCCACAGGGAAGATCCGAGGGGTGGAACACCTCTGCTACGAGGGTAAGCTGAGGGAGCTGGGCTTGTTCAGCCTAGAGAAGAGAAGACTCTGGGGGGACCTTAGAGCTGCCTTCCAATACCTGAAGGGATCCTACAGAAAGGCTGGAGAGTGTCTTTTCAGAAGGGTGGCTGGAGACAGGACAAGGGGAAATGATTTGAAGCTGAGGAAGAGTAGGTTCAGACTAGATTTGAGGAAGAAGTACTTCAGTACAGAGGTGGTGAGACTTGACCAGGCTGTCCTGGGAGGCTGTGGCTGGATGTTCAAGGCTAGGTTGGATGAGGCCTTGAGGAGGTGAGTGCGGTTGAGAGGTGTCTCTGCCCATGCCAGGGCGATTGGAGTAGTTCTCTTCCAACCTAAGCCCTTCTGTGATTCTATGATAAAAATACTTGCTTTACCATTAGGAAACTCTTCTGCTTCTGCCCACATATAGCTCCCTGGTTTCTGATTTCATGAATAGCAATGGTTTAGGTGGAGAGGAGGAGATACTGATATTTGTGTGATCAATGGAATTCTAGTTGTTCATTGCAGAATTAGTTAGGTTTTGTATCACACAGTTCTATCATGCTTGGCCTTGCTGAAGCTGTGATAGACTTTGCAGTGACCTCAGCAGCAAGCAGCATGTGTTTCTGGATGTTCTGAAGGCTAGCAGTATAGTGTGCTGTAGTAACACTGTAGCTCATGAAAAGTGAAAAATTAGTAACTGAATTATGCAAAATGCAGAATTAGTTGTTGCTGATATTATGGATATCCTGTGCCTTTAGTTACTACATAATCAGGTACAGACTTCAACAGCTTGGTGAGGAGGCAGCATGTTTCTGAACTAAGTACTGTAGATGAAACTGGTGTCTTTTAATCAGCTGTTCATCATCCTTCCCCCATACTTAACCAGGCCCATGGTTATAAAAATTGGGGTGCAGATGTTAATTCAGAAGGTGAAGGGTTCTGGAGTAAAATTAAGAGTACTCCTCCTAATCTGAAAGTTATTTTTGTCTCGGAGAACAGGAACAAACTTAGTTGTTTTTCTCAGTTAGGTCACGGTAAGTACAGCAGTTGCAGCTGTCTGGTTTAGGAATCATAGAAGCGTAGAATGGCTTACGCTGGAAAAGACCTTAGAGATCATCTTCTCCAACCTGCCCGCCATGGACAGGGACACCTCTCAACTACACTTAGCTCCTCAAGGCCTCATCCAACCTCACCTTGAACACTCCCAAGGAGGAGGCATCCACAGCCTCCTGAAGAACCTAATCCAGAGTCTAACCACCCTCGTACTGAAGAACTTCTTATATGATCCAGTCTAACCTTGCTCTCCCTCAGCTTCAAACCATTCTTCCTTGTCTTATCACTAACCACCCTTCTGAAAAGTCCCTCTGCAGCCTTCCACTAGGACCCCTTCAGGTATTGGAAGGCAGCTCTGAAGTCACCCCACAGTCTTCTCTAGACTGAATAACCCCCAGCTCCCTCAGCCTGTCCTCACAGCAGAGGTGTTATAGCCCTTAGATCATCTTTGTGACCCTCTTCTGGACTCACTCCAACAGCTCTTCCTTCCTTTAGATCCTTATAGCTGACTAGTCCATATTTCCACGTGTGACACTTCAATTCCATGGAAGAGTTTTTCCCTGTGCATTTTGTATGTATGCCATAGTTGGCTGTATACTTAGTTATCAGTGGTTTAGTTATATTGCAAGTGGACGTGCGATAGTCCGAGGTGTTTGACTTTCAACCTACTGGAGGCTTTGTCTGCAGCATATGGTTCAGAGATAGTGCCATCTACTTGGTGTCTGGTCAAGGGAGATAACACTGTTGTTTGTTAAACAAGACACATTTGTTATCTTGCTGTAATGTACACTCTTCTGGCAGTGGCATACTTAAACCCACTTCTGAGTAGGCAGAGAAAATTTGCACTTATGTCACGAAACAAACCTAACGTCTTTTTGCAAAGATCTCCCACTCTCTTCTCTAGAGTGGTGATTTTATGGTTTGTACAATTAGAGATGAGGATGAGGCTATTTAATTCGTTCCATCTTATAGCCTGAGTCTTCAGCTGAACTGAAGTGTCTGATCTAAATCACAGTACTCCCATATTCCTCAAACTGTCCAATAAAACATCTGTTCATGATAACGATTATCTTAATTTAAGAGTGACTTCCAGCTCACTCAGTACTTTTCTTCATTAATAGAAAGAATTAATGGAAGGCTACTTACAAGAGTACTTACTACTTGACTAAGAACTACTTAAGAAGTAAAACACTGGTGAAAGAATATTGGAATTGATCTTAGGCTCATATATAACTTCTTTAAGAAGAGATTATAACAATTAAGCTAGTAAGCTTGCATGATTTGAATCCTAGTGTTGCCTTCCCTATTTTCATGAGAAAATGCCTGTCTTGTCCATCAGCTGATGGTCTCTGACTGCTCATACATCAAAAATACAAACAAAAGGTTTGCTGAAGGCCATCCAGGCTCCACCAAGTTAACAGACTTGATTTTATTGAGTGAAAATTGTAGCACTTGTTTATCTGAAGTTAGACAAGAAATCCATAGATATGCACTTAAATAAACATCCTTTTTTGAGGGTGCAGCAAGTCTGAAGGGTCTGAATGTATCTGGTGAACAACAGACTTATGATGTGTGTAAATAAGGATCTGGATGTGTAATTTAAGGCATTCAAATTTGGCAAGTTTGATCTACCACTCTGTAATTTCTGCTTTTGGTGCTGAGTTCGTCACACCACACTGCTTGGAGGGATGTGTGTTTGGTTTACTTGTTTGGAAATCATTACAGTTATGATTTTGACAGCACCTTCCTAGAGAAGACCAAATGGAGATGTCAGCTGTGTGAGTGGGGCCTGTGGACAGGGAACATGTGGTTGAGTATGTACAGAGCAACAAAAGATTCTCTTCAGTGAAAGGGGAAAGAGCTGGAGAACAGCATGAGGAAAGAGGGACAGATATGGGTGAATTAATTAACCTCTGAATTAGATATATCACAGCACTGTTAGGACTCCAGCTATAATGTAAGAGAAGCCCAAAACCTGTGGGTGTGTGTACTGATCCAGATTTGCCAGTTGTGCATGCCATCTTGCTGAACAACTCAGAGGGTAGTTCTTTGTGCCTCTTGGCAGAAAGGGCCTGCAGGGTGCCTTCTGCAGAGTCTTCTGTGAGGCCAACGTTGTGTTTGGTGCTTATGGAAAAACAACTCATTCAAGGCTCTCAGAAAATTTGTCATGTCTGCTTAAATTTCTTCCCTGTGTCACAGTGATAACAACAGCTGAAGAGTGTTTGTCCTCTCGTTGTTTCTTGTGCAATAGAACATTTTCTAACTTAGAAGAAAACATGAAACATTACAACAAAATCATATCTGTGTCTTCTGCCCAGGGTCACTCAGATATCCATCTCACATTTTACACCACATTCAGAGTAAGACATAAAGCACCTAAAAGACACTAAACCATGAAATTATGGTCCACAGAAGTGTTTTCTGTTTTTCATTGTTTACATTCAGATAGAGTATTTGTTCTCTATCACACATAATTGTCACTGTGTTAAAGCAGAATTGAAAGTGCATTACTCTTTGATCCATAATTGAAACCTTTATCCAGGTCATGTAATTGTCTATATTCAGAACTGTTTGTCTTTGACTATTTAATAGGTGCATATAATTCATCTCTGTTCTAAGTAAGCTGAATTTACTCCTGTTGAACTTAACCAAGTTAACCAATTTTTTTTCAACTTCCAGTGCTGCAGGAGAAAAAAAAAAAAAAAAAAAGTTGCTTAAATCTGGTTTGTTTGCAGACAGAGCCTGGCACAGTAGATTTAGTACAGCTGCAGTATTAATGTTCAAAACTCCCATGCTGCATGGTTTTCCCACATGCTACATAAAAATGCTGCACAGTTGCTCTCTCCAAGGCTGCTCTATTAAGGCACTGACTGTGTGACTCCAGTTTGGTTAATGTTTTCATTTCTACACAACACAGTTTTACACACTTGCACAAATTATTATTTACTGCAGAATAAAAATAATGATTTTTACCCACTGTTAATCTTCAAACTATAAAAGGCAATGGGAAATAAATCTGGGTGAGGATTGCTGCAATGAAAGATGCAGTATCACGGCATGAATGAGTTGCTGGAGAATAACTTGTGCTTATATGTTCTTAACTAGTAAGAAAATGTAAAAAGAAGGTTTCAGCAGTTCTGAAAGAATCAGCATGGATTCACATCTGCTGGAATAGTGGGAAGTGGGGACAATGCTTGTGAATCTGGGTCATTGGTTGTGTCCTCTTCTATCACAACAGTGGGCTTTGTTAGCTCAGTTTCAGAAGGGTGACTTTGGCGTGGGTTTGGTGATTTTTGAGGGGATTGTAATGGCTTCAGAAAGTACCAGTGAGGTTTTGAAGGTAGGTTTGGAAGCTTTGCTTTAAAATGGGGTGGAAGGAATTGGGGATTTGTTTGGAGGCCTGAACTGTAGAACCCTGATGGTTTGGTGTTGAGTTTCTAGTGAAGGACAAAGTGGATCAGAGCAGATTACAGTCTTCAAACTTTCCCTTTGCTGGTATATGACAGGGCCATGTGCTTCCACATGGTGGGCAGAATCCTCCTTGAAGTCATTGAATCCTCAAAGACAATGAATGGCTTCGGTGCCCATTTCCTTTTATCAAATTTGAGAGCAGTTGGCTACAATGAAATTCATACTTCCAGTTAACTGGGTCTGCAAGACCAAATTTTGCAGGCTGAATTTAATTCAGTAAGATTTTTGAAAATGTAAATAATTTGTTTCATGGAGTTAGATGGATTTTAGAGCCCCTTGACAGGTAATTAACACCAGTATAAACTCCTCCATTTCTTTTGTTATTTATGTCGTATAAAGAAATATTTCCTGGCTTTTTTTACCAAGGACCCTTATTTGACCTGTATCAGTTTTTCAGTGCAGGTTTGGAAATCATTTCTCACTTTTTTATTTAGCATCTCATGGTCCCTCCCTCCAGAAAAATCTCACTTTTGATTTCTTAAGAAGTGGGCAGTGCAGAACAGGGAGCAGCGCAAAAATTCCTGCTGCTCCTGCATCGCCCCGTGGGAGTGCAGAGTCCCACAGCCAGCAGAGGAGGAAACAGCACAAACATTCCTCATAAGGCAGAGAAAATAGGTGCAGGCAAGTGTTCTAAATTGAACTTTAATGAAATTATGGCCCAGCTCCTACCTTACATCTAGAATCTGTCATTTAGGTGATTGGGCCAGCAGGTGGCAAATATAATTGAATTCAAGAAAATAAATAAGGAAGCAGGCTGGGGATTGTTTGTTAAAAAGAAGACATCTAGTTTACTAATTAGGAGGATTTATAGGATGCTGTACTTAAAAATAGATGATTATTGATAGCTCATCTTAATCATGAAAGTTACCTTTATAGTTTCAGTGTCCTGCACCCAGGGTTGCTGCAACAGGCAGATATGTGAGTGCCACAGGAGCGGGGAAGCAAACCGCTTTATCCACCTGGTGTGGACAGCAGGGTCTCAGAAACATAGGGCAGGGGCACTTCCTACTGCAAGGTGTAGCAAAGAAAGAATTGTGTCTGGCTCTGTGTTAGCAATAACCGGAAATAACAGACCTGCTGCACCAGGCACTGTTATTTTCATCTGGAGACTTTATGAAAGGCTGCACAGAAACAATGCTCTTAATTTAGAGAGGAAGTAGCAAAAGATACGGTACATTACATCAGTCTCTGACTTGGGTAGGAAATGAAAAGAAGGTTGGAATTGTTTTTAATTAATTATAAGAGAGTGTAAAAATCATGGGACTATAGAAAACTGAAATGGAGATTGCTTTTCAAAATCTCATTTATCTAAGAAGCCATTTGAAGTTATTTTAATGGAAATCAGAAGTAGATGGTAAACTAAAATGTTTGTCAGTGGAAACTGCTGAAGCGAAAGTTAAATCAACCTGCTTTGTTTTGGGGGAGGTAGTTTTGAGGCATGGTCACTGCATGCATCTGGATCAAGCTCATGAGCTGTAGAAATAGCCAGAAGGATGACACAGCAGCCTGTACCTCTGTGGGTGCTGTGACAACTCACACCCAATTGTTGCTAACCTTTCCTCTGCATCTGCTACATGGTTGAACTTTCCTGCAGACTCTTGCATGAACTGTTTTTTTCAACAGCTCCCTGGCTTTTTCCTTAATGCTTCAGAAGAGAATAGCTTCTGACTGTTCATTTGTCCTGGGACTCTGTTACTGTTGTTTCCACCTGTCCCATGGTGTCATATGGGTCAAGGAGAAAACAGGACAATAATTATTTTCATGAAACAGTTAATTTGAAAAGAAGCTTTTGTGTGGACTTGCTTATTCTTACTTGAACCAGAAAGAATTGTGAACAGGTCATACCATGTCCTGTAGAAGTAACCAGGCTGTAAGAGTTGGGGCTGTTCAGCCTAGAGAAGAGTAGGATCCAGGGAGATCTTAGAGCAGCCTTCCAGTACCTGAAGGGGGCCTAGAAGAAGGCTGGGAAGGGACATTTTACAAGGCCTTGTAGTAATAAGATGAGGGGGAATGAATTTAAGCTGGAAGAGGAGAGGCTTAGAATGGAGATCAGGAAGAAGTTCTTTAGAGTCACAGTGGTGAGACACTGGAACAGGTTGCCAAAGGAGGTTGTGGATGCCCCCTCCCTGGAGATGTTCAAGGCCAGATGAGGCATTGAGCAAGTGGACAAGCGGAAGGTGTCTCTGCCTGTGGTGGAGGGGTTGGAATGAGATGCTTTTTAAGATCCATTCCAACTCAACCCATTCTGTGATAACTCTGGCCTTTAGGGCAGTATCACCTCTCATGAAAGTTGTTTTAATGTTCTAAGCTGTGCCAGTGGCTGGAGAGCTCATTGTGACAGCCATGTGAGAGTTGCACATTTCCCTATGCTCTCATTCATTTCCCTCTGCTACATTTTGTTCTCCTGATATGCTTCATATTCAAATTATTCCAGAGTTGTTTTGTTCTAAGTGGAGAACTGGAGCAGAACTTCTCCTCAACAGAAAGAAACGAACATCCAGAGCGAATTACAATGAAGGAGATTGCAGGATGAGATTGTAAATATTACTCTGAGACTTCGATTTCCTTCTGAAAGGAAAGAGCATTAAGGGACAGTGTGGAAATGTAGAAGGAGAATAATAAGAAAAATTAGGCTCACCAACCTGTTTCTGCTATTTCATGTCTAACATTCATTTTGGAGAGAGAACTGCATCAAGCTGAGGGTAGTTTCCTTTTATGTGCCTGGTAAAATGAAGATGAGTCAGAAGGATCTGGTCCGTTCTCTTCTGTCACTTGATATTTATTACTAAGTCTGTCCCTGATTTCAACCAACTGACTACATTGTTTTTAACAAGCTGAGGTTTCAGCAGGTAATTGGCTTTGTGTTTACAGTAGTACCTCGGATCTATTTCAGTAATGGGAAATGTTTGTGTATTTCTAGAGGCCTCTAGGGTTGGCAGAAACTGACAGTTGCAGTTACAGCCACCCTGCATTGCCTGCTTGTAGCCCAGGTGCAGAACTCGCCTGCTCTCTGACCTTCCTCCAAACCAGAAAAATCACTGCACCTGAACATCACTAAGTCACTAAATGTTCAGGCACGATACTGAACTTCAAATTATAGGCATTCCTTCCAAAAGTCTGAAGATTCCTGTGCTGGCCCATCCTGAAGTGGCAATAAGTAGCAGAAAGGGAAAGGAGAAAGGAAAAAAGGAAGGGAAAGTGAAAGGAAAAGGCAAAGGAAAGGGAAGAGGAAAGGGAGGTTCCACTTGCTGAAATCTTGACTTGAAAACCAGTGATAAAGAGAGCAATGCTTGTGTCTGGGTTTCAGACCCACAGCACCAGGAAAACCAACTGGTGATTGGTTCTGAGCAGCTGCAGTGGAAATTGTCCACAATTCTCTGCTGTGACAGTGTTTAAACTTGGTTAAGTCTTGAGCATGGGTCCACTGGCATCATCTTCATCGTGGGAGGGCATTTCCCCTTCTAAAGAGTTTCTGTGCAATCTCCTGCAGCACAGAATTGATGCTGTACCTTTCAGCTGGGTCCTCCCCAGCCTCTTAGTGCAGCAAAAAGACATTCTCTTTGTTGTTGTTTTCGTTGTGTACCCATGAAGGGTCCTTCTGGATTTAGTTCTAAAGGAATAATTAGACTATTTAAATATTAAACATCAAAGTTCTAATTTTATTGTTAAACCCATATTAAAGTAGGACAAAACTGATTTACAGCTTATGGCATTGCAGCCCAGAATTGCTGGTGTTGTAGCTGATGTCCTGTTTCAGTGATATTGGCACTGCCAGGAGGCTCAGAAATGTAGATTTTAATCAAAACCCTTTATTTGAGATAGAGTTCAGTTAAATTATAAATTAATCTTTCCTTGTGAACTCCCAAGCTGTTAAAAATGGCAAATGGCTGCAGCCTCCTTTGAAACAATTCAAAAGCCTGCTTTAGGTCAGTGGGTGATTTCAGTGTGATGGAATTGAAGGCTGTGTTGTCTTTTTCTCACAGATCTTTATTTAATCACTCAATATTATCTTTCATTGCCCTTTTTGATATATTTAAGCTCATCAACTTCTCATTGAATAGATTGAATTTACTATTATGTTGTTACTTTTTTATGAATTGCATAAATCAATCTCAGATTCACTGTTTTGCACAGAGTTGTTTGTTTTGAGGGAAGGAAGAAAATCATAGAAGCATTAAGGTTGGAAAAGGCCTTTAAGATGATGATCGAGTCTAACTGTAACCCAACTACCACGACCACCAAACCATATCCTGAAGCACTACATCTACGCACTTCTTGAACACCTCTAGGAATGGTATCACAGTATCACAGAATCACCAAGGTTGGAAGAGACCTCAAAGCTCAAGTCCAAGCTGCAAACCTGCTGTCTTCCTCTATGGTTAAGAAATATCACTGGATTTGTTTTATCATTGGATTTCAGGGATGTTCTTTCTTGCCTATTTTGTTTGTTTAATATCTATTTCTTACTATTAATCAGGTGAAATTCCACATTGGAATTGGAACGTTATGTATAGTGGATATAAACAGTTGGGAATTCTTACCTCAGTGTAATCCTGTAGTAACAGCCCAGACTTTGTGCTTGATGGAGGTATTTTGGTTTGGATTCACCATTGCTTCTGCAGTCTTTTCCTCACCAATTACATAGAAATCTTTATTATTATATTAAGTAGCTAATTAAATCTGGTCAAATTAACCTTTCTTGGTGGTTAGAAGTAGGCATCTTATCCAATGGGGGAAAGAAAAAAAAAGGCTAATAATTTTGGGTGGAACATCTTGTTCTTGTTTGAATACTTATCTCTGTTTACATTCACACAGCATTAATCACTTGAACCAGACATATTTTGGAAAAGAGGGGGAGTGTCCATCACAGGTTTTCAAATGCTTTGCACACAAGTTACAAAGGAGGATGCATTTCCCTTCATTCCTCTCTATGAGCAAAAGAGGAAAACATTTTGAATTCATAATCCAGAATAAAAGCTGCATTTTCAAAATGCACAAAGAGCTGGAGTTTGTTTTCAAATCATTTTTAAAAGCAAGTCCTCCAGGCTGAGCAACTGAACTAAGTCTTGTTTCCTCAGTCAAAATTCTTCAGCAGTAGCATTGCAGGATTTTCCTAGGAGAGTATTTTTTTTCCCAGTTATTACTGTTATTATTTCATAACTGATTGCCTTTATTCTGTGGTCTGGTTTTTTTTTTTTCCTTTTTTTTTTTTTTTTTTTTTTTTTTTTCCCTTTTGATTGCTAGGGGAAGCTTCTTGGTCATTTTCCCTGTCCTTCCCCTGGTTCAGTATTTTCTGCCAACTCTTCTGCCCTTGAGCCCTTTCCTTTTCCCCTGCAATGGCTGGATCTTGCCTAGATAAAACCATCGCCTTTACTGCTCGTGAGACGAGTGGATCCCAAACAAATGCTCCATATGTTGTGGCTTCTGTCATCAAAGTTGGAAAGACCAAAAGGGGAGTTTGCAAAGTGACCTTCTGCCAGTTTGTCTGTGCTCCCTCCAACTTCCATCTGAGCAGTTCTGATTCTTCTTTGGGGAGGACTCTCTATCTCAGTCAGAAGATGTTGATACTGAAGGCTGGTTTGTTTTGATTGTGAGTTATCATGATGGTTATAAACTCTTGCTTCTCAGGAACAAAATGTTGAGATTAATAGATGTGTAAACTTAACACTCTCTGGTCCAGAGAGCAAATAGGATGCTAGGAATTACTGAAGGGAAAGAAAAAAAACACAGGAAACTTTTTGATCCCACTATAAAACCATCATATATCTGCATCTTGAGTCAGTTTTCTTTGTAGCTAGAATATACACATTCAGTCATCACTTTTTCTCTTCTTCCTTTCCTCTTCTACTCCAATATTTATATTTTTCCCCTTCCTGTGTATTGTTACCACTTTTTTCCTCAGCATCTGTTGCTGTCTCTCTTTCCCATGTACTTTCCTACCTTTTTCATGGTGTTTTGTACTTTTGCTCTGAGCCTGAACAGGGATTTGGCCCTTGAGCTTTTCATTAATATTACAGAACTGGGTAGAAACTACCTTAAAATCACAGTGGGCAGGGTATCTCCTAACTGACCATGTGAGGATGACTGAGAGAAAAGAAATTCCTGCTTAGCAAACTTAACTTCTCCTGAAAATTCAGGCTTAGCAAACTTAACTTCTCCTGAAAATTCAGGCTTAGCAAACTTAACTTCTCCTGAAAATTCAGGCTTAGCAAACTTAACTTCTCCTGAAAATTCAGGCTTAGCAAACTTAACTTCTCCTGAAAATTCAGG
Organism: Eubucco bourcierii; assembly: GCA_013396675.1. Classification (NCBI taxonomy): domain Eukaryota; kingdom Metazoa; phylum Chordata; class Aves; order Piciformes; family Ramphastidae; genus Eubucco; species Eubucco bourcierii. The sequence continues at coordinate 433,519 of VWZE01011744.1, forward strand.
CTTAGCAAACTTAACTTCTCCTGAAAATTCAGGCTTAGCAAACTTAACTTCTCCTGAAAATTCAGGCTTCATTCTTCCAGCTGGAAAGAAGATCATGTAATGAATTGTTACAAGCTGTTAAAATTTGAGACTGAGGAGAGGGGAATAGGCTGAAGTTGTTCCATGAATTGTTCAGTTCTTTGTGGGAGGCTGTTGAAATAAAGCAACAATATAAAAGATGAATTCTATACAGTTTAATGTAAAGCTGTTTGATGCCATTAGGATATTTCTTCCTTGATTGTCTAACATTTGTGTACTTCTAAAAAGTTTTACTTTCTTTTTGGTTTGTTTTGTTGTTTGTTTTTTTTTTTCTGGAGGTTCTTTCTGAACATTATGAAAATTGTACTGAGAGGAGTAAATTCATCTGCATAAAACTGACTGCAAAGAGCAATTAGTCCTTCATTAATATGCAAATTCGGTCCAGTGCAAATTCATCTATATAGGAGGCTTAAATATGCAAGTCAGTCTTGCTGTGCAAGAAGCCCAGATGCTTTTATTTACTTTGAAATTGAGGGATTTGGTTAATGATGTTGTTGACAGGAGAAGTTGAATAAATTTGATGATCACCATCTTTCATATTAGATGAGGCCCAAGGAAAAAAAAAAAAAACAAAACCAAGTAAAATACCAATTTTATTTGGTAATTTCCTATTACCAATCTAGTAATAAAATGTAAGATACAAAGTAATAGAGTTAGATTTCTTAATGTGGTTATCCTGAGACTGAAACTGTTCCCCAAAGATAGAACCATTTTTCTTAAACTTTGTTTTTCCAGAGGGTAGAACCATCTCCATGAGCTGCATGAATAACATACTGCCTAGAGAGTTAATATGGGAAAGTTAGCTCTGTTGCTTTCTTTCATTTGGAGAGAGTCTATAAGGCTGGGAATTAAAAAAGCAGGAGCTTTGGAAGTGGCTGTCATCATCATCTTCCATTAATGGTCTCTCTAGTCTTCTCAAGATTTCATGTTGAGACCTTTCCTCTGTACCTATGGAGCCAGACTGGAAGCCCCTCAGGCTATGAGATTTGGGACTCTTCAACCTGGAGAAGAGAAGGCTTCCAGGAGACCTTAGAGTAGCCTTCCAGTATCTGAAGGGGGGCTGCAGGAAGGCTGGGGAGGGACTNTGAGTGAGCTGTACTAGTGGGAGGTGTCCCTGCCTATGGCAGGGGGTTGGAACTAGATGATCTTTGAGGTCCCTTCCAACCTTACCATTGTATGATTCTGTCTTTGAACCCATGGACAATAATATTTAGGTTATCTAAGCTAACTCATAAATGCTGATTAGCTGAGGGGAGAACTTCCTCTCAACAACTACCTGAAAGGAGGTTGGAGTGAGGTAAATGTTGATCTCTTCCCCCTAGTAACAAGTGATAGGATTAGAGTAAATGGCCTGAAATTGTGCCATGGGAGGTTCAGGTTTGATGTTAGAAGAAATCTTTTCACTGGAAGAGTTCTCAAACGTGGGAACAGCCTCCCCAGAGAGGTAGTTGAATTCCCATCCCTGGAGTCATTTAAATGACAGAGATGTGGTGCTGAGTGACATGGTTTAGCACCAGCCTTTGTAGAGTTAGAGGATGGTTGGACTTGATGATCTTAAAAACATTTTCCAAGCAAAATGACTCTCTGATTTTATGATTTCTTAAGTATCTTTACATCTTTAGAATCCTCAGTAAAACAAATTGAATTTCTGGTTCTCTCATACCTAAACTGACTTATGCAACCTGGTCTTTGACTTGAATCATGCACACTTTCCTGAACTAACTCTGGTCTTCTTTCTTGCCTGTGTGGGACATTGGCACTTTCAAAATAGCAGAGAAATGGAGTTTCCATGGACTGAACTCCATGGAGATTTAGAATGCTCTAGTTGTAACTACCCCAGGACAAGTTAATGCATGATGCCATTTGATTCCTCTGACTCCTGGGCACAGCTGTTTGGGATCTAAATCCTCACAGCAGTGAACAGTTAGTTTCCAAATCCTTGATTTGCTGTACTAGGCAAAAAGTTTATAGAAAGATGTTATGGAAAGAAAAGGTATTTAATGAGGCACTAAAATTGAAGTGCTTGCTCACCACTTGCTGTGGTCTTGCAGGTGAATCCAGAAGCAGGAAAAATGGAAGACGGAATTGAGTGTTTGGGGGGAGCAGGGCGGGGGTCTGTTAGTCTGTAGAGACCCTGCTTAATCCCATGAGGGAATCCATCCTTTCTCACTACCTGAATGAGGCATTGAAAGCTGTCAGAAGGCACAGTTTAGAGGTACTTAATAGTTTAGGAGGTGAGAATCTTACTAAAATGTGATGTCTTCTGAGACTTAAATCACCTTTGCCTTTGAGCACAGGTAGTTCCTGACTTCTGGCATTATTCAGTATCCTCCATAGACCCCTGACTTTCTGACCTAGCTCCCTAAAGTAGGAAAATATTAATTCTCCAATACCTAAACAATAGACATCTCAGCACAACCTGAGGTTGTCTCCTCTCGGCTGTATAATCTTTATATTCTAGATTAATAAACACTTCAGCCTTGGAGTTTATTAGTCCAAAATTTATTTATTACCTCATAAATTCAAACCCCTTCCACTTCCCATCTAATTAAACTGCAGTACTGTGCATGCTATCTTCAGAGATGTATTAATAATGAAGTTATCTTGTGAAACGCTAATTACATGGTGCATTCTTTTGCATACTTTTTGTTTGCAGGGTCTATGTGGTCAGCGGGGCACACACTGCTCCACTGTTTTGAGCTCCTCCAAACTATCACAGTATCACCAGGGTTGGAAGGGACCTCAAAGATCATCAAGTCCAACCCATAACCACAGCCCTCAAGACCAGACCATGGCACCAAGTGCCACATCCAAACCTGCCTTGAACACCTCCAGGGACGCTGACTCCACCACCTCCCTGGGCAGCCCATTCCAGCAGTCAATGACTCTCTCAGGCAACAACTTTCTCCTCACCTCCAGCCTAAACTTCCCCTGGCACAGCTTGAGACTGTGTCCTCTTGTTCTGCTGCTGCTTGCCTGAGAGAAGAAAGTAACCTCCTCCTGGCTACAAGCACCCTTCAGGTAGCTGGAGACAGCAAGAAGGTCCCCCCTGAGCCTCCTCTTCTCCAGGCTAACCAATCCCAGCTCCCTCAGCTTCTCTCCGTAGGGCTTCTGCTGGAGGCCTCTCCCCAGCCTCGTTGCCCTTCTCTGGACACACTCAAGCACCTCAATGTCCTTCTTCAATGGAGGGGCCCAGAACTGGACACAGGACTCAAGGTGTGGCCTAAGCAGTGCAGAGTACAGGAGGGAGAATGAGCTCCCTGCTCCTGCTGGCCACACTATTGCTGATGCAGGCCAGGATGCCATTGGCCTTCTTGGCCACCTGGGCACACTGCTGGCTCATGTTCAGGCGGGTGTCAATCAGCACCCCCAGATCCCTTTCTGTTTGGCTGCTCTCCAGCCACTCCCACCCCAGCCTGTAGCTCTGCATGGGGTTGTTGTGGCCAAAGTGCAGCACCTGGCACTTGGATTTATTGAATACCATCCCCTTGGACTCTGCCCATCTGTGCAGGTGGTCGAGGTCCCGCTGCAAAGCCCTTCTGCCCTCCAACCCAGCAACATCAGCCCCCAGCTTGGTGTCAGCTGCAAATTTGCTGGTGACTGACTCTATGCCCTTGTCCAGATCATCACTGAAGACGTTAAAGAGGATGGGGCCAAGTATCCAAGGAAAAGAAGTTATGGTTGTTTGTTTGTTGAGGTGTTTTTGGTGGTCTTTTTATCCTTGTTTTTATTTTTTGTTTGTTTCTTTTTCCTCTTAGTAAAAAAGGGAGAAAAGTTTGTGCCTTTTTGTGCTTGGGAAGGAGAAGGAACCAAGACCATTAGGCTAGGCACAGTTATGAAACCTGATTGTGCAAGTGATTTTAGCACATGCTTTCTCCTCACTCTTTGAGGGGATTACTCACAGGAGTAAAACCTACTTACAGGATCTTTTTTTTTTGTAAGACAACTCTTACTGCAGTTGCCAAACAGTGAAGATGACCACTTTATATGCAAGAGAGTAATCATTTTGGGGACTTGATGGGTGACATAGATGTGAAAAAAGGAAAATAGTCTCAAAGCCTTATTTAGGAGAGAGTTTTGCTTAGAGTATAGTAAGAGTATACACTCCATGCATTGGCTTTATCTCTGCATATGGTTTATCAAGGTTGTCCTCCCACCTCTTGTGATACACTGGATGATTGGGTGTTGACAAGATTTCTTTTGCTCTTTTTTTTTTTCCCCTGCTAGCTACAGAGTGAGGTATTCTAATCTTGGCCAATGTGCACTTCCCCTGCTATGCAAGGGACACAAGAGGCAGAGCAGTTTGCACATACCTTGCCTGTGTTTTTGAAGTAGTTTATCTCTCTAGTTCAAGTACATCTGTTAAGCAATAATAGGAGCATGTGATTCTTGTTGACACAGGCTCCTGCTCTGACAGGAGCAAGGTTTTATTCACTCTTGTACTTCCAGATGCTGTAATCCAGAAGTTAGTGTTTTCAGGGTCCATGTTGGTGGGATGTCCTGCTCAGTGGCTGCTGTGTGGCATAGAATCATGGAATCATTAAGATTGGAAAGATCTCTGAGATCATCAAGTCCAACCTTCTACCCAACACCTGCAGGACTAAACTGTGGTTGTCTCACTGCACTTACTGGGGCTGTGCAGGTGTCTGCATTTGCAACAAGGACATTTCTCATCAGTTTCTTCACTGAATCTTGTAAGTCTTTCTAGCACAACAAGTGTTCTGTATTGTCCCTAGTTTTCTACTTGAATACAAAACATTTTTTTCCATTGTATTAAATAGCAAACATGCCCAAAGAAAGATTATATTGAGCTATTGCTCAAAGAGATTTTTTTTTTCCCTGGTGAGACCTTAGAGCTGCCTTCCAATACCTGAAGAAATCCTACAGGAAGGCTTCAGAGGTACTTTTCATGAGGGTGTCTAGAGACAGGACAGGAGGGAATGGTTTGGAGCTGAGGGAGAGTAGGTTCAGACTGGATCTTAGGAAGAAGTTCTTCAGCACAGGGGTGGTGAGACTTGAACAGGCTGTTGGGGGAGGCTGTGGCTGCCTCCTTCCTGGAGGGGTGCTCAAGGCCAGATTGGATGAGGCCTTGAGTAGCTGAGTGTAGTTGAAAGATGTCCCTGCCCATGGCAGGGAGGTTGGAGCAGATGATCTCTAAGGTCCCTTCCAACCCAAGCCATTCTGTGATTTTACGATTTACTACTGCTTGGTCAAAACCTGCTGGTTTCAAACCTTTCAGCAGTCTAATCTTTCTTGTGACTTCTGATGAAAAGACAATCTGTGGGTCCACAAAGTGGTAGAAGGGCTCAAGGCTGTGTCTTGCCAAGGCTCTCACACCAGGTTGTTTGTCACTGTCATCTAATTCATGAACTTTAAAATCAGACACCTTCCTAATGTGTTTTTCATGATGTGAATAAATTCACTGCAGAATACTGGCAGAGAGAGAGATGCTTGTTGTCAAGCAATTATATCAGATGAAACATACAGAAGGATAATATTATAGTCTGAAAATATTGTAACTAATTTACAGACATGAAAACTGAAGATGAATTCTGGGAATTTGGAGACAAGACAGGGTTTGGGGTTTCTTTTTTTCTTTCTTGTCCTTTGTCTTTTGCAGTAATTCTTTTGAGTCTGAAACTTCCTAGCTTAGGAAAAACATTGTGGGTGAAGGTTTAAAGAAGGCTTTAAAGCTCTTGCCCACTTGTGGCAGTTACTCTGGAGACAAACACACCTCAGAAGACAAGCATTGGGAGCTACCTGTACGTTCTGCTTCACAAGACAGATAAAGAGCCAGAGCTACTTCTGAACTTGCAAATGAAATTTATTCTCAGTGTAACATCTGAGCTCATTATTTGCTGCACTTTCTAAATGTGAAGGAAGGAGTGAACTGCCCATGGATTCTATATATAACAGCTGACATGTTTTCTGCATTCCTCTGTTTGCCTAAAGAGTCATGGATAATCAACTTAATTTGATGTGCAAAATATAATGCATGGCTGAATTCTAATGCATATCACTTGCCATGTCTGTGGTGTTATAAAAGGAAAATCTTCCAGAAAAGAAACAACAAGGAAAAAAAATCTTCCTGATAATTTTCTCATCAGTTTTTTTCTCCAAGGACATATCTGTGGGTGGATTCTACAAAGAGGGCTTGGATTTTTTTATTTTTTTTTTATCCCCTGAATGGTTGGTTCTGTACATGTCAGTTGTTTTCTTATGGCCTTTCTTGCTGCTCTATTAGAAAGCAAAACTACCTTGTCACTTCAGATGGGCAGTCCCAAAACTAACCTGAAACATTTGCATCAGGAATAGTGTGGCCTGCAGGAGCAGGGAGGTCATTCTTCCCCTGTACTCTGCACTGCTTAGGCCACACCTTGAGTCTTGTGTCCAGTTCTGGGCCCCTCAATTTAAGAAGGACATTGAGGTGCTTGAATGTGTCCAGAGAAGGGCAACGAGGCTGGGGAGAGGCCTGGAGCACAGCCCTATGGAGAGAGGCTGAGGGAGCTGGGATTGGTTAGCCTGGAGAAGGGGAGGCTCAGGGGAGACCTTGCTGTCTCCAGCTACCTGAAGGGTGCTTGTAGCCAGGAGGAGGTTGCTTTCTTCTCTCAGGCAAGCAGCAGCAGAACAAGAGGACACAGTCTCAAGCTGTGCCAGGGGAAGTTTAGGCTGGAGGTGAGGAGAAAGTTGTTGCCTGAGAGAGTCATTGACTGCTGGAACGGGCTGCCCAGGGAGGTGGTGGAGTCAGCGTCCCTGGAGGTGTTCAAGGCAGGTTTGGACGTGGCACTTGGTGCCATGGTCTGGTCTTGAGGGCTGTGGTTATGGGTTGGACTTGATGAGCTTTGAGGTGTCTTCCAACCTTGGTGATACTGTGATATACTTTTCAGACTTTTAAAATTATTTAAATGTATATTTTATTTTATTTTATTTTTTTTTAATCCCCACCTGTATTACAACTAACTCCCCACACTAGCACTGTTGTGAAGCGGAACAGGGAGTAACCAGCAGCAGACATATGTGACAGAGGTTTGTGTTTTATAAGTAATAGCCTGTCCATAATGAGACTTATGGTCTTAATTAACTTCTAAGACTGTTTTTAACACAACTGGAGTAAGTAAATTAAAAATCTAATTTACTTGTCCTAACCCTATCAGTTTGCTTTTTATTTTGCTTAGTTCAGATGACAAGAACCAAAATTTGTCTTATTTTTAGAGAATTTCTTACAGAAGAGCTTATCTGTAGCTTTAGCAAGAAGGGAAATTTGTGTGGGTAAAAAGGATGAGTGATAATCCTGATCCAGTGGAAGAAAAATCAGCCTGTGAGGTTAGATTTAGTTCTGCATGAGTCTATTCCTGCCTTTAGAAATCTGTTCTTTTGCCGGAATTTCCCACAGCCTTACGTAGACTGACAAAATTTGCTCATAATGTTTCAGAGAGTTGTTGTATCCTTTTTGCTGGAAAAGAAACAGCTGGATATTTTCTGTCATAATGTGACCAATCCACCTCTGTCGTTGTCATTTTAATTGCTGTGGCTGGGGTTTTTTTTTTTTTTTTAAGTCCTCTACAGAAGGTCTTTGTAGTGACAAGAGAACAGTTTACGCTTCATAAGCAAACATAAAGAATGCTGCTGCTAATTGGAGAGGGAGTAATGCAGTTATGATTCCATCAACATTTAAGTTACATTGTTAAAGGACACATTTTGGTTGTGTTTATGTTGCCACATAAAATTTTACTCAAATTTGGTGGGGAATTTTGTTTTTTAAACAGAAAAGACCAATTTAGGGTTAGAGGGAAGGGAGGAAGGGATAGAAGTAAAAATTTTCTGCTGTATAAAGTATGAAGGATCAGCTTTTTATTACTTTTTTTGTTTGTTTATTGTAGCTCTTATTTAATTGCTGGCTTGTGGAGTGGCTGGTCTGGGAAAATTGAGTGTGTCACACAGCCTCAGAAAAGCTCACTTTAACCTGCCCTGAAGAGCTGTGGCCACAGTGGCTCATGTTGAAGGGGATGCTTTGAGCACAGAATCATAGAATCATAGAATGGTAAGTTTGGAAGGGACCTCAAGGATCATCTAGTTCCAACCCCCTGCCATAGGCAGGGACACCTCCCACTAGTACAGGTCACTCAAGGCCTCATCCAATCTGGCCTTGAACACCTCCAGGGAGGGAGCATCATCAGTTTCCCAAAGGTATGAGGTTGCAGTTCAGTAATTTAGTCTTTTGGGGTATTTTTTTTCTCCTAGATACTCTACATGCTGTAGACCTCTCAGACCTTGTTTTAAGCCTTTTTTCCCCCATGGATTACATTTTCCTGGAATACTTGGCCATGGATGAATATTTTTCCATACCTGACGTTGTTTAGTTTTAATGCTAATTTTTTTCTTTTCCTACTTACATCTGTTTTCTCAAGTGACAAAATGTTTTGAGCCTCATCTTGAATAGTCTTGGAAGTGCCAAAGGTCTTTTTCCTGCTCTCTGGCTAGCTTTTCAGGTTTTAGAAGATAAAATTCTGTCATCCAAATAGGGAAATTGCAGCTATTTACATGAGAAGAGTCATAGAGATGACAGGGCTTCCCCCCAAAAACACTCCCTGTGTGATTGCTGAAGACATTCCAAGCCACCCTAACGAAGTGTACTGTCTGCCAGTCATTCTGCTCTTCTTGGAGGACCATCTGTTGCACTTCAAATATCTAAAGGTCTGCTATCATTTATTGCACCAAACAAATCCGTTCCTTTGTGTGACATGCTGCGACTCCTGCACGTGGACTAGAGGTAGCTCAGCTGGGAAGTGCAGGATATTCTCTTTTGTTGCACTGTACATGTGAGGTATTTATTAATTTCAAATTTCAGAAGGCAAGCACACTGATTGAACTAATTTCTGTGCTTTTGAACAATTTCAATTTATTTGGCAACAAATTGTTAACAACAGCAACAAGGGGAAAAAAAAAAAAAACAACCCAACCCTGAAATGTATTTTCTCTCAGCCAGAAGCACATTGTAAGATTTTTTTTTTTTTCTTTCCTTCTGGTGAATGACCCTTTCCATTGTAGTGGTACCCAGATTTGATGTGTACTGACATTTGAATTAAAATTATCTTCTTTTAACTGATTTGTTTAATTAGCTTGTTTTTATCTGAAATCAGTAATTCAAATAAATTCGCAGTGGTAAAAAAAAAAAAAAAAAGTCAGAAGGTAGAAATGGCAGAACCTTTCTTCTGATAAGGATGTATGTACACCCTGTACAAGGATCATACAGTCTTTGAGTTAGGGAGGATCCTCTCCAGAAGTAAAAGGTGCAAAATCAGGCATAAAACAATGGTTTGGTTTTCCTGCTGCAGATTTAAAGAGTTTGTGCAGTTGTTCATCTCAGATTGCAGGCTGTGTTTTCACAAAGTTCTGCACAGGGAATTCCAACCAGAGAAATCCATGACTGTTTCTGTCTGGTTAGGGAGTGGTCCTATCTTTTTCCTCTTTCCCTTCTCCTCACTGCATAACAGCCAATGTTCTGGTCAGAAGTAATAATATGTTAGATCTTGAATGTCAGTAGCCCCAGAGATTCTGACAAGACTATTCATGTGCATTCATACGTCCTAACCAAAGCTGACACTAAAGAGAGCAAGAATTCTCATATTCCTTTTTTTATTGCTGTGCATTAAACTCAAATCTTCTCTTAGAGACCTCTGCTAAAAGTGACATATTCACTAGCTGAGAAAAGTGTTCTTGCAAAATCCAAACAAAGCAGCTGAACATCAATATGGCACAGGGCAGAGTCTCCTGTGCAAACTCACAGTACCAATGTAAATTGTGTTTTCCACCACCATTCCGAACACTTTACAAGTGCTGGAAGAGAAATACTACTGGGAAATAAACAGTCCCCTTAATCTTATCTCCTCTGGGGGCTTTGTTGTTGTCATTTTTAATTAAAAAGTAAGTGGTCTTCTAATTTCTTGAAACTCCATGGCATGCCCTTATAGGAACACTTGGATTCCAGCAACTTGAGCTAGTTGTTTTCTGAGAAATACATTGTGTAAATACCCTGCTGCAGTTTTTACTCTGCCCCTGTTTTATAGGCATACCTGTAGTATGGAGTGCAGTAACTGTCTGGGTAGCTTTGCAGTGATCTGATCACACTCTCGAAGGCAGATTGATGGTTCCTTGCAGCAATGATATTTTAAATCTTCTTTTTCAAATGGTTTGGTAGTAGTGACTAACACAGGCTAGGTGGCTCTGGGCATTCAGCCATTTCTAGGTAGTTTAATTTGTTAAAAATGATCTTTCTTCCCACCCAAATCCCCTTGAAACCATTTGGAGCAGAGAACTGTTGAACAGTTGCCAATAATAAGTCCTGCTGAGATCTCTGTATCCTCCTGATAGAACTGTTGGTGCCAACTGGAGACTGACTGGCATGAGTTTGAACTCTACACTACTTGATCTATTTGCTTCACATGGACCAATTACAATAATTACCACCTCTGCAGCTGAAGTTTAAGCATTCAGCCTGCACTTGGTACCGCAGGTTGTTGGCAATATGTTCAATCCTATAACCTCAATTTTCTTTGAACTAATTAAGTAGAAAAAAAATGAAGAGAGAGTCTGAATGGAAATCAGAGGCTAAACAATGCCATTGTTTGTCATGGTATTGTCCTTCTGAAGCTGCATTTCTTTATTTGTAGTCTTCACTTCTAAAAGGTGGCATCTATCTGCTTTTGTTTACAGCAGAGATTCACTGTGAGAGGACTTTTTATATTCAGCAGTGGAGTAACTTTCAGTAAGAAAGCAATGTGAAGTCCTGCTTCTTGTCTTGATGTTTTAAAAAAATATAATCATTCCTTTCAAAGTAAATTCTTTGGACTAAAGTGGTAAATTATCCATCCCTTGCTGCTTTTTGGCTTGATGTCTCAATGTGACAGTGGGAGCCTAAGAATATAACGACCAGAGCCAGGGGCTAGTGTTAACTGCCCAATTCCAAACAATTCCAGTGCTTTAAATCTGATGCAATGAACACCATCTCATCCCTGCCCCCATTATCCTTGGCTTTCCAAAAGACTAGTTAATTTTTAAATTGGATCAGTAGCATGGTGAAGTTTTCATGTTACATAAAGACAAACCTAAGACTGAGCACAAACTGTGTCTTTCCTAATATGAACACACTGCACAGTGTATGTACCAAAATTTGTATTAAAATGTCTTCATGCAGTTTCCCTCTAGGGAGAGGAAGAGGGAAGGAAAAGGCTACATGTGACAGATGCTAATTATGCAGCTTAATGCACTTCTGGAAGTTGCAGGGATGAGAACTATGTAAGAGCCTATCTAAAACAGCATCTTCTCAGTAGTGTTTTATTTCCATCAGGTTTGTTTTTGTTAAATCTGCCTTCTTCCTGCTTTTAAGGAGGCTTTATTTTCCAGAGAACACCTACAGCATGCAAAGGGGAGGTCATATCTCGGGTCCAACACTTGCCAAACATGCAAAATTTTGTTATCCTGTATGTCCTACTGTTAGTGCTGCACAAGTCACTGGGAAAGCTGGTGGCTTGTAGGATCTGCAGTTCAGAGACAAAGCAGGAAGGAAATGACCAAAAAAAAAATCTTCAGTTGATGGCTTTGTTTTCCTTTTTTTTTTTTTTTTTGTCAATATTTTCTTAATTCTTCATCCTGTGTTTATGTTTACTGTAAAGATTATGTTCTGCACTTGACTGTGCAGGGATCCTATAGGAATATTTGTTGTGACTAATGTGTAAGTACTAACGAACCAGGTCTCAAAACACAGTTCACAAAGCAGAAAACTGAGATGCAGGAGCTTGGGTTCCTCAGAACTGTGAAGTGGATCAATGCCAAAACCAGCGTAGGTTAATCCTCTCTTCCAGACATTGAGCTGTGCTGTTTCAGGCAAAAAAATGGATTCTCAGTTAGTGAAAATTTGGTGTCATCCTGCAATCAATAGGGACATTTGCTGTGCATCCAGCCCACACTATGTCACGGCACTGGATTTCCAAATCCCAGATTTATCACAGGATACTTTTTCCTCTTCGAGGGAAACCCAGACCAGTTCTTGTGTGCTAATGCCCACTGATGTTTGCTTTTATTTCCTTCAAAGCATGGATCTCTCCTTAGGGAGGTGTGACTTAATAACATCTCTCTGTGCAGTGAGATAATCGCTCTAACGATCAAAGCATCAGGACAAAACTTTGGAGGCCTTCTCCTGCCCCCTGGCACCCACAGCAGCTCGGAGAGGGGGTTCTGAGCGCCGCCGCAGAGCGGTCCTCGTCTGCAGTCACCACGGAGAAAACCATCTGTTCCACTTGGAAAGGGGTTTGGATCCACACGCCCTCCCCCCGCATCTCGGCTCCGTCCCCAGCTGCCGTGTTTCGATGAGCAGCGAGGGAATGAATCTCCTGCGTTAAAAATACTCTGGTTCTATTTCGATGAAAAGAAGAATCTTCCTTGCCTACACTGAGATACAAAAATAGTCTTAGTGTGAGTAAATTGCCAAAGTTGCTCTTGGTGAAAATATCCAGCCTTGCTTTTTTTTTTTTTTTTTTTTTTTTTTTTTTTTTT
>VWZE01011744.1:450357-471557 GCA_013396675.1 Eubucco bourcierii
AAGACTACAAAAGTCAAGGGTAAAATCGTTCAGATTGTTGATTTTGGTAGCTCCCAAAGTAAATTTGATTTCACTGGACTGTGATGCAATTTTTGGTGGCTTCGCTGAGTTGTTTCATCTGCTTTTCAATGCAAATTAGCTAATCTTAGCTGCCTGCCTGCTATTTATTATTCTGGAGATTGTTATGAGTCAAAACCTGTGCCAAGCTGTGATACTAATATATTTTTGGATGGAGGAGAATCTGGACCGCCTGAACATGTCTGCAGCTTTGCATCAGGCCTGCTGCTCCATCTTAGTGCATTTTGGGATCTTAAAGTCTTTCTAAAGTATCAACTGTTGCAGACTCCCAACCTTTCATCTAAATTACTTAGCCTCCAGAAGGTAGGAAGGCTGCCATGTTAGGTTTAAATGTTGCAGTAATCTTTTGTGTGTTGTCATATCTGGAAGAAAAATCCATAAATCACTGACTTCTTGGCAAATGCCAACCTGCCTTGTGCTCCCTTGTCAGAGAGAGACAGGGGCAAAGCCAGCCCTACATGCTTGAAGGTGACTATCCTCGTGTGAAAAAACTTAGCGCTAAAACTTGGTGTGGTGTTACATTGTACGTAGTCCAGGAATTTCTGTTTCCCGTTAGATGCAGAAATTCTTTTACTTTATAGAGTCAAATGATTTTTTTTTTTTTTTTTTTTTTTTTTTTTNGATATTTCATTTAGTGATAAAAAGAGGATTTAACTTCTTAGCATGTGGTAGGAGAAAGGAAAAGTGTGATAGCTTTGGGTAAAATAGGTGTACTTGAGAGATTTCCTGTGAGATACAGAGAATTTTTGACAATAGAGAAACTCGTGAAATGATCTGAAGTAGTAAATGACTGACGACAGCCTGTGTGAGTTAGATTTACTGTATTATCCATCTCCTTAGAGTAATCTTGGATTTAAAAAGGCAGTGTATGCATAAAGTAAGCAAAAGGGAAGATGCTCTTTGCTAGAGCAAGTGTTCAGTAGATTGGACAGTTGCAGTCTGTAAGTAATTACACTGTTCACACAGCTTTTTAAATTTAAACCCAGCCATTTTTCTCTGTAATCTCAAACCTGCAGTGAAAATGAGCAGCACTTGCTTTACTGCAGTTATTAAAGGAGATTTTTAAACCAGGGTTTAAAACTGATTTTGCTTTTCCCCAGTTTATCTTGAGGCACACGAAACTTACAAGTATGGTTTACGTTAAATCTTTTTTGGATTAATCCTTCTATTCTTCCTTCCACCCACTTCTTCCTGTGCCATCACCTTGTAGCAGGGTATTTCTGTTGGGGGTGTACCTGCGTCGGTGCCTGACAGTTGTTCCTTTCCTTCCCACAGGCTGATCTAACTGGGATTAAATGGAAGCGCTATGTGTGGCAGGGTCCAACATCTGCCCCCATTCTCTTTCCGGTGACGGAAGAGGACCCGATTCTGAGCAGCTTCAGCCGCTGTCTGAAGGCAGATGTCCTCAGCGTTTGGCGTCGAGACCAGAGACCTGGACGCAGGGAGCTGTGGATATTTTGGTGGGGGGATGACCCCAACTTTGCTGACCTTATTCATCATGATCTCGCAGGTAGGAGGAAATGAATACCTCCTTTTGGTCAGTGAAAAGACGCTCTTACTCAGGGTTGCCTTCTGCCAGCCCTTTGAAGATCTGTTGGATGAGGTGGATTGTTGTCGATAGATAAGATAAATTTATTGCTGCAATCTGCACCAAATTATTACAACAGTGCAGTGATGAAAGAGCTGTTCTCTGTGTTTAGGTGGTCTTGAATTGCAAGATTGTCAAGAAACAAGTTTTTGCTGCCCACTTGTTTCTTTTGGGGAGAAAAAAAAATAACCAAACCAACAACCCAAAACACAAAAAAACCAACAGCCAAGGCTATGAATTTTGGCAGCTTCTTCACAAGAAAGCTGTGCCTAAAGCTGTGCCTGTGATTCAGAACTGATGTCTTAAACATGTTTTGATAAGATCCCTTTTGTTTGGCAATTAAAACTTTCAAATTCAAATAGTAAACCACATTTTATTTTATTATTAGAATTATAGAGATTTGGGCAACACTTGGAACTACTCAGTTGTTTTGACTGGGGGTCAACTTATGGTGAGGAGCCCTCAAAACAAGGCATTTATCTGGCTGTGTGTAAAAATCTCTCAGCCTTGTATGTCAATGATTTCTCATTCCCCCTTTCCCAGTGCACTGAACCTGCAGCTGCTCTCAAATGGAGACTTTTGCAAGACTGACAGTATTTCTGTTTTTTCAGTGATATATTGTACTGCAGATTTGGCACCTTGTTCACTTGTTGATCTTAATTCCTTACTGACTGGCTTTCCAGGTGCTTCTCAGTAAGGTGATGAAGTTGGGTTTCTAAACTGCCTGTCTGGTGCTGAGACTACTAATTCTAGAGAGAAAAAAAAAAAAAAAAGGTCACAGTGCTCCAATTTCCTTTCAAATAATGTGCAGTATTCAGATTACTGAAGTGTAAAACAAGACCCAGGGTTGGTGACCTGGTAACCAGAAATTGTTAACGCTGTCTGATGTGCGTGGACAAGCTGAAGAACAAATGAGTATGAAGTGCCACTGAGGAAACAATTTAATAATGTGTGGAATTTTCATACAAAAACAACACCATCTGAAAAACAATGGATGCATTAAAATGATGTTTGGCTCTTTGAATAATTGACTTCAAAGATTGAGGTGTTGCTCGTGTTCCTCTGTGTGCTGCAACTAAAAACTTTGCATCTTAAATGGCACTTTTATTGTAGGTTGCTTGATACTTTGGTACATTTAAGGCTTCCTTATTTTGCCCTGTGAATAACCTCAGTCTTGACCTGCAGGGAATGTCCTTTGTATGCCTGAGTTGTAGCTGGGTTTGACCTGAGTGTTGAATGAAGACCAACAGTTCTGCAGCAGTGTCTGTGTAGGTTTTGTGTGCTGTTGGTTGGTGGGATTGAATTGAGAGAGATTATCCTTGGAGTGGAGAATCATATAGAAGTTAAGCCATTTGGAGAGTACATTTCTGCACTACGTGGCCATCAAAAGTATTTGTTTGAGCAACTTTCTTTGCATCTTCTCTTGACTCTATGCACTGGTAATTTAGTGGAGAGGTACCTTGAGAGAGGAGTGGTGTTTGTAGCTGAACTTGCAGAGCAGCGTGTGTTTACGCTGCCACAGAATTACGCTTCTGCGCAGGTAGATAAGCACGTATCATCCTAGGTGCTTATCAACCTGTAACCTCTCCTAGGGTATAGAGGAGAGAGAGGAGAGGATTAGAGTCTCCCAGCCATGTGTTTGCAGTTGTTTTGGGTATTTTCTTTGTCCAGGTCACCTGTGGATGTCTGCCCTTCAGTAGAGCAATTCCATGTAGCTTGCTGTCAGATTTTTATTCTGTATCATTTATCATTCATGGGACTGTTACCTGTCTGTGTGGAGACTTATCTGACATCTTGGGGTTTGCCTGTGTGTTTTTGTCTCCTTTTTAATTTAAAGGAGACATTAGAGTTTTAATTAAAACTAGACATTATAATCTCTTTGAGTGTCTTAACCTGCTTGGCTCTTCTGACCAGAAGTTGGTAAAGATATTAATCAGGTAGATTGTGGAGGAGACGGCTGAGGAGTACCTGCACCTGCACTTTTTCTCTTTCCTGCTACACAAAATCTTAATGTGAACCTCATACAAGAAAGAGTTATGGCTGAACCCAAACAATGTTATCTGACCTTCGTTGTAGGCCTAATGGATTTTTTTCGTTGGTGGACAATTTCTCCCAGTAATTCACATTGCCCTGTTCTCCCAATGATTGCTTGTTCCATTTTCAATGGGGAGAGATAAATGACTTCCTAGCAGAGACTTGTTACCTGCAAAATTGATTGGAAAATGTTTGCTGCTGAAGGTTAAGGTGCTGCCTCATTTAGAAATTTCCTTCTGGGGAGGTGAAAGAATGGGGCAAGGGAGGATGAGAGGGACTGAGAGAGGTCTGTGTGCTGCTGGCCGGCCTTTTACCAGGCGCAGGCAGACTTCTCTTGGGGAAGTGGGCCTTGAAAGAGCTGTAGTGAGAAATATGCCAGGGCAATGTTAATGACTTCTGATTCTGGCTTCCCTTGGTATGAAACTATGCCTGTTAAGGAGAGGTCAGCATTTTGACAGTTTTGGACTTTTTTTGGTGATTTGTAGTTTCAATGAACAATGGATGTTCAGTGTCTGGAACAGATCTTGGTTGTCATCCCTCAGGGATTTGAAATATGGCAACCTTCAAGAATGCTTTTGTCCCCTTCCCAAGTTCACTTCAAAAGGGAATGTACAGTTTTCTGGGGGTACATCTGTGCATATCAGATTAAAAAAAATAAATTTTCCCTCTCTGTCTCCAGCCTGTACGTTCTAGAAGTCTATTCTTTGCCCTGGAGATCTGTTTGAGAGTCTGCTACTGGCTGTATCTGAGTTCTTGTATCAAGCCTTGGATAACTGTCTTGTTGATGGTCAGGGATTGTTGTTGCCTGGGGGCATGTCAAAAGGAGACTTGTTCAGAGATGCTGATTGATCAGTAATATTGACTTCACTCAATCATTTTTTGTTTCCTTCCCTAGGAAACTACTTACTGTATGTAATAAAAAAAAAAAAAAACAACCAAACAAAAAACCATGAGTCTATTTCTACTCAAACATAGCCAGAGGCAGACAGAAGTTGGTGAAATGTTGTTTTATCCTCTAACAACCTCAAAGGTTATGTTTTTGTTATGACAGTGAGGCTTGATTATAGTAATTCCTGCAACTCAAACCTTTCAGTAGGACATCTCTTTCGATTTCAGAAGGCAGTGGTCTCTCACTGGCCTGATCAGCAGTTATTTTATCAGATAGGCTCTTTCTTGGTTTAAAGAGGCTACCTATGCAGTTGGATTTATTTTGATATTGGCAGTAGATGGTTTCAAACCTGAAAAGAGTTGGATGTGAATTGTGTACAAGACACAGTCCCAAGGAAATAGTTACAATTTGATTAATGCTTGGATAGAGGAATGCTTCTATATGCCTTTGACCTTCAAATTGCATCTCTTAAATGGTGAGCTGTGAGCTGTGACTTTTTCATTCTGGTCCCTATTGGATCTTGTTAATTTACTTTAAAAATAAAAGAGTTTTCTTTGTACCTGTCATATATCAAGTTAATCAGTTCTTGTTTGCTCAACAGTCTTCCTTATGCTTCTGTGAGGGGTAAATGTGTAGAAACAATGCTTGTCTTGGCTTCTTGCTGGGCTTGTGGGAGAGCTTGAAAGGAGAAAGATCTATACTGGTGCTTGTCTTGTTTCTATAAAAGCAGCAACAGTCATAGCAGTGAAGACTTTTGTGTGTTCTGGATACATGTGTGTTATAGATCAAATCCTTGCTTCCAAACAAATCTGTGAATTGGTTTGTGCTGATGTCAGCAGTGAGCCTCTCATTACTTCTAATGCGATGGAAACCAAAGTAGGAGCCAGTTATCAGTTATGGGGGTTCTGCTTAAAAGCTTGCCAGCTGCAAGCAGTTGGCAAAGTGAGCTCTGAAAGTAATTCAGCTGGAGGCTTGCATTTTGGTTTTTCATTCCCATTTATTCTTAGTAACATTTAACTTCTACAGAAAAAAGGGATGCTTTCTTCAAGGATTTACACCTAATGTCAGTGCAGTTAGTTTAAGTGGCCTGTCCGTAGTGGTTACAAAGTTCCTGTGTATGTAGCAAGGAGGTGTTACAAACGTTACTTGCTGTGCAGGTGCAGTGTTTCTTCAGTTCTCCACATTAGAGATGTGTTCCCTTCAGAAAAAAACTGCTGATAAGCATTGTGCAAAAATTCCTGAAGCAGTCTGTAAAACTTATGTGAATCACCTCTGGAACCAGCTCAAAGGTGGTGTTTAACTTTTCCCCTTTTTCCTGTTTTCCTGACCAGCACATGTGAAATATCTGTGGAGTAAGGTGAAAAATACTTTGTCAGAGTATACAAGGATTTTGCATCACATTATGTTGATTGTATACAATGTCCCATGCACCATATACCTCTATAAATAAGAGCAATGAGTACCTGGGGACTAAGGGTAAATTTTAACAGTATAAGTAAAATATTTCTGCATGTGGAATTACTCAGAGACAGTGTGGATGAGAATATTGGAACATTGAGCTAGAAGGTCTTTTTTCTTTTCACGTGGCCATGCAGGCCATGCCAGCCAAACTTACACCCAGCAAACAGCAAAGGAAAGCTGTTACCTTGCTATCCTTCTGAACAGCCACAGCTCCACGCTTGGATCTTACCTTAAATATCTAATACTTGGAAAAACACTCATAAACCTCGTATGTGTGGTGCTGGTAAGGGCTGGCACTACAAAAGCTGACCTGTGATGGTGCTGGGTGTTCTGAGCATAGTATTTTGGACAGCAGCTTGTGTTTTGGCTTCATTCTCAGCTGAGGAGGTTTTCCAATTAATTTGGATAGCTAGACTCTGGTATCTAGTCTCTTTTCAGTGACTAGATAACAGACAGAACTCTACTAGAAGCAAACTTCAGTTGTCTCAGTTATCTTACTTAGGTTCTGAAGTTAGTATTTTAAAATTGTGTTTAGTCTCTCTTCCCACCCAAAAAAATTGTTGCTTCTCACTTATTTCATGAGGGTTAGAGGCCCTCAAAATATTTTTTCAGAGGTTAACTTGGTAATTCTTGCTTCGAGCAATTTTATTTCATCTTCAAGTATTTGAGTTTAAAAATCTGCTTTTTAAATAGAAAACTTTACTTGAAGTGTTCCTGCCTTGTTATTACAAGATTGTACACAGCAGCAATTTCACACTGCTTTGCTTATTATACTTCCCTTGTAATCTGAAGCTTCTATAGGAGGTTTGATTGTATAAATCAGTTTAGCATCAGTCTATTTCTATAACTGGCATGCTGTCAAATGACAGAAGGGAAGCTGATGGAAGGTAAGTAGTACTTCCAAAAGACACATTTCAGTCATGATACTAAGGAATTAATTTTTCTTCTATGTAATTGGAGGAATTTGGGTTGGGGAGGAATTGGAGTCCAAAGTGGAGGTGACTGTGATGCATTTCTTTGCATAGGTTACTTTAGAGGTTCATTGAGCACTGGAAAGATATTTTTAATCATATGGTAAACATGTTCAGCCTTTCCAAGAATTAGTGTTTACTGGTGTTTTGCTGCTGAGGCCAGCTATATGTTGAAAAAGGAGAAGAAGGAAAATTCACACTCTTTTAAAGTCTTACTGAAAACGTGATTTTTTTTTTGTTTGTTTTTTAATACTGTGTATTTATGTGTTGCAGTACAGATTAAGGAAAAAAAATCTGTTTTCTTGCAAAAAACATACATTAAGTAAGAATCTGTTTATTTGTTAGCAATCCTTGATTAATACATTTGGCTAAAGATCTGTGGGTAGCAAATATGGCTTAAAACATCTGACTTGAGTTAGGCAAAAAAGTTTAAATATGCTACTTTTTTTTTTTTTTTCCAAGAATTCACTAAAAATTGCATGGCTTTTGTATTCTGAGCATGCTTCCAAACCCCAGCCTCACAGTGTGCTTGCTCAAGAGCACCAGGAAGAGAGAAGGGCATAATAGGTAACAATGAACTTGCTGGTTCAGGTGAACTATATGAAGAATGTGAAGTAGAACATAAAAATACTGAAAGCAAATAGCCTCCTACAGCTGTTTCATTAAAATTGGATAGTGGTAGTGTCAAGGAGGTGTTGACTGATAAAGTTTATTTATATGTAGTATGGAAATGGCTTTTTCCTGGCCATTGTTTCCATTAATTCTTCATTTCCTGCAAGTTTTTAGCTTCGTTTGAGGAAAGCTTTCTACCTAATATGTGATGTAATGAGGGAGGAAACTAAATTCATTAGAGCAGGTTGATATGTGTATAACTTCGTTTAATGCATTGACGTGTTGCAGAGGAGTTGAGTGGCTTGGGCAACTAAGAGAACCCATTAAAAATAAAATATTTGTAACCTTCAGGGCTCTGTTTTTGTGGATAGCACTCATCTGAAGTGGTTTAACACCTTTTTAAATGAGTCAGCAACTTATTTGGGCTTGTTATCACTATCAGATGGAACATTTGAAGTTACTGTGTTTAAGAAAGATTAGAAGACAAAAGTGCCCCTTCCTCTCCCTCTGTTTTTAAAGTATGGTTTACTTTGTACAATTTCTATTAAGTAGGAGGTTTCTTCTCACTTTGAAAAACAACAGTTTGAATGAAGAAGAAAAATAGCTGGGAGATGTGAGCAGATGTAATGTTTTCTTCCATCCACCACCCTAAAAAAAGAGGGGAGAGGGGGCATTGACTAGGCAATGATAAGTGGGCTTCAAAAAACCAAACCAAACCACAGAGGATTTGCTACCTTGTTGCTTGTGAATCTGAATAGTGTTCTGAAATGATGGTATCTTTAACTGTCATCTTATTTAATCTTCCTTTTCTGTGGTGAGATGTACTTCAGTTTGAACAGGTGGTCTTATTTTTGTACCAGACGTTCCTCCTGATCAGCAGGCACGCTTACAATATGGTGCCCTCTTAGATTTTGGAGTTTTACTTGTCATTTCCATCTAATGCCTTACGCTTTCCCCACCTAATGTGCTTATCAGAGAGCTCTCTTGTTTCAGCAGTGAAGTAAGACTGCTGGAATTGCAATCTTGTTGCAAGTTCTTGCAAGTAAACTTCTGTTTGTTACCAAACCAATAGGCACACCTGTTAACGTTACATGAAATAGCTGGAGTTTTCTAGTGTCTTCAGGAAATGGAAACTCTCTTTTGTGTCCCCTGTGTGACCATCAAAATCCAAGTTTTGAATTGTACTGTAGTTTCAGCGTCATTCTTTCTCCTTGATACACTAAGATGTCAAAACAGAATTAGGCATAAAGGCTGGAAATGGCTCTGTTTCCTCCTCTAATAGGTGATTGATGCGAGGATGGTCTAAGAATGATCTCTTTTAAATTATGAGAGCCATATAAACCCCAACTATTTAACCTTTGAAATGGTGTGGAGTTTATTGTGCAGTTAAAGTCCAATATCATTAAGCTTTGTAGTTAATGTTTGCTCTGTTGAGCTGCTTGTTTGCCACCGGTTGAGCTGCATGGGCTGAACTGTGGGACAGGGCAGCTCCGATGTGTGTGTGGCTGCAGAGCTCCAGCTGGGGAAGAACTGTCCTCTTGGAACAAACATTTTATATCCGTTGACTTTGGACCTTTGTTGCTTTTTGTTACAAGCTTCTTGGGTGATGTTTCTTTAGCGAGTTACTGTATTATCTTGTAACCTGTTGGGTTTTTAAAACCCAGCCTTTTAGCTCTGCTTCAAAACTGGAATAGGATGGTGCAGTGGGAAACTGAGGTGAAGCAGTTTCTTGCTTTTTCCTTTTCTTTCCCCAGAAAATTATGTCACGTAATGATTAATTTGTAATGCTGCACACCTCCTCATTTGTAAATTATGTGGCAGTTCTGTTTACTCTTATTTTGTCCCTCAGAGGATGATATTTGGAGTAATTTTGTTTGTTTGTTTGTTTTTTAACTCACAATATGATCTTGAGTGGAAATGCCCTTTTAGTTACTTGGAATCTAGCAACACATAAATGTGATCTTCATGTTCTGGTTACAATAGGGTCTTGCAATTCTTTCCTACGTCTCACAGGTTATTACAGTAAAATGTTTTAAAGTTGCTTGCTTGTTTGTTTTTTGAATAAAACTTTTAGGTGTGTGGTTTCCTACATGCTCTCTAATTTAAGGATATTGAGACTTTAGTTAATACTATTGCAACCTTTTAAGCTTGTAAGTGGCTTCCAGATAAAGGTGAAGGGGCTTATTTTAAAGGGGGATTTAAAATGTAAGGACTTGCCTGTATTACCGAGGTTTTCTGACCATTGAGCAACCAAGAGAAAGCTGTTTGAACCAAAATCCTCAGTGAAGGAGAGGTGAGCAGGCAGGTCGTTGTTGTAAGACCTGTTATATGGAACTAAACCTGAAACCAAGCCTCACTTTTTGGAGGTGAGCAAAGAAAACGTGAGGGGCAGTCAATGAAGAGCAGCCTGTCCTAACTTTGAACTCGGGGTGGGGGGGATGGAGCAGATGACCTCCGCAGGTCCCTTTCAACCTAAATTATTCTGTGACTATCCAGAGACTGAGGTAAAAATGTCTCCTTATCTATGTCAGACAGTGTTCTAGACTCTGCTGCTGCCTGCAGTGTAAAGGCAATGGCATTATAACTATGCT
Organism: Eubucco bourcierii; assembly: GCA_013396675.1. Lineage (NCBI taxonomy): Eukaryota > Metazoa > Chordata > Aves > Piciformes > Ramphastidae > Eubucco > Eubucco bourcierii. Next base: position 460,582 of record VWZE01011744.1, read on the forward strand.
AAGTTAGTCCAAGGAGACCAGTGGCAGATCCTTAGGGATGTGTGTGAAATATTGTATGCAGGGAGTTGTAGGCAGGAAGGTAAGTCTTGACTGCCAGTAATTTAAGGACAAGATCTTGAGTTTTCTTCTGTTATTCTCTGTATTACTGTGTTGCTGGGAATGAATGATATCCCCACAGGTACTGGGAGCTGCTGCAGGAGCTTTCCAATGTCCCTCATTTTACCTGCATAATGTAGTTGTAATGCCATTGTAATTCTTTTGGACCGCTGCATATGCTTCTAGAGCCTGTAAACTGTGTTCAAACAGTGATGATGAGCCAGAGTGGTTGAAGAGATTACAGCTTCTTGTAATGAACCTTGCTTTCCAATTTGGCAAACCAACTTGGCTTGTGTAAGTTGGATTCCATGATTGCATTTGATTTGTAGGACACACAAGATCTCAGTGTTTCACTTCAGAATCCCATCAGTCTGAACTGGGGTTTGTCTTTTTGTTTGCTGTTTTTCTCTCCTCCTTTAAGTATAAATCAGAAAGCAGGACTAGCCTGCAGAAATAATTTTCTATTTTGAATTAAAAAGGAAAAAATGCAGTTGTGGGAGTCTTATGAGGTCATTCAGATTGCTCTTATCAGTTATCTGGATATTTTCTTTCCCTTCCTCTAAGAAATTGTTGAACATTGATGGTCAATTGGGGAAAGATATTTGTGCCCAGCTTTTGCCACTCGGTGCTATCTCGAGACATTAGGATATATCAGAAGTTTGGCTTTGGATAATTTGTTTGTATGCATAATTGTCAGTTAACCTCAGGAGAAGCAATTTAGCCTCCCCATGCCATGAACCACCTTGCAGCCAGATCAGTGTGCAGTGATCTTGCAGGTTTCAAGACATAATGTACTGGTGCTTGTGGTTTCCTTTTGTGCATAAATAGCTGTTTTCCTTTTGGGAGACGAGATATTTTTATAGCTGATTACTTGTAGCAGTTACACTATTATAAAGTGGCTGGAGTTATTATCTGAATGTTGCAGGCTTTTTAGGTTTCGCCTTGTGCGGTGGTTGTCTTAAAAGCTCGCTCGAGAGGAGAGGATATTGTGCCATGTGCCTGAAACAACAGGATGGAATTCAATGCTGATTTATTTTTTTCCCTTTGCCTTGCAGAAGAGGAAGATGGTGTTTGGGAGAATGGACTCTCCTATGAATGTCGCACTCTGCTTTTCAAAGCTGTTCACAACCTGTTGGAGAGGTGCTTAATGAACCGGAATTTTGTACGCATTGGGAAGTGGTTTGTGAAGCCTTACGAGAAAGATGAAAAACCTATAAACAAAAGGTAGGATGTTTTATTTTGTTAAAGAAGTTACAGTGTTTATTTAAGCTTTGTGCTAGAGGAAACATTTAATTAAGAGCACTCTGTGTATGGTTTGTTTGGGAACCTGGATCTTGGGTTTTTTTTTTTTTTTTCTTTTTCTTTTTTTGGAGTTCCTCAAAACTTCCTTATGATTAAAAGCAGTAGGCAACCTCTTTCAGTACTGGTATTCATATACAGATGATAGTGATGCTGGAAAAGAAGCTAGAGTCTTCTAGCAAGGAAGAAAAGGATAACTGTTAAAGAAATAGCTGCTCTTTGGACTTACCTGATTCTGACTGTTAATGGTAAGACTCATTCTTTGAGCAGGCAGGATCTAGAGAGCTATTTACAGGCACCACGTGAGATCTGAATAAAATTGCATCTTATGGGAGGTACTGAGAAGAGAGTTTGTAATGTCTGAGAACGCTGGTGTTACAAGAATACATGTGGCCCCCACTTTTGGGGGGAGGAGGGTGAGAGGAGAATTTTTTATCTCAATTGGAAGGACTTCTTCTCATGGTTCTAACGTGGTTTGACACGGTCTATGTTGCCTAGCAATAAATAATGAAATGAGTAAAAACTAGGTTAGCTGGAACAAGTTTAATCGCTGTTCCCAAATCAGCTTTTAAAATCCGAAGTAATTTAAAGCTTAGATGATGTAGGTTTTTTTGTGTGTAGGTTTTTTGGGTTTGGGTTTGTGTTTTGTTTTTTTTTTTTAATATGTGTGTATATGTATGTATTAAATCCTGCATGCAAGAAATTTTGAGATCAGTGGCTTTGCTTTTTGGGTGTGGAGCTGGCCATTGTTGGCATCTTCTGCAGTAAATCTAAACTTGAAAGAAAATTTGAGCTGTTATTGAGCAAAAGAAGCAGAAGCACATGTTTGTGTGTGTTTCTATTAGTAGTTGTGAACTGCTGCTTTTAATTTATGTATAAACTTTAGTTCTAGGCATCTCTTTCTCCACCCTGGTCAGGACAAATGTTTCCACTCTGATGTGTCCTTGCCCATCCATTTCTTCTGTGTGTTGTTGCTATAAATCAATAATGAAGGGTTTACTTTTAACTGTTTAGACCAATGTTGCCTTGGCACAGTCTGGACTTTCCTTGTTTGAGGAACTGGTTTTCCAAATTGCCGTTTGAAACTAGCATTAGCTATGGCATGGCATCTCTAAGAGTTATTTTATGAAGCTCTCTGCACCAGCTGGAAAAGCTGATGAAATATTTAAAAATAAAATAACAGTGTTTGTTTAATTTGGAGACTGATTATTTTATTTATTTATTTATTTTAAAAGACAGTCAGGAGGTCAGCATGCTTGATGAGAATAACTGGAGGAATTGTGTGTTTACCCACACAACAACTTCTTCATAAACTCCCCAGAACTATTGGAAAAATAAGTAAAAAGATTAGACAGATGTGTGTAAGACAATTTCATTGTAGAGAAGTCTCAATGTTTCCTAGCAGATAGCTCAGTACCACGTGGGTTTTTATGAACCAAAGTGAGAGGAATGGTTCACAGATGTGCATACTCGTGGCACATTTGGCTCATCCCTTCTAGGAATATCTAGAATTTGGATAATCTGTACTCTCTGCAAAGTTAAGCTATTCAGAGGTATCAGTTCGGGCCTCTGCTGCTCCCAGCAGCTTCCTGTGGGAGAAACCCAATGATCAAAATAGGTGCTTTATGATACCACCTCTGGAGATGAAGTGTGTCACTGTGTGATTGAGGAGGAGATGTCAAGTGGAACCCTCTGAGTGGGTTTTGGTCTCTTGTATTAATTAGAATACTCTTCTAGTCAGAAGGGACATTCCTCTCTTGCCAAATGTTAAGTGAGACACTGCAGCAAACTCAGTGTAAAAGGATTTGCAGCCTGCCTAGAAAATACTCTGAATGCTGTACCAGGAGGGCTAATACATTCCTTACCAGACAACAGGTCCAGAACTATAAAAAAACTAAACCTTAGTACAACTTTCTCAGATTTTTTTGTTCCTTAGGATCCATTTAATCACCAAGACCTCTACTATGTTTAATTTTTTTGTAAATGTGGCTGACTTGAAACAAGCCACCCACAGACTCTCCCCCAAGGCATTCTTCTGAGTGTGCCTAGTTTAAGGATCAGAACATTTTCCAGGTCTATTTTTGTCTTTTGGCCATTTTCACTATTTAAAAAGTAGTATAATAGTAATACTCATAATGCTAATCTCAAAACATACTGGCTTTTGAGATGAGCATGTTGTGCTAGCTTCTTGATGTAGGAGAAATAGAGTCTTTTTCAGAACACTTGGTGTTTCTTCTTCTGTTGGAAAAATATATAGCACCCCAACAAGTGCTGCTGCTCTTTTGTGGAAGAGTCCACAGATGAATGTGGCAGGTACTGCACCTGTCAGTGGGAATAAAGCCTTTCTATTCAGGAAGGTTGTAATTCCTTCTCTGTATTGCTTGTATAGCTCATTCATAAGGAAGAAAAAGGTCACCTGTGATGGTGTTGGTGTATTTGTATTCAGCCTTTCCTTCTTAGAAAACACTGGTTAATGGGAGAAGTACAGGAGGAAGCTATGCATACCCAAACCCAGGAAGGTTTAGTCCCCACTTGTGGTGGTGTCTCGCTCCATTTCAGATGTTGTCACTGGTATCTTTAGTGCCTACTTCCATCCCATGTTGTCATTTTCCTTTGCTTGCTTTGGGGCTGTTCTTTGGATTAATGTTCAGAAACCTTGATTTTAGGGTTCCCATGACTCTGTAGCTTAGAGGCACTGAATGTATGGGGATGTGAAGTCTGCTTCAGATCAAAGTTTACACTGCTCTGCACTTTGGGGCTTGACTGGCTGCTCTATAGACTTGTGTGTTATAATTTCAGATTCTGATAAGGTTGGTAGTTCTTGGTGGCAGTTGTTAGTTGGAAAGACTTTGATTAGGGCCTGAGTAGCCACTGCTCTTGTTGGTGGAGGTAACATAATGTGTGCTCTCTCACATCGCTCAACCTCAGCTCCAAGGAGCTTTAGTCCCACTTTTCCCCTTTCTTTCTCTTGGAAGGATGTGCAGATAGAGCTGTTGCTTTCATTTGAAGCTCATCCTCTCTGGATTTTTCTGAATTCTCTTTGAAAGCATGTGGTTCCAGAATGTGAGATTTTCTAGTCTCCTGACAATAGAAGTCAGTCATGTTGTGCTTTTCCTATGTATGTGGCACTGCAACAGAACTAAGGCTGTGGTTTCTAGTAAATATTGGGCTGTGATGAGAGATCCTAATGCAGCCAGGGCTTCTTGTCTTTTAATGTTTTTCTTCTTTGTGTAAGGTTTTATTAAAAAAAAAAAAAGAATAAGAAAAGCAAACAACAACAAAGCAACCACAAACAAAAACCCTAAACCAACCAAACAACAAATTCCAAATGAAAAAAAAGGCAAAAAAAATCCCCCCAAACCAAACACTCCCTCCTCAAACAAACAAAAGGCCCCAAGAAAGCAACAAACCACAAACTCTTTCTTCTCATCGTTGTGTTGTATGCATTTTAATTTTCAAATGTCCTTAACATTCATAAACTTGTGCCACTGTGATATGTGAACAGATGACCAAAAAAGTAGAATTACTTAGTTCCAAGTGTTTGTTCACTGCTTAATTATCTTTTAACGATGCAACTCCTGAAACAAACCAACTTGTTGAACTAACCTGGTATTATTGTTGGATAGATCTTTAAATTTTTTGCTATGGAAGAAGTAAACACCTGAGATGTTTGCATGCTGCATGGTGACCAAATCTGCAGGGTAATAACCGTGACCTGCTCTTTCCTCTCTCCACTTGCTTTCTCCTAAGTCTAAAACCAGCGTTAAGAAAAGTGAGACAGTCATGTATTTGGTGAAATTTGATCTGTGAGAACAAGTCACGATTGCTGTGCCTGAGGAAACTGTCTGAGGTTTTCAAGTATGCCAGTTCCACTTCTGTTTATAGCTAGGCCAAGAATGGAGTAACTGACTCCCTGAACTGGGTGTTTGGGTTTAGTTGTTGCTTGTTTGTAAGCAGGTGATTTTCAGTTTTCAGGGGTGGGTGATGGGGATCAACAGGAGAATAACAGTAGAATAAAAGATTAAAGAGAAGGCTTTTGCTAATGGTCTTAGTTGTAACCAAACAGGGAGGGAGGAAATCATTACCTCTGTATTTGTCATAATCTCTTTCAATCACTTAAAGCAAGGTAGGTTACAGAAGCTCAATAATGTGGTTTAAATGACTGCATATTAAATTACAAAGTTTGACGAATAGGAGTGTCCTCTTTTCTCCTTTCCAACATATGGTGGTGTTCTTGGCATGTTCAGAAGTAGATTGGGTGTGCAGGAGTCAAAAATCCACACCTTAAATGTATCAGATGGAGATTGTGATCTGCTTCATCCAGCTGTCCATCTACCTTTTCTGGTTAGGCTGCTGAGAAAACAGCTTTTGGATGAGAGTTTTCCTCTTGCCATCTGGATGAATAAATAGTAGTATATACCCAGAAGAAGCATGATTAGGAAACTTGTCAGATTAAACACTATTTTAGATACAATTCCTTTAATGAATATTTAATCTGATGCTCTTAATGAAATTAAACAAAAGTATGAAGTGCTTATGTGGAGGATGCCTCCTGAAGTTTTGGTAATAAGTACAACTTGCTAAACTTTAACATAATTGGAGTACCAGTAAGCAAACAATTGAATAATCCTGAGTTTGTGGGAGGATCTGACAGACAACTGAAAATCTAGAATGCTGAAAGCTACTGTATCACTTGTATGTTGCTTGCCTCACCTCCCCCCCCTTGTAAATAGGAAATAATATAACCAATTGCAGTGGGTGGCAAACCAGAACTTGTCTCTGAGTTCACTTCAAAAAACCAAAATACACAAACCACTGAAAAAAACCCCAAAACAACCAAAAAAACCCCACCACTACTCAAACAAACAAAACACCCCAAACCCCAAAAATCCACTTAGAAAATTGTAAGTGATAAGCTTATCATATCTTTGAAAATGAAACTTGCTGTACAGGTTTCACAGGTAATGCTGTTTAATGTTAGTCTGAGTGCAGGATCTTATAATGCCAGCTCAGTGTCCTTTTATTTTTCTATGGAAATACTATTTTACCTACCTGATGTAAACAACAGCTATGTGACTTCATGGAATATGAATGCTGAAGAATATTCTATATGCTTTGGGGGTGTTTTATTGAGCCTTTGTGCCTGTATTTATCTTGATTTGAAGGCATGCTTATCAGAGTTGTGGATTTCTTTTTCTTTCTCTGCTGGGAGGAAGAGGTAGAAGTAGCCACAGTGGATGGGATTGCTGAGCCTGGTGTGAGGGTACTGGCAGATCTGCACTGTTGAATGGCCATGGCTGCAGCAAGGGGGTGGTATTTTGGTTTGGTTGGCTGTGTTTTGGGTTTTTTTGTTTGGTTTTTTTTTTAATTGGGCCATGAAAATGGTCTTGCTGTCTACTTCAAAAATGTTCGTATTGATAATGTAACGTGAATGAGATGAGTTATTGTCTGTTTGGTCTTCACTGTCCTTAGGACAAAGGGAATGTTCTGCTTTCAGTTCTGAGCCCACGTTTCAGCCTTTTTCCCTTTTGGCTGTGTCCCATGGGTGCCCTTTCCATAGGAATGGGGTAGTTTGCTGCTTGATCCCTCTAGAATGATTCTGTTAATTATTAAGGAACAGAACGAAGAGATTTCTGGGTGCTAAAGCTTAAAACCTTCTACTGGAGAGAGTTAACCATACAAGATCAGGATGCAGGTTTTGCAGTTATTTCTATATATTGAATTTGAAACCATAATAGCTGAATCTACAGGGCCCTTCCTTATTACTGTTGGAATATTTGCTATTTAGTCTGTTCGACTTTTGTGCAGTGTAAATTTCTTCCCTATGTTAATCTGTAAATCAAACAATGTCAACATTTTTTTTACAAGGGCTCTAATGAGGCTGTTCTGGCATCATGTACCGGCAGGAGAGCAGGTGATGTTTTTCCTTTTGCCGTAGACAGCTGGAATTGAGAGCTGCTGTAAGTAGGACAGTGCAGGATAAACAGCAGGAGCTGAGAGCATTGATCACATGATTGTCTCTTTGGAATATTGGGTTGCTACAGAGACTACAAGCAGACAAATTTAGCACTTTACATCACAAAGCAGTTTTCACCGATTTAAGTTGCAGTGGTAGTTGGTTCATCAGGAAAAAATAAAAAGAGATATGACTGCTTGGGTTTGGCTTTCGACAATAAATCAATGCTCTTCTTGTTCACTGAACAGTAAGATAATAAATGCACCACAGAGATACTTCACATTTCGTTAAATGAAAAAAAAAAAAAATTTATAATGGATTTAAATTCTGAACTTTGGAAAAATCTGGCTTAGCAAGATGTTTGTAAATGTTTCAGAAGAGGAAAGAGCAATAGAACGAAAGCTGTTCCGCTGTCTCTGAGAGAGAGTAATGTCTATGGTTAGCTGCTTTCCAAATGCGTGCTGGATTCATATTTTTTACAGCAGTGTGAAAACTCAAGCTCAGATAATTGAGATTTGCATCCTCAATAATTAAAGGCTGCTAAAATATAAGGTGACAGGTTTACTAATCTCATTTAAGGTCTGAAATACCGGAGTGCAAAGAAACCTCTTTGTAATATTACTTACAACTTGTATCTGGAGAAATAATTTTTATGTGTATATGTGTGTATATAAACTTCTAGCTGCCTTCTGAAAAACTGCTTGCTGCTTTGTAAGATGTCATGCTGTAGTTTTAGTGTACTAAAAGAGCTTGGTTTTATTCAGCCTTGCTTTTGTTGGGATGAAGCTAAGCTCATTAATTAAAAAATGTGGAAGTCTTGAAGGTGACTGTGACTTCCTCAGGAATACAGGCAATTTGCTACGCTTCTGTTTGTTTTAGAGCACAGAACTTGGTTATAGAATAAATAAATATTTTTAACTCATAGGTCTTAGTAAAATCAAAACATCCTCAGCTATGTGAAAAACGTTTTGGAGGGCCTTTTGACAGTAGTCATTAGTGATGTGCTTTGAACTGGAAGGTTTTTTTCCTGCTTTGCTATTAGCTATGTTTTTTTTCTTTGTGTTATCGTCAAAATCAGCTTTCTGCTATGTTTGCCTTCATGACCATAGGGAGTTACTCCGAGATGCTTAGGAAAATGTCTGCAGTTCCATCTTTTTGTCAGTGGCTAGAGAAGCATCTGTATTTTGAGATCTTGTTACTTCATGTTAAGATACAGAATATGTAACTGGCTAGAAAATGTAAATGTGCATTTGTTTGGATTTCTTTGTGCTTTGCCATTAAGGATGTTAACGCCACTGTGTCTGCTTGAAGTGCAGATCTTGTGATGGGGCTGATACAAACTCTGATGTTATAGGGGAACTTGTAGCCAAGGGCAAGAAAGGCATGTTTGTGAATTGATTAATGATGATTCAAACTCTTATCATAAAAAGTAGTACTGCAGTGTAATGAGTATGTATGATAACATGTTCTTCCTGGAGAACTAGAAACTAGTTTATCTTATCCCTCATTTTCCTCACCCCCCAGTGCTTAAAAAGCAAAACAATGTCCTCCAAAATAACTAAACCAAACCCAAAGAAAGCTCCTGAAGTATTCCATAGTTGGAGCCATTTGTGTGCTTGTTTTGCATGTGGGTTTTCTTTTTTTCATTTGGCTGGGTTTTGGTTTTATTTTCATTTTTGTTTTCGTTTGTGTGGTTTTTGTTTCTTCCTTTCGGTTTCTTAAATCAAGAAAACTCCAATGTTTTTCCTTGCAAGCATGTTTGGTGCTGTGTTAATATGACAATCTGATTTCAGTATTTTACTTCGATCATATTTTGCTTATTACAGCAGATGTGTACTTAATTTCCTGCTCCTTTCTAGGCTGAATTAATCTTGTAGAGGTTTGTAATTCAGGGTTACGGATGGTGAGTGGAAACTGAAGATGCTGTGTTTAAAAGAAGTCTGGCTGTTGAAGTGCATAGGTGTGAAGGTGGCTGCATAGAAAGCTACTCTTCATTAGTGCACTGCAGTGTTGTGGCTGTACCTGGAAGATGTATGTAGTTGCAAAGAACTGCTCTGAACAAGCACTTACAAAGAAAAGGTGGTAGATAGGTCCTCTTGAGGCAGTTGCTACTGCTTTTTCTTCTGTTAGCTCAGAAAGCCTCAAGTGGCTTGGCAGCTTCACTCTTTCTTCTCTGTGATGAAAAGCCCCAGAGGGTTGACTGACAAAGAACAAAGCTTATGGTGCAATGTGTTGTAGGGTAGAGGATGGTGTAGTGCATGTCGAGCATATGGTCAGGTATTTAATTCCTCCAGTCTTAGTCTTTGGCAACTATGTTTGTTTTCTGTCCTATGCTGGTTCCTGTAGTGTTGTCACTCAACCTATGTAGAGGAAAAAAAGGGGAAAAAAAAAATCCAAACCCAACATAAAAGTAACTGAATGTGAAGGGTATTGGGGCTTCATGGTCTGTGTGTGTGACCTTAAAACCTTAATTCAGTTTTTATTTCCCAGAAAAACCCTTTTTAATTGTACCACAGTGTTCTCCATCCCAAGAAGGCAACTTCTGCAAGGGGATTCTTGGACACTTTAAATTCATTGAAGTAGCATACCAAAATAGTCTGTAGTGAAGAATAACTGTTTGGGGATGCTTCTATTTGAGCAGCTATGATGCATCAGTTGGGAACTCTCAGCTCTGCTGCTGCTGCTAATTGTTGTCAGCCAGTCATGATATATTGATTCTTGGTCAAAATGCCCTGAAGGGGTTTGGGTGTTGGCCAGCATGTACCAATTTTTGGCAAATATTTTATATCAACCTGAATTAATGATGCATATTAATTAGAGACTTAAAACTGTAGCTGCTGTTTGTGCTCCTAAGTAAGGTGTGTTCTACCCCATTGACAGGGAAATGATAGCATCCTAATTGTGACAGCCATTAGCTCTGGGACACTGATTTTACTTTGCAATGTCTGTTTTCCTCTTGTAGGAAATGGCAGGAGAAAGTTTATGGTTGATAAGGATATGGTAAATATTTTGCAAGGGTTAATATTGCTTTGACTTGGTAAAGCACTTGTTTCAACTGAGAAGTCATTTACAGAGACCAATCTAGGAAAATATAAGATAGCAAATCAAACAAGACCTCCCACAACCCCCTCCAACCAAACAGGAAAAAAATCCATTCTCTTTCAGGTGAAACATTTGGATGCTTTTCTGAGTTTATTGTTAAATGTGTTGTAGCTTTTATTAGTTGGAGACTTTCTTGTTGATTCTGCTGTCGCAGTCTCCTTGCCGTTCAGCCCTAGTGTGGTGCTGATTTGAAGTATGCAATCTAGTGAAGTGTGGATTAGTGAGGTTCTAATGCAGCTAATGTTTGTGAAGCACTTTGAAGATATGAAGCCCTACGTAAGTACTAATGTGGAGGAAAAAAAACCCCAGACCTAATTACCTTTTTATCAAGAAGGTATTTTGAGATTTGCTAATGGAGATGTAGAAACCTCATGTATATGTAAATTTTAGTGTGCTTTTTCCCTCCTACCCTTCAATTTCTTCTGCAAAAGTAGAAGTAGAAATGATATTGAAGTTGTCCACATCTGTTTCAGTTTCTTCTCATACAGAATCATCTCTTTTTTTTTTTTTTTTTTTTTTTTTT
>VWZE01011744.1:471605-507696 GCA_013396675.1 Eubucco bourcierii
CCCCACCCCTCTGAAACTAAATCTTTGTTTCATATAATGAGACTGAAGAGGGAACACGGGAGAATCAGAAATGGCTTTTCTACAAATGCATTTTAATGGAGCATAGGTGAGGGCTGAAGGTTGCTTAAAATAGCACAAAATCCAAAGGGGTTGTCTCTTTATTGTTGAAGTTGCTTTCAGTGTTGAAACTCATTCTGACTGAATTCTGGTGCCCTCAGATCAAAATTCATAAAGAATGCTCATTCTGATGACACATTTGTATTCAGAGATCACTTGGAAACTGGATTATTGATATTTACGTTCTGTGATTAGGATTTAATGAAATGGAGTTAATTAGAAATATTAATGGACTGATAATTTCATATTCAGGGTCAGGCAAGAAAATGAGATTTTTTTTTTTTGGAAGAACTAAGGTTTTGTTTTCAGAATTCTTTATTTGAAACAAAAAAAAAAAAGAGGAGGGAGGATATTAATACAAGCTTTAAGACAAGATATATATATTTTTTATGCTGCATCTGCATTTTAAGGACTTCACAACGAAAGATTTGAGTGTTGAGTGTAGTTTGGGTGGTTGGTTTTGGTTTGGTTTGGGTTTTTTTTGGTTCTAATACTTAAGTCATAAGATGTTCTGCACAAATTATCTAGTGATCTTCTGAGCTATTTAAATGTCTTCAAATAAAAGCCTAGGATGAACTCTGTGTTAGGCAGGAAACCACCAGCTTGCTTTCTGTTATTGTGTCCTTGACTGAGTTGCAAAGGTAATTTGCCTATTTACAAAGTGATAAGTAGATGATTTAATTTTTTTTCCCCTCTTTATTAGGATTTTTGACTGTGGGGTGAGTTACTGAGACTAAGAGAGAGACTTAAGGATAATGGTGGACAAAGTGATATATACGTCTTTTTAATACTTAGGGTAAGGTTTGAAAGAATTCTGCCTGAGCTGGGGTTGAGGTAGCATTATGCACTAACCATCAATCTAGGGGAACTTAAGGAAATGGAGAATCTATAAATATATTAATTAAAAAAAAAATTAAAAGGCGTATTTCCAGGGTTTCTTGCCCATAGAATGGTGTGTATAGGGACATCCACTAATTTAAAGTGCTGATCTTTATTTTCCTTCCTCCTTTTCTCCACTCTACTGCAAGAGTCAGTACAGCTTTTAGGTTTTAATTTTAATTAGGATTCTTCATGTCTTCCTTGTGATTACACGTGAAAAAAAGTCTTGTAACCTAACAGAAACTGCAATCTGAGGAGACAGTTTCTGAGCATGACTAGCTGGGAAGAAAGGTAATGCTACATTTGAGTACGTGAAGTTGGCTTTGCCTTTCATGTTAACCTTAGTTTAGAGAAGATTGGTGTTTTCAGGAGCTGCTGTGTGTGCCATGAGGAAATCTTGTTTCCCTGAGCTTCGCTCCAAGGACAACATCGTTTTTTACTATGTATTTCTACAATGAAACAATATTATCCTATGGTGCACAAAACGTTTTTGCTGGGCCTCTGGAAGTACTGAAACAAAGCCCTGAGTTCGTGTGCATCACTTTTTTGTTTAAACACTTAACTTTCACCGGTTCTAGTTATAAATTTTTCTCATGTTTGGCTTGTGTAGGATGAATTGTACCATGGCAGAGCTGCTCTTCCTGCCCTAATAGTAGCGTGCTGGCAGCTTGCATGCCAAAGCTGCTTGAATCATATCGGCGACAACAATGGCTACACTCCTGCTTGAGTATTTTGTTGGAAACTTCTCCCCTGCTGAGTAAAGGGAGAAAAGAATTCTAATTTTGGGGTTTTCTGTTTGTATGGTTTTGCTGGGGGGGAGCATTGCTGTGTGTTTTTAAAATTTGGCTTTTGCATGATGACCTTGAGTTTTCCTTGCCACTTCTTAGGACTGGTTTTGCAGTGTAATGAATGGAAGTGCTTCTGTTATCATGCTGATGCTTCTCTTTTGTCTTGGTTTATTTGAATTCCATCAGATTATGCTACAATTGTCTGCCCTTTATTTGTGTAATAATGTGGTGTTTACAAGAGGCATAGCTTAATTGCATTGAAAGTGTATTTAAAGAATATGTGCTTTTATTTTTAAACTTTGCCTCCTTTACACTAAGCCCCGGAATTGTTCACTGAGAACCAAGAAGGCTCTCTCCAGTCTTTCACCTTAAGCCATACAATATGATTAAAAAAAAAAAAATCGAAAATCGATCTTCAACTATTTGCATAAGGATTAAAGTTTAATCAGTTTTTTGTATAGGAATTTTGTGGTGTTTACTCACTTTGTGACTTCACTTGAACCTGAAATCATCTACAAAATGCTTGGCTGTATCATCACTGCGTTTTGGGAACAAAAACTTCAGTGAGACTCCTGAGCAATGTTATTTCACTTGCAGGAAGCATTCTGTCCGGAGCTGGGTTAATGAAGCCGTTGTGTTATGTAATTGTCAATGAGTAGAGGTAATTCGCTCTTCTGCTAGATAGTGGAGGTTTTTTTTTTTTGTTCCTAAAACGCAATTCAAATCGAACAGCAGATCAGCACTGTCAACTCTATACTCCTTGGAGACTGCTCTGCTTCAGTCAGAGCCAACCCCTTGGAAAGTTCCTCACTGAGCTCACTTCATGGCCTGCTTTAAGTTACTGTTGTAGTAAGCGTGCTGCATTTCCTGTTCTTCCTCAAACGGTTTGTGGCTTCTCTCACCCTCAAAATGTTTTAGGTTCCTAATTTTATATCTGTTGGTATGCAAAGCCATGTATTTAACATTGTGCCCTTCTCATTGCAGTCACAACCCTGGTGGCTGTTCTCTAAGTCTTTGGGGTGAGCCTCAGTGAGCTGAGATCTCCATTTTCACAGGTTGAATGAACTGTGCCAATCGAGAAATGTTTTTTTCCTTACAATTTACTGCTCCACCGTTTACCTGCTGGTGGAGGAAAGAAACTTCTTGGGAATGACACTGAAGATGTATCCAGTAACTGCACCTGGGGAGGTCGAATGTTAATAGAGTTGCTCAGATGCTTGGGATTTGTCAGCTCTTCATGCCCTGGAGCTCTCTTTGTATTTTCTTTAGGAAGGAAAAACTTGCTTTGTGTTCTCTTGCTGTAGTCTAAGCCTTGCAAGCCTTTCAGGAGGTCAGAGAGCATGCATGTGATCCGGAGTGTTAGTTGATGGGCTCTATTTTGGGGGGAAACAGTGGTGTTGCATTCATACAGTCTTAGACTACAGTAGTTTATGGAGTGTCTTTTTCATTTGATCTTGTGAAAAAAGCTTTAGTGTCTGCTGTCCTGTCTGATTCAATTTGGTCTCTTTCCCTTGACTTGTTTGTTGTGTTTTTTTTCCTGAGACTGAGCAGGTGCTTGATGTTGCATCCCCCTTACAGAGAAGGGTTTGTTTTCCGTGCAGTAGCTTATGAAGTAGTTTTAAGGTTCTCTTTGACTTTGATTCTTCTGCTACTGAGATGGTGGACCTAATTGAGTGTCCAACGTGAAGAGCATTCTCTTGCTTTTAAACATCTGCTCTTTTCCTGTGGGAGCGTATTAGTCTGGCAGACACTTGAGATAACTTGTAGCTAATGTAACTGAAAACTGCTCTGCCTGGACAACTTCTTCAAAAAGACAACCCCCCCCCCAAGGTTTTTCAGCTGGAGCTGGGTATGAAGATGTACTGCTGCTGCAGCATCCTGGGGTTTGTTGCCTTACCCGCCTCTATTCCTGCCCTTTAATTACAATTGGTAAAATAAATTTCAGATAAACCACTGAAGAGATTTGGATGCAACATAAAATATTTTGATAGCTGCACTTGCAGAGCTTTATCTATATTTTTGTAACAAAACAGCAACTGTGGAGCTGCAAAGATGGGGGAAGTCTCTGAAGCATGATTTTGGGAGGCAGGAGGTTTCATGGAGTGGCTAATGAGTAAACTGTACAGCACTGTGAACACAGCATTTAATTCAGAGCTGTATGAAGAAGATAGGTTTATTTGGGAGTGTTTATTTTTTTTTCTTGTACTGTTTAGATTTTTTACTCTGGTCCAGAGAGTTTTGGCAATCAGTGACCTATCTGATATTAAACATTGCTTTAATGACTTAAACAGCTCTTTAAGCTTTGGGCTTGGTTTTAATTGATTGTGTCTTCCCTTTAGTGTGTAGGTGTGGGATTTAATTTTTAGTTTGTAGGCTTCAGGAATACGAAGATAAATTTAAAAACCCCAAACCCAGCACTTTTCAAAGCTGTTGTCGTTCTTCTTGGTGCTTTTAAACAAGTGATTTGTTGGCTAATGCTAAATATAGATCTTAAAATATAAATTCTGCTTAGTGGATCTGTGACAAGAGAACCTAGATGTGACATGATTGATAATATATGTTCTGAAACATTTTAATTAAATATGCAAAATACAAAATAGTAAGTTAGGGTTTTTTTTTTACCTTGCAAAAAAAACCCAAACCCAAACCAGGTTGTTTTCAGTTTCCCCCACACCTGAAGATACAAAATGTCATTCTAAATAGACTGAAAATTTAGTGTGGGTTGTCTTCCAGATGATTGAACTTTGGGGTTGTTTCTATTGCTAGAATACTTTGTAAATGCTCCAAGGGAACAAGAATTTAGGATTTTCTCACTAAGCAGAGAGAAGAGAGTTTTGGCTACTTTTAGGAGTATTTCAGGAGGAAATGCCTTGGAACTAATGAGAAAGTTACCAGCTTAAAATAAGTCCTAGACTTAATTTTGCTTTTCTTTTTTGTTTTCCCACTTTCCCCAGCGAGCACTTGTCCTGCTCATTCACCTTCTTCTTACATGGAGACAGCAATGTTTGCACCAGTGTGGAAATCAGTCAGCACCAGCCTGTGTACCTGCTCAGTGAAGAACACCTCACTCTTGCTCAGCAGTCCAACAGCCCTTTTCAAGGTAGGGTTTACCACTCAGTAGTGAGTATTAGAATGACTCACTCGATCCTTTGGTTGCTCAGAGTGAGGACTTCTGGCAAAGGCTGGAAGTGGGAGCAGAGGTGTTACATGTTTTATATTGATTACCCATTCTCCCCAAACATCTCCTGCCTTGACATGGTCAGAAGCTACTTGGTGGATGATTTCCCTATTAATTTCTTGACATGAAGCCAAGTAATTTGTCTTCACAACAGAAACTGAATTTCAAAGTACCGTCCTGTTGGTGACTTAAATATTTTGCTTTACAACCCCCATATATCTTTCTCAACCCCTCTTTTGGAATTCCTTTTTTGACTCAACATACTTAAGCTATTCACTTCCCCTACCCCTTCTGATTTGGCTCTTCCTGTAAATTGCTTTGGTTCCACCAGCAGATGCAGGCTATGGTCTCGAAGACAAAGGAGTGATGGGGCCTGACTCTGGTTAGTGGGCTGTTTGATCGTTCTCTGTCTTGGACACACTTCTGTTGGCTACAGAAATCAGTTCTCCTGCATGACCACACACTGCCCTTGTTTATTAATGCTCAGTGTCCCAACTTGCTTTTTTTGGAATGCAATATAACAGCAGCTGTGCTTTCCTAATATGGACAAGACTAAACATGAAACAGATACTTCCCTGTATATACATAGTTGTTGTAACTGTACCAAGCAGAATGAAAGGACAAGGAAACACCATAACTCTGCCAGAGTCTGAAAGTGTTTCTTTATCCCACCTGTATCTTAGGCACTTCTTGCCAGCCAAGATGAAAACTTGCTTGTTGCTTGTTCAAATAGATTAATTTGTAATTGTTATTGTGGTACCTTGGTTCTTACAGTACGCAGATATTTAATGCTGTGTACCTACTACCAGCAACTTGTGCAGTGTAGTAAAATGTGCTTTCTGACTTACCAGCGGTAAGTTGTGTGCTGTGGCTGAAATAACAACACTGTTTCAGGTGGGGGAAGAGTGAATCTTGGTTAGGCATAGTCTGCAATGTATTTTTTGTTTGTCTCTGTAGTTATCCTGAGTCCCTTTGGATTAAATGGCACCCTCACGGGGCAGTCATTCAAGCTTTCTGATTCATCAACAAAAAAGCTTATTGGTGAATGGAAGCAATTTTATCCTGTCACATCTAACCTGAAGGAGGGATCTGAGGAAAAACAAGAAGAAATGGATTGGGAGGATGATTCTTTAGCTGCTGTTGAAGTCCTTGTTGGTGAGTGCTCAGGTTACCTTTTAATTACTGAAATAAACTGGGTGATAAGGTCTTCAAAATTTGGAATGCAAAATGACCCTTTTTATTCTTTTTGCTGCTGTTTGCAGCTGCTATTGGTCTTTTGTTTTTCTGTCCAGTGCTCAGATCTATCTAAAAGGAACTGCTACTTCAAGTAGCTTTTGTAGACCTGTTAGTAGCAAGTGTTTTTCTTTGTGCCTTGAAAAGCAAGATTATTTTAAAAATAAATAATAATAAAAGGAGATAGAAAACCCCTCTAAACTATGACTGTTGACATCTGAGATGCATCAAAAGCATGTTGTAGTGTTTCAGATTCTGTGCAAATTCAAACAAAGCAGACATGCCTTTCAGGGATGTCTTCAAAACCACAATCTTGGATAACTTAATGTACTCAGGCACTGCATTTATCTGCTGCTGTTCCTAAAATCTAAGCCCCTGGGACGCTGTAGTTTATTCCTCTGCTGTGGGCTATTGACCTTTGATTTGCCAAATAATGTAATCACTTCCCTGTAATGAGTGTTCCAGGCTTGCATTGCAGTGAGACCCTGCTGACGATGGGGAGGGGAATGTTACCAGTTCTAAGTGATACTAAAAAGCATGTCCTCAGTCTTCTTTATAAAACAACAAGATAGAAGCAAGTAGTAGCATGTAGATGCCAGGGCTGTCTCTGCCTGTAGGTACAAAGCCCTTTTCATTCACTCATCTGTATCTTCTCATAAAGTAAAGCTGAGGGTGACCACAGAGACTTTTTGTCCAAGGATAATGCTTTAGTAGGTAGAAAGGGTAGGTAAACTTGTGAGTGAGTGGTAAAATGATCAATTTATTGATGCTTTTAAATGTAAGTTTTGGTTAACAACTGTAACAATCAGCTTGCTCTCTTTTCCAGCTGGTGTGCGAATGGTGTACCCAGCCTGCTTCGTCCTAGTTCCTCAGACAGACATCCCTGCTCCTAGTACTGTAGGGGCATCTCACTGCTCAACTACTTGCTTGGGTGTCCACCAAGTGCCTGCTTCCACGAGAGATCCTGCCATGTCTTCAGTAACTCTGACTCCACCAACATCCCCAGAGGAAGTTCAAACAGGTATCATAAAACGAACTTCTCTATGTAGAAATCATTTTGATGGCTTTTAAAAATCTAACAGTGTTTGGAAAGGGTTCAGATGCTTTCTGTACAACTGACTTGTTACCAAAAATCATGTTTCTTTTAGTCATAAGTCTGTTGTAGTAAACACAATTTTTATTGTTTAGCTGTGGGCTAAATTGACTTCAGCACTCTTGCTGAAACGAGGACTGCTTTTGTACCTGTTATTCACTGTTTTAAATTTCTGTGGTCAGGTTTTGGCTCGTTTTTTTTTTTTTTTTTTTTTTTTTCCCTCCCCTTTGTATATATATATTTGTTTATTCATTCTGGCATAGCTTTATAAACCTCGTTATGCATCTCAGTCACTAGTAAGGAGGGTGATGTGTTCAGCATTTTTCACAGTCCAAGGAACATTCTTTGTAGTTCAGTTTCCAGTGTAAGGCTGTGTGGCCTCTGCTGTGTGATGGAAGATAAAGAATAGCCAGCTCAGTTACATCATAAAAATATAGGATCATAGAATTAACCAGGCTGGAAAAGACCTCCAAGATCATCCAGTCTAACCTATCACCCAGCCTTATCCAGTCAACCAGACCATGGCACTAAGTGCCCCATCCAGCCTTTTCTTGAACACCTCCAGGGACGGTGACTCCACCACCTCCCTGGGCAGCTCATTCCAATGGCAGTCACTCTCTCTGTGACAAACTTCCTCCTATATGGTGCTGCTTTATTTTCCTGGGTGGAAGCCATATTATAATTTGCTGCTATAGCTGAATTTTAAAGTTGTTTTCATTTCTTGATATGAAGAAGATTCTTTTCTGACTAAGAAGTGCTTGTGGTATTTGAATTGGAGGGATGGTAGTTGTGAGTGTATCACCTCATTGTCTAAAACTGTTTCTTCTGGTGCTGCTTTTCAGTTGATGCTCAATCTGCCCAAAAATGGGTGAAGTTTTCTTCAGTTTCTGATGGATTTATCTCTGACAGTACCAGCCATCATGGTGGCAAAATCCCCAGAAAGCTTGCCAACCAAGTGGTGGATAGAGTCTGGCAGGAGTGCAACATGAACCGAGCTCAGAACAAGTAGGTACCCCTCCTGTGTGGTATTCTGTGTGTTCATTGTAGAAAGTAAGGTACATCTGTTCAGGATGCTGTGGCTGAGCAGAAAGTTCTTTACACTTAGTAATAAAACATTTGAAAGAAGTGAACTTACTCCTAACTACTAGTTTGTTTAGTTCTCAGTTTGCTCTGTTAGTAAAAGAGTATTTGTAATTTCTTTGCCAAATCCTGCATCACAAAACTGCTCTTGAGGTTTGGCAGAAGCTAAGGGAAGAAGAGGTGTTGACCCCATGTAACTGTCCTGCTATTGAATTGTAGGAGGAAGTATTCTGCTACATCAAATGGCTTGTGTGATGAGGAGACAGCTGACAAGGTAGCATCCTGGGATTTTGTTGAAGCCACACAGAGGACAAATTGCAATTGTTCAAGGTACAGCACTTGGCAAACTCACAGCCCAACGGTGTACATCGAGATTGAAGTGCTCAGGAGAGGGCTCCTCATGACTCCTTCAGGAGTAATTAAGCAATAGCTGCTTGGAGGAAAGCTGTAACAAAATTTGTATCTTGTATCCTAAATGTCATTGTAGGTCTTGAAACTCTGCCCAGTGAGATAATGCACAGATTTTATTCCAGTGAATCATCTGAGTGGACCTACTGGCAGTGCAGAGTGGGGCTGGAATTCCTTAGCATGGATGGAAATGATCTCATGGACAACTTTTTCAGGCTGCAATGACAAGGGAATGTTATTTAGCTAGGAATTAAGAACCTGTTCTAGAAGGCTGTGGCATCAGCCTTGAAGGCAGAAAGCTGTTAATCAGCAGCAAAATAATTGTGGCATTTGTGGTATTGTGCCTTGATGAATATGGGGGAAAAAAACCAACAAACCCAAACCACAAAACTGCTATACTTTTGGGGAAATTTGGCATTCCATGGGTAGCTAGTATATGAAAATGCTTTTCTGTGAGTTTATTTCTGGTAGATGAGAGGTTTACATTAGCTGGGGATGGGGGAGTGGGGAAAGGCTCAAAACACAAGGAGAAAGCCTGGATTTAACTTCCATTTTTTGTGGTGGCTTTTGTTTGTAAACTGCAATAACACAGACTGTTAATACAGTTATTTAAAATAAATGGAAACAATAATTCCAGTGAATTATGGGCTTAAACTGGCAGAGGGGAGATTTAGACTAGATATTAGGAGGAAGTTCTTTACAGTGAGGGTGGTGAGGCACTGGAACAGGTTGCCCAGGGAGGTTGTGGCTGCTCCCTCCCTGGATGTGTTCAAGGCCGGATTGGATGAGGCCTTGAGTAACCTGTACTAGTGGGAGGTGTCCCTGCCTATGGCAGGGGGTTGGAACTAGATGATCCTTGAGGTCCCTTCCAACCTTCCCATTCTATGATTCTGATTCTATGAATTCTGCATTTCTCTGTTTATGGCAGAATCCTAATCCTTAGGTGACCGAAGTGTTTCGGAGGTTTAACTGCTGTCTCTGATTCAAATGTTACACCAATTACCTGGCAATGACCATTGGAAGCTTAAAAAAAATTAATGTCTGGGGGATGTAGCATTTTGAAAGAAAAGCAATTGTTCCTTCTTTATTGAAATGGTTGATTTAAGTTCTGTGGAAATAGTTGTCCTGAGAGGAGCTGGGAGATGGAGGAGGATGAATTATTCTCTTAAAGGAGACTTTAGATATGGTAGCACTAGTTAAGAGGAAAAAAAAAAAATCAATTAACTGGGTGAGATGTGTGTTAGAAATATGAAGCTGCCTAAAGAGAAACTGAAAAGACTTAAACTCCCTTTATTTTTCCTCTGTATTTTGAATTCTAAGTGGTGAGCAATGTGTATGTAAATCTCAAGTCAAAACAGATTTTGATACCTCTCACTGTTTTGTTTCCTGCCTAATCCTGCTTTTTAATCTGAGTTGCATTCTTAACTTCCCTAATGGAAAAGTGACAAAGAATAAGGATGTGCATGCAGTGCAATAGCTTCATTGTATACATTTAGTTCAAGGCTAAGGTATTTCACAGCTTTCATTCTGTCAGATGGTCTAGAAAGCTGCCATCTTGAACTTCAAGATGAAATGTTTAAGTTCAAGTGCATTTATACTGGGAAAAAACCCAACTGTATTAATGCAGGCTAGACACCAAGCTTCGCTTTTTTACCACGCTTGCTAAATTTGTATGTAAATAGCAACAAAAGCTTCAAAATAGCATTTGTAGGACTGAACTTGGCTTCTAGACACTTGCTGTTCATTTTCCACTCCTTAACCCATAAAGACTTGGGGCAGCACTACTGGTTAGTATTGAGGCTTGAATTGAAGAAGCCATTCACCAATTTCTGTGTTGTTCTACTGATTCATCAGTGTTGGCAGAAGTCAAAAGCGCCAGCGTGTTCGTGTGACTATTTCTGTTGAAAAGCAGTTACAGAATCATCTCCAGTTCTGGGGATTGTGTGTGTGTTTGGCTCATAGGACAGCTTTTCAAGGTTTTTAAATGCTATTCTAAAATCTTGCCATGCTACTCAAGTTATTCCATTGAAGTTCGAGTCAGACAGGGGCAGCTTCACTTTATAATGGTATCAGTTTCAGTCTTCTATAATCAGCTGTTTAATGGCTTAGAAGCAGGTTCTTATCTAGTGAAAAAGAACATGATAGACATATTTGAAAGATTAATGTGAAGTATTTTTCCCCCATATTAATTCTGCAGGCACAAAAATCTCAAACCAAGAAATTCAGGTCAACAGGGGCAGGCACCACCTGTGGGCCAACAACAGCAAGCAGCTCCAAAGCACAAGACAAATGAGAAGCAAGACAAAGGGGATAAGCCACAGAAACGCCCTTTGACTCCTTTTCATCATCGTGTATCTATCAGTGATGATGTTGCCATGGAGGCAGATTCAGCCAGTCAGAGGCTTGTGATGACTGCACCAGACAGTCAAGTCAGATTTTCAAATATCCGAACTAATGATGTAGCAAAGACTCCTCAGATGCACAGTGCTGAAATGGCAAATTCACCTCAGCCACCGCCGCTTAGTCCTCACCCGTGTGACGTCGTCGACGAAGGGGTGGCTAAAGCTCCTTCTACTCCTCAGAGTCAACATTTCTACCAGATGCCAACACCAGACCCCTTGGTTCCCACAAAAGCAATGGAAGACAGACTCGATGGCTTATCTCAGCCTTTTCCAGCCCAGTTTCCTGAAGTTATAGAGCCTACCATGTATGTTGGTACTGCAGTCAATTTGGAGGAAGATGAAGCTGATACCACTTGGAAGTATTATAAAGTTCCAAAGAAAAAGGATGTGGAATTCTTACCGCCTCAGCTTCCAAATGACAAGTTGAGAGATGATCCAGTAATACCTGCTGGACAGGAAAATGTAACGTCAGTTACAGAGTAAGTAGTGCTTAATGCTGTAGTAGTAATGTGAGAAAGTGAGGAAAGTGAAGGGCCAAAGGCAGCAGTTTCTGGGTGTAAGCAAGCCTGTCACTAAAGCATAATGTGGTTCTCATCAGCTTGAGCAGCAATGCTGAGTGTGAGCATAACTGTGCTGTCTGGGTACAAGAAAATGCTAGTTGGGAAATGTGAGTGTGAAGCACAGTCAGATGTGTTGGAAGACTTTGCAGCTTTTTCTCATTAGAACTCCGATTTAGCAGATGGCAACAAAGTTCATCTTTCTACTACAAAATCAATCTGTAGCTGAATTATACCTATTTGGGACTTCAAATTCCCCCCTGGCTCCCTTCCTCCCTAAAAAAAAAAACCAAACCAACCCATCCACAAACTTTCTCATTTCAATATTTGCTTTCTTTGTTACTTTAAGAAAGCATGGATGGTCTCAGCTGCAAGACTCATCCTGTTAAAGCTGCTTCTTCCTCAATTCAGCTTTTGTCTTTCTTCAGAAGAGCTCTATTTAAATGGGTGATGAGAACAATGAGGAAGCTAAGCTGGTTCCCTGAAAGACCTTAACTTTAACTTAGGCTGCAACTATTTCTAGAATCAGGAATTTCCCTCTGGAGTAAGTAACAAACTGGTGTGTTTGCACATGTTGCATTCTCTCTGTCGGGGTGTTCAAAAGGCTTGAGGATTTCAGGTTATCATTCAAAGAAAGCAGGTGGCTGCTGTGTTTACTTTGACTGCTCTTGGACCTCAGATCATGTGAGAAACCCTCACTCATTAAACAAAGCTTGTCTAACTTGGAGAGATACTGAGACAGTCAAACTAGGTCCTTGTTAAAACCTCAGCCTTTGAGCTACAGGAAATGTATTCAACACCATTTATTTCTTTTTACCATATGCTTATTATTTGTTTTAACACAAGCAGATACTGTCCAGAAATAAAAAATACATAGGCTTGTGTTCAGTAGTCTTGATTCAGAGAATGGTTTAGGTTGGAAAGGACCTTGAAGATCATCCAGTTCCAACCCCCTGCCATGGGCAGGAACACCTTCGACCAGACCTGGTTGTTCAAGGCCTTATCCAGCCTGGCCTTGGAACACCTCCAGGGAGGAGGCATCCACAACCTCCCTGGGCAACCTGTGCCAGTGTCTCTCTACCCTCACTGTCAAGAATTTCTTCTTAAAATCCAACCTAATTCTGTCCTTCTCAAACTTAAAGCCATTGTTTCTGAAAGCTAGCATTATCTAGCACTACATGACAAAACACTGCTATCTATTTCAGCCAGAATAAAGGAATTGGTCACATTTTTATACTAAGTTTTGATAAATTATGGAACTTAGAGGAGACAATACTAGTACTGGTTGGTTTAGTATTACTTTTGAGCTCTGTTTTACTGCAGAATGGGTAAACGTGGGTTTTTCTTTACCACTTAAAGCAAACTCCCCCCAGAAAAGACCACCACCAAACGAAAACACCTCAACCAAATCATAAGAATAAAACCCTGAAACCAACCCTCTTGACCTTCTGGGTTGTGTGTCTCTGCTGCCCAGGAAGTTCCTGCTTTCATCTGTCTTTTACAACTTTTCCTTGTGAGGACATGCTGCAGGAAAAGGGTGGTAATGGGAAGCAACAGGTGCTGACAGGGCTGTTAACAGCACTCTGAACTTAATGGGATTGGGACCTGGATGAAGATGTGACAAACTTTGGCTTAGGGTTGAGCTCCAGGAATTTATAAATGCTTCTCGAATGCACATAAGAGTTACCTCTAACAACTTGCTTGCTGTTGATTTTTTTTTTTTCTTATTAAAAAAAAAAACCCACATTTTTTTTCCCTTTCAGGTGAGAGGAACCTTTTAATATATGCCCAGTATCAAATTATTGAGGGTTTTACCTCTTTTTATTAGGAGTCAGTATACTTTAGTTTGTGGCAGAAGAGCTGAAGCAGCTCCTCACAAGACTGCAGTTTTATGTTGATGTTCTGTTTCATTGCTGGCACTGGAAAGCCACTGATGGCAGTCACATTGCCTTTGCTGCGTAGGAAAGCTGTCAGGAGAAGTAAATATGCTGTAGCTGTTTGGTCTGTTCTCGTACACATTTTCTTAGCCATATCTTTTGTGTTCAGTGTTGCAGAGTTTACATTAGCTAGAGCATGGCTCGACGCTTTCAAGATGTTCATTTATAGGACTTTTAGTGCTTTTCTTGCCTTGAATTCATTTCAGCCACCCAGATAGTGAAAGATGTGCTCTATTTCAGAGGCTTTTTTTCCATTCAAGACATGATCTTTCCTTCTCTGGCTTCTAGTTCAATTTAACAACTTATCGAACCTATTTTATTTTCCCCTTAGAATATCTGACTATTGACCACCAAAAATACTGAAACTGCTTCTTACTATCACTATGCATTTTTCTTGGTGTTTCATTCCTTGTTCCTAGAGTCCTTCCTCCCCTCCCATTTTTTTTCCTCCTGATAATTTTTCGCAGGGTTTAGGAAAGAGGAAATCTTCAACTCCATTGAGTGCTGCTGCAGACATAAAGCTGATGGTGCTAGCCACAAAGTCCACCCCTCATGCACAATTGTTTGGGGCAGTGGTGCTGTGGTGGTCATGCTAAAACAAGATTTTATTGAGTGTGGCTGACCAGCACGGATGTGTGTGACAGTGGTGTTGGCTGTGAGGTGTTTCTTTGGAAAGCTTGTTTCTAGCAAGTCTTCTGACACTGTTTCGATGTCCTTTCTCATATCACACAGTTGACGGGGATGTACAGGGCAGTGAGGAGGACTCTGAGGAATTACTGGGCCTTTTTGTGTGCAGAATTTCAAGATTGAGCTCTCTGAATTGTTCTGTAGGATGCTTTGCTTTCTTCCTGCTCTGTCAGAGAAGAAATGTAGGCCTGTTCTAAACTCCAGGCTTAGTGTCTGCGTCAGGCTGTCAAAACCAAGCCCTACTAATTGCGAGACCGATTTTGTTTTTTGCTATCCAAAAGGGTAACATTTCCTTTTGGATTGAGGCTTGAGAAGGAACAGGACAGGTTGGAACTGTGTTTGTACTTGAAATATCCCTTTGTAATCTTCATCTTTTTAGTGTCCCTTTTTCATTTCACGTGTGAGACATTTCTAAGTACTTCTTACTGCTGTCTGGGAGAAACGGGGTCTTGAGTAAGAAGAAATTGTTTTACCTGTATTAGTTGACTCCTGAATACCTTCCTCATGTGGTGCCTTTTGACTCCTTGGATAGGTTAGAATAATGTTTGTTTAGGGGGCAGAAGATAGAGGGGTTTGTGTAGAGCTGATAATCAGAAGATAGTTTTCTACTTACCAGTCTCTCTCTGTGCTGGTGCAATCTTCTATCTGTGAAACTAATAATCCTGATACAGAAACTTACTTTCTGTGGAGTTGACTCACGTTTTTGGCACCAAATGCTCAACAAAGGGAAATGCTGACAGAGGCAAAAGTATCTTTATTCTTCTCATTAGTAAATGAGATATTGGTGTGCTGCAAGGTTCATTTATACTGATGTAAGTGATATAAATGACCACTGCACAGTGCCATTCATGTGCTCTAGCACTGGTTGTTGCTTGGGCTCTTTGGATAACCAGACTTTGTGTACAGTGTTGGTGTTTGTTGGGTGGACGCAGGGACTGGAAGGGGTGGCATGCTTTGTGCATTTAAATTAATTCAATGTTCAGGAATTAGATTCTTTAAAAGAGAAAAAAAAATCAGGCTTAGTCACTTTTTTTCTGGTCATTTGGACATGGATGGGGCATGGCATTGGGTAATTTTTTAACCTGCTGAGTTTCTTTTAGTGGATATAGATAGCTTAATACGTTTGTACTTTATAATAAATGACAGCTGTGACCAGGGATAAATTACTAATCTTTATCTGAATTGACAGTGCTTGAGGAGAGATGGGCAGAATGAATCACACTGCTGTATCTGACGGGTGGAAGGAGGTTATATTAAATGAGTAATGATTTAATCTTCTTCCCCAAAAAAGTTTGGTGAAGCTGGGGCGGGAAGGAAGGAAGTGGGAAGACGAAGTCATTCTTTTAAAAGGCTGTGTGATAGCAAAAGTATCTCCACATAATAAATGACAAATCATATTTTGTGATTTTTGTTTTTCTTCTGTTCAGACTAATGGTGCAATGTAGGAAACCTTTAAAGGTTTCAGATGAACTGGTGCAACAGTATCAGAGTAAAAACCAATACCTAGCAGCAGTAGCCACTGAAGCTGACCAGGAACCTGAAATCGATCCCTACGCCTTCGTTGATGGAGATGTGGAATTCTTATTTCCTGACAGTAAAAAAGACAGGCAGAACACTGAGAGGGAAGCTGGGAAGAAACACAAGGTGAGTAAAGGACTGAGGATACAAATCAGCAATGTGACTGAACCAAATTGCTTTGGTCACCAAATATAAATCAGATCCTTCCCTGTGCATTCAGAAGCGTCCTGGTGCATGCTGTATGCCCAAACCTTCTGCTCCCTGAGCAAGTACCACTAACTAGACTCCTAGACTACACCTTGCCTGAGCTAGAAGGCTGATGAGAACCTGATACTTCTGACATGCAGAAGAATTGTCACAGGGAGATTAAAAGCTCCCCACTCCCACAATTAATTAAAACAATCTTTTTGTACCTTCTCTTACCAGGCTGAGGATGGGACATCCAGTGTTACTGTTCTATCCCATGAAGGAGAGGATGCTATGTCTCTGTTTAGTCCTTCTGTCAAGCAAGGTAAAAAGACTTATTTTTCCCACTTTTAAAAATTGTGCTACATTAATGATCTCTTGAGCAGTCAGTAACTTTTGCCAGGCTGCTGTGTTCTTTGTGGCTTGTATTTCCCTGTCCCTTCAGGATTAGGAATTGGCTTGGAACACATTGGGTTTTTTGCACCTTGCACACAAATGTTTGCTATAAAGCCCAAATGTTATAAAATTGAAGGGACCCCACTTGTCTGTAAGGTAGTTGAGTGGAACTGAGACCACACTGCTTTCTCCTTCCCCCCTAGTTGGGTTTTAATGGATAGATGTATTGCCAATGTTTTTGCAATCTTTGTTTCTTTCTAGATGCCCAACGTATTGCTGCTCATGCTCGCACTGCATCAACCAGCCTGTTCCATGAAACAGACTTAGTGGTCTCTTACACTGACCTTGACAATCTCTTCAATTCTGATGAAGATGAACTAACAGTAAGTGATGTGCAAGAGCAGAGGCAGCTGCTAGACAAAAAAACTGCAAGGAACAAGTCTGTCTTTTTGTGGTTTTGGGTTGGAGGTTTTTTTTTTGCATGTGCTGGAGAGGTTGCAAAACAAGTGTATGAGCAAGTGCTGGGGCTCCTGTGTGGCAGACGAGCTGTTCTGGTTGAGTCATACAGTCGTAGTTTGGATACAAACAGGCTTTTGATCTTGTATCCTCACTCTCCAGACAGTATATCCTTCCTGAATATACCTTCAGCTGTAATTGTACACGTTCCACAGTGGCGCTACTACTCCTTTTCCTATGGCTGGGTTCTGTTTAACTAGTCAAGAAAGGTAACACTGGAACAAAACAAACAGCTCCTGAAAGAGCAGAGGCATTAAACACATGGACATTCTGCCAAATAAGCTGCTTCATTGCAGCAGCTATTACCTTGGAACAGCTTCTCTTGCAGTCTCTGATAGCTCTGAATCCATTATCTTTCTCGTTTCTATTTCAATACTGTTTGTAATCAGTTGTCTTTTCTGAACTGTGCTTTGCTCCATCCTTAATCCTAAATCCCCTTACCCAGACACAATGCCCATCAACTTTAATGGGAGCTGTAGCTGAGTAAGGGCTGAAGGATCTTAATAACCATCAAAGGTCATCGTTACATAAAGCAAGTGTTTTTGCTCTTAAACCTGAAGACTTTTATTTTCTATAGACTTCAGTAGTGAGTAAACACTGCAAAATGTCTATCATTCTTTTAATTTCAACAGCACCTTTTGTTCCAGGATTTGTGTTTCTCAGTGGTCACATCAGTAATGTTAGCATGGTTTTGGGCACATGTGTGTGGCTTTTTTTTTCTGATAGGCTGTGGGCAGCCCTTATTTAGCTATTTTTAATGTCTGCTAACAGGCTGAGAGTTCTATTATAACTGGTCTTTCATTTTAATAGCGTCATGACTTGGTGGGAGAACATTCCTTGAGTTACAAGTATTAAGAGAGGACAGGTGTAAACCCAACTGCTGGCATTGGCCTTCTGGTTTATTTTAATTTTTCTAAATATTATGCAGTGTCTCAGCTTTGTCTGTTCCCTGCACATGAAATTTCCTGTTAGCAGCAAACCTGAACCTGTGTTTTCATATCTGAAGTGATTTTATTACAACGCTTCTTTTTTAGCCTGGATCTAAAAGAACAGTGAATGGTGCTGATGACAAATCCAACTGCAAAGAGGCAAAAGCAGGAAATCTAGACCCACTGTCATGCATAAGTAAGCTTTATTTGTTCTTTCTAAACAGAATACTAACTGTGAACATTTGCTAACACTTCAAGGGGAGTTTGGAAACTTACACTTCATTTGCCCTACACGGAATTTTAAAACAAAGGACATGCTTCAAAATGTTTTCGTGCTCTAAAGCCTGTTTTTAATCTGACATTAGGCACTGCAGATCTCCATAAAATGTATCCAACTCCACCTTCACTGGAACAACATATTATGGGGTTTTCCCCAATGAACATGAACAATAAGGAATATGGCAGCATGGACACTACACTTGGAGGAACAGTACTTGAAGGGAATAGCTCTAATGTGGGAGCTCAGTTCAGAATCGAAGTAGATGAGGGTTTCTGCAGCCCCAAACCTGCTGAAATAAAGGTAGGCAGTGTTGATAGCCCTGATATATGTTTCTAATTATTATTGTTCAGTTTATTACTTAATCCTGAACAGAAACTGTGGGAAGTCATCTATAATTTGTAACTTGTGTGCTGTGTTTCACTGGAGTATCCTTGGTGCTGTCCTTAGGCATGTGGAGGACTGTGGGCTCATTAGGAGCAGCCAAATGGTTTTACCAAGGGTAAGTCATGTTTGACCAACCTGATAGCCTTTGATGAGGACATAACCAAGAGGATAGATGATGGTAGAGCAGTGGAGGTAGTTTATCTTGATTTCAGTAAAGCATTTGACACTGTCTCCCACAGCATCTTTCTGGCTAAACTGAGGCAGTGTGGTCTGGATGACCAGGTAGTGAGGTGGATTTGGAACTGGTTGAAGGAAAGAAAGAAGCCAGAGAGTCGTGGTCAATGGGATGGAGTCCAGCTGGAGGCTTGTAACTAGTGAAGTCCCACAGGGGTCAGTACTGGGACTGGTACTGTTCAGTATATTCATCAGCGACCTTGATGAGGGTACAGAGGGCACTGTCAGCAAGTTTGCTGTTGACACCAAGCTGGGTGGAGTGGCTGAGACACCAGGTGGCTGTGCTGCCATTCGGTGAGACTTGGACAGTCTGGAGGGTTGGGCAGGAAGAAATTTAATGAACTTCAACAAGTGTAGAGTCTTGCACTAGGAAAGAACAACCCCAGGGATTAGTATAGGTTGGGGACTGTCCTGCTGGAAGGCAGTGAAGGGGAAAAGGATCTGGGGGTCCTGGTTGATGGGAAGTTGACCATGAGCAGGTTGAGAGAGGTTCTCTTGCCCTTCTACTCTGCCCTGGTGAAGCCACATCTGGAGTACTTTATCCAGTTCTGGGCCCCCCAGTTCTAGAGTGACACACAAGTGCTTGAGAGAGCCACAAAGATGCTGAAGGGAATGGAACAGCTCTGTTACAAGGAGAGCCTGAGGGAGCTTGAGCTGTGCTGCTTGGAGGAGACTGAGAGGTGACCTCATGAGTGGTTATCAATATGTAAAGGGTGAGTACCAGGAGGCTGGAGCCAGGCTCTTCCTGGTGATGCCCAATGACAGGCCAAGGGGCAGTGGGTGGAAGCTGAGGCACAGAAAGTTTCGTGTAAACATGGGGAGGAATTTTTCACCTGTGAGGGTGACGGAGCACTGGAACAGGCTGCCCAGGGGAGCTGTGGGGTTCTCCCTCTCTGGAGATATTCCAAACCTGCCTGGATGTGTTCCTGTGTGATCTGGTCTAGGAGATCCTGCTCTGGCAGGGGGGTTGGGCTGGGTGAGCTTTCGAAGTCCCTTCCAGCCCCTGACATTCTGTGATTCTGAGTAGGTAATGCACACTCTAATAAGTGGTATGTAGTATTTTACTATTTCAACTTCAAGATTTAAAACATCATTAGGAAGTTGGAGTGCATTTCAGCAGTTGTAGTTCATTGTTTGGTTTGTGTTGTGTACTGCTTTTTGGAGAGTCATGGCTGTGAATGATCTGTGTGTAAATCTAACTCTGCTTTGCAGCTGTGTCAGGATTTAATATTACAGAACTACTGTTTGGACTTAGTCGCATTTTTCTTGAGAATCATTTTAATTGCTGAAGTGAACTAACTTAACGTGCTGATGCTTTACCATGTCTGACTTCCAGGATTATTCTTATGTTTATAAACCTGAGAACTGTCAAGCTTTAGTGGGATGTTCCATGTTTGCACCCCTGAAGACACTTCCCAGCCAGTGTCTTCCTCCCATCAAACTGCCAGAAGAATGCATTTATCGCCAGAGCTGGGCTGTGGGAAAGTTGGATTTACTTCCTCCGGGACCTGCCATGCCGTTCATCAAAGATGGGTATGACCTGTACCACAAATTGCTAAGCTATAGAAAGTGGTCAGTTATAGGAAGTGCCCCTATATTTCAGTTATTTATAAATTTGTAATGAGAAATATTTATAAAAGCACAATGTTGATACAACTGGCAAGAGCCTTTAAAAAATCCTTACTACTAAACCTTACCGCCCAAGACTGTCTTCTCAAATAGCTTCTTAACTGTGCATACATTTTATTCATTGTCTCCTTTAAAGGCTTCTTGGGGAAGCTTAATGGTGCAAGTCCAGTTTTAATAAGTAATGAAGATGGTAACAATCAAGATAAATGTAAACTTGGGACTTTGCTTTCGCGGTGGTGTTGTAGGGACTGCAAGGGCTTAGTAGGTGCTGCTCCTGTTTCTTTAATTCTTTTCATAAGTAGCAGTAATCTCAGCTGTGCTGGGACTAGGAAAACATTTCCCTTGACTGGAAGCTGTGCCCAGTGTGACATTGCCTGGTAACAGCAGTACTGCAGTAGACACTTCTGTAGGCTGCATTTGGTGGTGATGGTCTTGCTGGCA
The DNA here is from genome assembly GCA_013396675.1 of Eubucco bourcierii. Classification (NCBI taxonomy): domain Eukaryota; kingdom Metazoa; phylum Chordata; class Aves; order Piciformes; family Ramphastidae; genus Eubucco; species Eubucco bourcierii. Next base: position 492,478 of record VWZE01011744.1, read on the forward strand.
GTTCTTGAAGGAAAGATTTAGTCCTCTTTCTCTTCTGCTTTAGTAGCTGCTATAAATGGATTAGGTGATGAGGAGGCTATGTATGTATCCTTAAAATCATGTGAATGTTAAATCCTGCAGTAAATATGTTGCTTCTGTTAAGGTCATTCCTAAGCAGCATGTTTCCAGGTGTCATTAGCCTTATAGGTCTTTGGAGAGATACTCAGCAGCTTAGGAAAGGAAATGTTAAATGTTTCCAGGTGATGCTTTCCTCCTGGGTCCAGCTGAATCTGCTGTTGATAGACCTTCCTTGGTGTGTTCCAACACCACATGTAAATAAAACATGAATTAAAAAGGTGTCCTTTCAGACTTTGTAATTTATTCTGACCACACTTGTTCCCTGGAAGCTTTGTGCAAAGGAAAAGAGGGAAGGAGGTGGGGAAAGATTCTTTAACGGTGCTGTCAGTGGGAGTCCTGCAAAGTCACTTAGAACAAATGCTCTTGAAGCTCCTTAGGGAACGAAAATCTCGCTGTGGATTATGAAAGGCTGTTTTGAAAAGGCAAATATTAATTAGGAAGGTCCTTCTTTAGAAATTTGAGTCTTAAAACTTCAAAACCAGTATGTTGTGTATTCAAAGTATTTCCTTCTCCTTGTGGCTGCTGTTAGTGATGGAAGCACTATGGATCAAGAGTACGGCCCTGCATACACACCACAAACTCATACTCCGTTCGGGATGCCACCAAGTAGTGCACCTCCCAGTAACGGTGGAGCTGGAATTCTCCCTTCTCCTTCCACCCCTCGTTTCCCAACTCCTCGAACACCAAGGACTCCTCGAACACCTCGTGGAGCTGGTGGACCTGCGAGCGCACAGGGTTCAGTCAAATACGAGAACTCTGATTTATACTCCCCAGCTTCCACACCATCCACGTGTAGACCGCTGAACTCCGTGGAGCCTGCAACTGTGCCTTCCATTCCCGAGGCACACAGCCTGTATGTGAATCTCATCCTCTCAGAGTCTGTCATGAACCTCTTCAAAGACTGCAACTTTGACAGCTGCTGCATATGTGTTTGCAATATGAACATCAAAGGTGCTGACGTTGGGGTTTACATTCCTGATCCAACACAAGAGGCCCAATATAGGTGTACCTGTGGTTTCAGTGCTGTTATGAATAGAAAATTCGGCAACAGTTCTGGCCTGTTCCTTGAAGATGAGTTGGATATCCTGGGACGAAATACGGAGTGCGGCAAAGAAGCAGAAAAACGCTTCGAAGCTCTCAGAGCTACTTCTATTGAACATGGCAGTGGAGGACTGAAAGAACCCGAGAAGCTGCCTGATGAGTTAATACTGTTGCTGCAGGATCAGTGCACCAACTTGTTCTCACCGTTTGGAGCAGCAGATCAAGACTCTGTTCCCAAAGTTGGTGCGGTTAGCAACCCGGTACGCGTGGAAGAAAGGGATTGTTGCAATGACTGCTACTTAGCCTTGGAACATGGACGGCAGTTCATGGACAATATGTCGGGAGGGAAAGTTGATGAAGCACTTGTGAAAACTACTTGCTTGCACCACTGGTCAAAAAGAAATGGTAAATATTGCAAACGGTTTATTTTTTGCTTGTCTACCTATGAACTTTTTGGAAGGGTTTGGTTTTTGTGGTTTTTCAGATGCTTGAGACTTTCTCCACCTGCATGCTTGCATTAGCTTCTGTGTGTGTGTGTGTGTGTTCAGAACAACCATTCCTTTTGCACTCTGTGCTGGTACCACACACCAAGCAGAGCGTAGGCCTTGGCTACCATCAGTTGTAAATTCCTAATGTAAATCTGAGGTGTGTTGTAAGACCACACTAAGTGTCCACAGCACTTCACTAGGCTAATTCTTGCAGAACAGCTTCTGGTGACTGCATGTACAGTGGCTCTGTGGAATGAGTGTACATAGGAAGTGTGGGTGGTTCAAATGGTGACTATTGTCAAGGCTACTGTGGGAGAATTAAACAAGATTTATGATTCAGTGGCTGTGTCTCCCCCCTTCTTTAAGGAGGAGGTGATAGTTTAATGGCATGTGTGGCAAATAAAGCATTATTATAGCCTTTGTGGCACATTGGATCTGCCAGAGATCCTTGTTTTTTTCCTTCTAGGGCCTGACTAGTGATACACACTCTCATGGAATGCCTTTATTGTGTGTATTTGCATATGTCCCCTCTCTTTTCAAGTATCAGCTCTAGCAGGGTGAGCAGTGAAATGCAAAACTTTAATAGCAGATAGCTGCAATTCATAGTTGTTAATGAGAATGAGGAGGACTAAGCATTAAAACACTGCTAGGTGCCTGCATCTGGGGGGATGAAGTTTAAAAGCCCAGGTTACAGATAAATCAATATTTTCAGGCACCCAGTAGAAAACTCTGTGTTACTATGACCTTGGTATTTAAGGTAAAAAGATGCAAAGATACTTTTAAACAAAAGGCTCTGTATTGATACCAAATTTTGTCAACTTTAAGAGTAAAAACCCTGGACAGCATTAAATGGCAGAGCGGTGGCACACTGATGAAATGGGCTGTGACTGCTTGAGGCTCCCCTTGACTTCTGTGGAGTGAGCACTGGGTGGCAGTCTGCCCAACCTCCTTTATCTGGAGAGAAAATCCTGTGTTTAAGGGCTGTGCTGCTTGAATGGATTTTATTTTTAAATTTTATTTCCCCCCCCCCAGTTTAATCCATCAGTTGGTAAGGGGAAAAGAAAACTACAGGAAAGAAAGGAAAGAAAAGACCCTGTGTGTGTTCTCAGTGAGAGGGGAAGAGGGAGAACTCTTTCTGTGTGCTTAACTTCTATCGTGGCTTGCATGTACATTTCAGAGCAGAGTGACTCTGTTTAAAATCGAGGTGGTTCAGGGTCCTGGCTTGATTGTGGAGAGCTTTCTGTTCTGGCTTGTTTGCGGAGGACTTTCTGGCATTTTGTTGTTGCAGTAAGCCCTGACAGTGTGTTTTTTGCCCTTTCAGTTGTGGATGTGAGCATGCAGTGTTCCCAGGACATCCTTCGTATGCTCCTCTCGCTGCAGCCAGTTCTCCAGGATGCGATTCAGAAGAAGCGGACGGTCCGGTCCTGGGGTGTCCAAGGGCCTCTCACCTGGCAGCAGTTCCACAAAATGGCTGGCAGAGGCTCTTATGGTAACTGCTGCAGGGGCTCCTCTCTGTTAACCTTGGCTTGATCTGACCACCAAACCTCAGGCTCTGGATGCTGTTTAGCCTACTGGAATTCTAAACAGCGCCTGACTTTTCTTTAAACTAACCGGAGCTGTTAGACAGGAGAGAGTTCTTCTCTTTGGCAAAACAGCAACCATTTCTGTGCCTTAGAACAGATGGATTCAAAATGTGTATTTAAAATTAACAACCTCAGTTGCACTGTTTGTAGACACCTGACGCTGCTCTGAGTGAGGGACTGAAACTGCAGAGATGGATTTAATGTTCAAAACAGTAATTGCTCTGTGTTTTCACTCAGAAGAACGACTCTAATTACTCTTAAAAGAGTGTAGTTAAAAGTGCTAGCTTTGAAATGCTTGAAAACCTGCTTTATTGCTCAGTAGTTTCAGAACTATGTGGAAGATGTGAGGTTATCCAGTGTGTTGTCTATGATAAGTGTTTGGAGTTGCCAACAGATGATGGACATGTATAGAGATCCAAGGTAAATTTTGTGCATTCAAGATTTCAGCTGACTTCATTAGCATGTGAGATTGATTTACCACTGTGTAGAAGAGTGACCTTTCACCAGCAGATCTTTTGTAACTGTATTTAGAACATGGTAATTATACTTTTAAGATACCTATAAATGCATGTTTTTAAGGTTATTCTCTTTTTCCTTTTGTGGTCCTTTATATGACCTCAGCAGGTCCTGTACCTGCTTAAGACTGTTTATATTTCTTCCTTTTCTTGACCAATCTCTGAGCAAGGCCTCCTGGACCTGATTCCTGATTGTCAGTGTACCAATAGAAATCTGAGAGAACTGTGGAAGTTCTGGAGGTCCCGAGAGGTTTCACACAGCAGTAATGAGCCGAGGCTGTTGTGCAGAGGGTTGGGTCATACCTGCAGGTTTTTTGTTTGTTCCTGTTCCAGTGAGAGGTCTCTCATTTATGATCAGTGCTATTTCCTATTAGATGCTGGGAACTCTGGTGGTGTTTGTTTTCTGATTGTGTTTCCTAGAAGCAGGGTGTTAATTTTAAGCTTTCTGCTTAAATATATTGAGAAACTTGTTTTGCTTTTCCAGGAACTGATGAGTCCCCGGAACCACTGCCAATCCCAACATTTTTGTTGGGCTATGATTATGATTTTCTGGTGCTGTCTCCATTTGCGTTGCCGTACTGGGAGAGGCTGATGTTGGAACCTTACGGATCTCAAAGAGATGTTGCTTATGTTGTGGTGTGCCCTGAGAACGAGGCTCTGCTGAACGGAGCAAAAAGCTTCTTTAGGGATCTGACTGCAATATACGAGGTACATTATTTATAGCAGTTAGCAGTGAGATGGCTTTTCAAAAGATAGTTTCTTATATGTACGTGTAACTGCTTATCAGGCTTGTCTCGGGTGGTGTAGACACTTGCACAGAATGCTGTCTGAGGAAGCTGCTAGGGAGGCTTTTAGGAATGGGAATTTCGGCTGATAAGGGTTGTTCTTGTTACTCACCACTCCGTTTAGCAGTAGCTGCTAGAAGAGTCTTTATCTGCTAAACGCCACGCGGTGGTGAAACTCTGCATTGCCGCTGCAATCGGTGTAGCTGCAGTTAATTAATTAAACGCACGTATGACTTGCATTGTCATTGGAGATTACAGGAGATGGTGCATCAGCTCATTTTGCTTACTTCTAGGGAAAAAACCAAATAAACGATAAAATCACTAGAAAATGTTTCATACTGGTGTAGTAGTCTAGAATTAAAGTGCTAGTTGGGAACATCCTGACTAGGTGCTAGTTGGGAACATCCTGACTAGGTGCTAGTTGGGAACATCCTGACTAGGTGCTAGTTGGGAATAGCTAAACTGTGAGTTTTCTGTCATATCTGTTCATTTCTGCAATATTTAATAGTTTTCAAGGCTTATATATTCTTTATCTTACATCTTCTATTTTACCACCTTTGCAGTCATGCAGGCTTGGTCAGCACAGACCTATCTGTAAGTTATTACCTGATGGGATCATGAGAGTTGGACCTACAGCTTCAAAGAAACTTTCTGAGAAGTTGGTCACAGAGTGGTTCTCCCAGACAGCTAATGCCAACAACGAAGCATTTTCCAAACTCAAACTGTATGCTCAAGTTTGCCGATACGAACTGGGTATGAAATTTGGTGTAGTGTTGTTTGGTTTGGTTGTTTTTTTTTCCCTCTTATTTCATAAAATTGTCACTTGCTCCACTGCAGTATAGGAAAAGAAGTCAGGGAAATGGTGAGATCACCATCCCTGGATGTGTTCAAAAACCTTGTAGATGTGGTGCTGAGGGACATGGTTCAGTGGTGACCTGACAGTGCTGGGGTAATGGTTGGACTTGATGATCTTGAGGTCTTTTCCAGATTCTATGACTCTATTTATTCATTAAGTCTTATTTTTACAGTTTTCTAGCTTTAAGCTTGGGAGAAAAAAATGAAGTCCAAAACCTCCTTACATTTAGGTTCTTAGCCTCTAGCAGTGTTCAGCCTGACAAGGACTTTGGTTGTCTTTATGTGTTGGTGACTTTGATTCTGCAACAGTGATTTTTAATTTTTTATTTTTTTTTCAGCAATTCAACATGGTTGAAAAAAATAAATATTTTTAAAATAGATTTCTGGATATTTTTGCAAATGTCTTATAAGAACACTTAGAGTTTGACCATATAGTAGAGGGGTTTTAATTGGAGAGGTAAAATGCATGCTGAGGGCTTGCTCTCTTTTGTTAAAACTATGAACTTAGGTAGATGAAGTAGCTTTAGAACAGCTGCAATCTACAATGTATGTTGGTTTTTTTTTTCTGATTTTAGGTCCCTATCTTGCTTCTCAGCCTTTGGACAATTCTTTACTTTCCCAAACAAATCTGGTCCCTCCCTCCAGCCAACTGGCCTCTGCTCTGCCTCCAGTGACTGCCAACACTGGGAATCCCAACACTCCATCCTCTGCTCCTGCAGCTCCCACTAGTAGTACTGTGACAGTGACATCAAACAGTGCCATGTCTTCTGCAGCTACTACAGCCAATTCGACGCTGACTACCACTGCCCCATCGTCCTCTTCTGCCAACATAGGCAGTGGGATACCAACAAGCAAGCCTTCCTCCTTTCCATCTTTTAGCAGTATGAACAATACCACTTCTGCCTCCCTGCCTACTCAGGCTGCAACAGTCCAAAATGGGCAAACAGGAGGACAGCAACAACAGCCAACACTGCAAACAACAGGGATGTCTGGAGATGCCACTTCAGCACCAGCACAGCCCCATCCAGAGGTTTCTGAAAGGTAAGGAGATGCAGAGTCAGACCTCGTTTGGGCAAAACCCAAACACTTTGACTCAACTAATGTGAACCTGTACAGCAAAAATCCTGTACTGCTTTCCTAGTGACCAGGCTGCTTTTTAGGGAGAAAGAGCATTCATTCATGGTGGAGCAGAACATATCACTTTCAGTGTTAGCTTCAGTTCTAACTGCATCTCAGTGTCTGCTGCGGTACAAAAATAAACTTTCTATTTTCTTCTCTCTCTGTAGAGAGAAAATTTGCCAAACTACTCACTTCTGTATTTTAGGGGGGAGGGAGGGAATAGATAACTGGCACCATCTCAAAGTTCTGTTTTCTGTTATCAGCGTTACAGTAAATAAAGACAGCTCTTATTGGCTGACCTTGTAGAAACTCCAATGGAAGGGTTAGAACTCTGTGCTGTTGAGCTTCTGGAATGGAGAAGGCTAAAGGAGAGACAAGTGACGCTGAGTAACTGAGAAGCTCATGTACCAAACTGCAGTGAAAAGACAGTTTCTTACCCTACAGCTAATGCAAAGCTCTTCTGCATTAATCTTTGTCAGTTACTGTCAAAGTGAAAAGGAGATTGTTGTCAGTCCTGGCTTCTTGTAACTGTGTTTGAAATTTCGTTTCCAGCACTATGGATCGTGATAAAGTTGGAGTCCCTACAGATGGAGATTCACATGCTATCACCTATCCACCTGCAATTGTAGTTTACATAATTGATCCTTTTACATATGAAAAAAAGGATGAGAACAGCAGCTCCTCCAGTTTATGGACACTTGGCCTTCTGCGCTGCTTCCTGGAGATGGTTCAGGTCCTTCCTCCTAACATCAAGAACATCATTTCTGTGCAGGTGAGCCAAGATTTATAGAAACATGCTGAATAAAGTCTCTTTGGCTGTGTTTTAGAGGGGATAATGCCCTCAAGCTGAAGGTTGTGTTTGCCTTTTAAATGTTACCCACGTGCTCTGCACATGGTACCCAGTATATGGTGTGCATTACTCATTAAATGTTACCACAACTGCTAAATCGTTTAGATGATAGTTTTTAGAGCAGTTTGGGTGTTAGTAACCAAAGCCCAGTTCCATAGTAGGTGCTAAACTCAGTATTAGAGAAAAAGAAGTGGTCCAGTACTGAGTGAAAGCTCCTTTATCCCATCACTGGAATCTCTGCAGCCAGCCTCACTCTGCTTGGACTTCAGACTGTGCTCCTTCATGATAAACATCAACTGTCGTGTCAGCAGTAACTGCACAACCAGTTAACAGGAGGCAGCTTTTTGGAGGAATCATTAAGATTCTCTTCTAAACAAGTTCTTTTTTTTTCTCTGAAGAAAATTTCATGGAGACTAAGTGTTTTAAGTCCCACATAACTTTGAAAGAAGTGGCAGGAGATACCCAAGAACCAGAGAAATGTGACTGCAAATTAAAATTCTAAAAGCAACACTCAAATACTCCCTCAAAAGCCATGTAATGATGAAACTCACCTATTTTGTTCTCTCTGCAATCTCTTCTAGATTGTCCCATGTCAGTACCTTCTGCAACCTGTGAAACACGAGGACCGACAGATTTACACTCAGCATTTAAAATCTTTGGCATTTTCAGCTTTTACTCAGTGTAGGAGACCTCTTCCAACTTCCACCAATGTGAAAACTTTAACTGGCTTTGGCCCGGGTTTGGCCATGGAAACTGCCCTAAAAAGCCCTGATGTGAGTATTGATAACGTGTCTGTGCAAATACACAGATCAGAGAGCTGTCCCTGCTTGGTAAATCACTGATGCCTTTCAACCCAACTAAGCAGAGTTCTTAGGAGGAGTTGCTTCCCAAAGCTTCACTGTCTGCTCTGTCATCTTTGTAGAGACCTGAGTGCATTCGACTGTACACCCCTCCTTTCATACTGGCTCCTGTAAAGGACAAGCAGACGGAACTAGGAGAGACGTTTGGAGAAGCTGGCCAGAAGTACAATGTGCTCTTCGTAGGCTACTGTTTGTCTCATGATCAAAGATGGCTTCTTGCATCCTGTACAGACCTCTATGGAGAACAGTTAGAAACGTGCATAATTAATATTGATGTACCAAACAGGTAAGAACTGAACTGTTAAATTAATTTTTAGCGTAGATCTTCTTTTCTTGCCCTGAAGAATTAGTTTATGATGATGTAAAAATAACTCTTACAGGCTCACTGGGCTATAAAACCAGTTAAAACAAGTGGCTATTTTCTGTATTATTTCTGTATCATTATTTTGAGCTGAATTTCTAGAAGAACGTTATTTGGATTTGGATGATTCTTGGTTTTGTATGTGTGGTCATACTCCTCACATGCTCTTGCTGGCTTTTGATGTCCACATTAGAATGTGATTAATTAACAAAAATCCCCAAAAAATGGCAACCAAAAAAGAAACCCAAACCAAAACCCACACCAAAACCCAACCAACAACAACAAAAAAAACCCCAAACCCACAAACCCAAACAAAAAGAACTCCAAAATCAAATAAACCCCCCCAACTCTAACAACCAAAAAGAAACCCTAACAACCAACAAAGACCCAACAAGAAAATCCCAAACCAAAAAACCCCACCAAAACTCAATGCAAAAACTCCAAACAAACACCACCCCCACCCCCGCTGAAAGAACCCAAAGTTTCAGTTGCTGTGCTGCGTTGGCAGCATTCTTGAGTCCTGTGAATGTTCAGGTTAATGCAAATAAGAAATTGATGAGCTCTACTTTTGTTTTCCTTTCTTTCTTCTGGGGCCAATCTCTTTTTGCTGGTCAGCAGCAGTAAGACAAGGAGCAGTGGCTACAAATTGGAACAGAGAAGGTTTCACCTCAACATGAGGAGAAACTTCTTTACAGTGAGGGTGACAGAGCACTGGAACAGGATGCCCAGAGAGGTTGTGGAGTTTCCTCCTCTGGAGGCTTTCAAAACCCTCCTGGATGTGTTCCGGAGTGAAGTACCCTGGGTGATTCTGCCTTGCAGGGAGGTTGGACTCGATCTCTGGGGGTCTCTTCCAACCTCTAAAGTTGTGTGATTCTGTGATTCATTCTAGAGCTCGCAGGAAAAAGGGCTCTGCCCGCAGACTTGGTCTTCAGAAACTCTGGGAATGGTGCCTGGGACTTGTGCAGATGAGCTCTTTGCCATGGAGAGTGGTGATAGGCCGTTTAGGAAGAATAGGACACGGGGAATTAAAAGGTAATGCTAAAACTTTGAGAGTCTCAAACTTGCTCTGAAGCTTTCCTTTTCCAATAGTCTAAAGTATCTGTTTCTAAAGCTTAAATAATTTTAGAGTTCCTTTGTGTATTTGACACTTAACACACATGAAGCTTGCCTCACACACTTGCACGTGAAGTATCTGTTCTGTAGCAAGCACTGCTCTGCTAGACAAACCTCTGTCCTTATCTCCTCAGACTGGAGTTGTTTGCTGAGTCGCCGAAACCTTCAGTCCCTCAGTAAGAGACTAAAAGATATGTGCAGAATGTGTGGTATCTCTGCTGCAGACTCTCCCAGCATTCTCAGTGCTTGTTTGGTGGCAATGGAACCACAGGGGTCCTTCATTATTATGCCAGGTATTTGAGAAACTCTCCTTTGTTTACTTGTCAAGGGAAGCAGCGGTTTGGGTTCAGCAGGACTAAGGCAGTCACTTGTGTTCTCTTCCAAAGATTCCGTATCCACCGGCTCTGTGTTTGGACGCAGCACCACTCTGAACATGCAGACATCTCAGCTGAACACCCCACAGGACACATCTTGCACTCACATTCTGGTGTTTCCCACATCTGCATCTGTGCAAGTAGCATCATCAACTTACACCACTGAAAACTTGGATCTGGCCTTTAACACAAACAATGGTTAGTAGCTTGGATTTAGTCTTGCTCTGGAAACAAACCAACGCCCAAACCCCCTTGTTACCCACCCTTGTATTTAGACTAAAGAGCCTTGGTCTTTCAAACCCCATGATTTCTGTGGAAAAATCACTTGATTTCAGAGTGTGGGGTTGTATCCTGTACCTAAGGGAACTGTAGAAATTCACTGGTCTTGTTCTTTTTCAAGATGGAGCAGATGGAATGGGAATCTTTGACTTGTTAGACACTGGAGATGATCTTGATCCTGACATTATAAATATCCTTCCTGCATCCCCTACTGGATCCCCTGTACATTCTCCAGGGTCCCACTACCCCCATGGAGGTGACATGGGCAAGGTAACTTTGACTAAATAGAGAGTCACGTGTGTGGTGTGGTTTGCTTTTTCTCTCCTCTTGCCAGTTTCCTTCTGTGGAATAAAAGGTAGCTCTGAAGTGTTTTGAGTCAGTTGGATATTGGATTGTCTACAGTGCTTGGATATTTTAAAATAATAGACAGATAATTTCTGTGAGGTTTGTGGTCTCCTCACATTAAAGCATTGCCTGTTCTTTTGCAGGGTCAAGGTACAGATCGATTGCTTTCAACAGAATCCCACGATGAAGTAACAAATATACTGCAGCAGCCACTGGCCCTTGGTTATTTTGTGTCAACTGCCAAAGCAGGTCCATTGCCTGACTGGTTTTGGTCAGCGTGTCCTCAAGCACAAAATCAGTGTCCCTTGTTTCTTAAGGTACTGTAACTTCAGCTGGCTGTGCAGCCATCTTCCTGGCCATAAAGCTGTGCAGTGAGTGGGGAGCTGAGCTAGGAGAACTATAATATCCAAAAGAAATTCAGTGCCTGTCTTATGGAATATGACTGCTTCTGCATCAAGAGAGATCAGGGTCTAAGTGTTTCAGCTTTGGCTTTTTATGTTCTCCTTTTTGGGAGTAGCAAAGCTCTTGAAGTCTTCTGATCTCTTGATGGTAGTCTGGACTCCGTTCTGGTTCAGGCTTTGTGCTATGTTAAAACAGGCTGAGTTTCTAGACAGGTCTGTAGTTAATGCCTGAGTCCCATGGGAGCCAGTGCTAGGGAGGCAAGTGCACAAGTGTAATGTAACATCTCATTTACAGGAGGTAAAAAACCCTAATAAGTAAATCTCTTTATGTATGGCACAAAGCGTAGAAGCTTGGCTTGCCTGTTGGCTGCTGCTGAGCGATAGCCATTGTGTCATCTGTCTGGATAGTGTCTGATCCCCTTATCGTTTTATGGCACAATCAGGACACACTTGGCACATTTAAGGCTATACATTAAAGTATAGTGAAACCTTCTCTATTAACATTATATCACTTTTGACTGAAATTAGTGTCTCTTACACTATGCTTTATTCTCTGGTGATGCAGATAGATCTGCTGCTGCCTTATTTGTGTCTGGATTAGCATTTCCTTTTGGCCTAAGCTCAGCTGTGGCTTTGATAAAAGACATTTTTTTTAAAAACAGATTTCTTATTTACCCTAAGCAGCTCTATAGATGGAATAGAAATAGTGCAGTCTTATGGAAAGCAACTGAACTTCCAAGTCTCTATGTTACTAGAATCCTGGGCCACTGGAGTTGCTTTGTTTAATAATCACTTAATGTAGCAGAGGGATTAAAAAAACCAACTTAAAACATGTGACACTACTGGCACTGTGCTTTTAGCAGAGATCTGTGTGCATTTCCTTTATCTTCTGATAATTCCTGACCCCGTTGATGACCTAAGGGTGGGATTTGGTTTGGTTCATGTGTCAGAGAATGGAAGGTGACTGTGAGGCACAGGTGAGCGATACAGAGAGAATATGCTGTAGCTGAATCAGGCAGTAACTGCTGGCATCTCCCTTCTCTCCTTAGGCCTCTTTGCACCTCCACGTGCCTTCAGTGCAATCAGACGAGCTACTCCACAGTAAACACTCCCATCCACTTGATTCTAATCAAACTTCTGATGTGCTCAGGTATTTATGATTGATCACCTGCAAAAAACACTACAGCGCATTTCGACGGCAGTGCTGCTGCAGTGACACTGCTTGTTTGCTCTTCTTGCTGTTAGCTTTCTCTTTGAGCTGCTAATGTCCTCAGTACATCACAGACAATATAAATTGCTGTGCTTTCAGTGTTTAAAAGAAGGCTTTATCACACAGCAGTGCAAACAAACATCTCTAAGTCCTTCTTTAGCTAATCAGTATTGATTACAACTGAAAATATTTGAAGGACAATGAGTTCCTAAAGCTAGAAGAAAGTTTGGGTTGTAACACAAGATGATGCTTCCATGGAAGATAGTTGCAGTTAAGCCAGAATCTTGCACAATAATCATGTGGAAATGCTGAAGTATGAAAGTCTAGAGAAGCTCCTGTAAGCAGAGGACACATGTTGAGAAAACATCAGATATTTGGGCTTTTTTCTTTGTGCTCTTTTCTTTTCAGTTCTCTTTTTTTCATATGAGAACTTCTGGACATTGATTAAGCATAGACAATTAAAATGACAATTTCCCACTGAGAGAAAGTTTAGCTTTGTAGCAATGCTAAAGGCATGTTATTTCAGAATGTTGGCAAAACTGTGTGATGTTTTTAATGCCAGAGAAATGGGATTACAGTAAATTAGGACTGTAAAATCCTGGTGGAAAAAATCTGTTGGCTTGATGGAAACTTGTTTGCTTTTCAGGTTTGTTCTGGAACAGTACAATGCACTCTCCTGGCTAACCTGTGATCCTGCAACCCAGGACAGACGGTCGTGTCTCCCAGTTCATTTTGTGGTGCTGAATCAGTTGTATAACTTTATCATGAATATGCTGTGATCTTCATCTGAATTTTGCAAGACAAAAATGAGGAAAAGGGATATTTCACTGCAGGACTAAGTTAATTCTTCTCAGTGCAAGTCGTTTGTGATGGGGTATGAATCTTGTTACTTCCAGCAAATATTGTTTTGACTTGTGAGAGGGGCACCCACAGCCCCACTGTCTTTGAGTCACTGACTATGGGGGACGCTTTAGAATGATGATCAGAAAGTGTATTATAACATTTTTAGTAGCAAAATTAACCATTTTTTTTTCCCCAGCCACAGTATTTGTGAAAAGTAATGAGCCATAGTACCCAGTCATGGTTAATGAATTATTCAAAGCATGGAGATGAGAAGAAACACGAGGAACAATAAGTTTCAACCTATGGCTTCAGAACATCAAGATGTTCTTGTATTGGATTATAGTATCTAGTATTCAAAAAAAAAAAATGCCTGCATCTCTTATTTATTGTAAGTTTTTAAATGTATAAATTGTCTTATATTTCTTAACCTCTTTTATAAAAATTTTCCTAGAAGGTTTATACTGCCTTCTTGCTTTAAAGCAATTGGTCTAAAATATATGTAATCGTCTTAATTAAAAGTTGCAGTAGGTTGCTTTTAGAGTATTATTTTTTTGTAAGGGGTGGGCGGGGACAGTAAATTTGTATTGTCTTGATGTACAGTTTAATGGGGATAGAGGGGTTAATGTCCATACCATTGTGTGTGGGGGATTTACAGCTAAGCTGTAGTTGCAGAGTACATGTACAGTAATGAAGTTCACTGTGTTTATATAAATTGAAAAGGTACCGGGTCTTACAGCATTTTATATCACACCTTTACAGAGTAACAATGGCAATATATTAAGTGATATTGTAGGTGGTTTAACTTGTAGTGAGAATAAAACGAATAAACTCTCTTCAGTTGAAGTTTGTGTTATGGTTCAGGGCTGTGGCTAGATTCTCAGATCTATTTCCAGGACAAAAGTTTTAACACTTCCAAAGGATATCTCTTGTGCATCGCTGTTACCGAGATGTTCTTGGCGCTGTGGTGTTTTCTTCCGTGCGAGTCGGAGGTGGAACACACAGAAAACTCTGATCTTATCCAAAGTGTCATCTAAAGGCTGAAATTTAGCCCAGCTCTAGCCATTTTACAAATGCAAAAATAGTCAATCTTGACTTTAAGATTGGTGTGTGTTTAACTAAAATGTGGTGTATATAGATTCTCAGTGAATTCTGGTATTCAGATTTTATTCCACTAGGAAAAAGAAAAAAAAAAAAAAAAAAAGAGGGAAAAAACCCAACAGCACGAAACCCTGAACGTTTTCCTTTTCCATGTATTTTTGGCACTGTGGTGAAGGTCCCAAGTATCAGTGTGTGGCCTTCCCCATACCACCCTCTTCAGGCTCTGGCTGGGGCATGTGCCAAGGAGGCTTTGCCCTCCCTAAGGAAGGGACTGACAAACCACAAGGCTTTCCTAACCCTCTCCCTCGAGCTGCAGTCACCCTTTTTTCTCAGCAGTTTCCTTCCTCTCTCCTCGCACATGCCAAATGTCTGATGCTGCTCTAAAATAGCCCCTACGGGTGCTGAAGAGCAAACTGCATTTGCTTTTTTTTCTGGGCTCCTCATCTGACTGCCAGATCAAAACTGAACTCCTGCAGCGCTCGCCTGAGCCTGTTGCGCTAACCCACGTCCTGGGTCTTAACACTGTCCATGTCTCGCTGGTCTAAAGCTGTAAAGGAGCAAGTTTTAAGATCCATTTGTGCACCTGCTGTGAATCCTCTACAAGGAAGAATTCGCCTGCATTTACAAAACTTTAACTGTGTTGATATGTTTCATAAGCTCAGAATACCTGCCTGAGAGCATCTTTTTCATAGAAACCGTCTCCTCGAATCATGTATATACGATATTAGCAACTCTCTTTTATTTTTATTTTTTTTTGGTTGGTTTGTTTTGGGTTTTGTATAAAGCAGTTGTACAATTGGTGATGAAAATTTTCAGTCATTTCTTCAAAATAACACGTGTGCAATCAGAACTTAGCCTATTTTGAGAAATAAGAGGGTAAAAAAAAAAAAAAGTGGGGGCTGCCCATTGCTTGGTAACGCACCGCAGATTAAGCGGCACATTTTTGGTCTTACAGAAGGGCTTTTTTTTTTTTTTTTTTTTT
>VWZE01011744.1:507839-563968 GCA_013396675.1 Eubucco bourcierii
TTTTTTTTTGTTTTGTTTTGTAAGCTTTGTTGCTAAGTGGTCATTTTTTAACTCCGGCTCAGTTAGCCAGGTTCCAAAGGCTGAGTTTTGATGTGGCTTTTTGTGTTCAGAAAGGTAAGTGAAGCAGCTGCCTGACCATTGGTGTCACTGTGTTCTGTTACCTGGACCACAGCTTCCCTGCGAGACTCCCCCAACTGGGAAAGCTGCCAGTTCCCCCTCACCTCCTCCAAATGCTGTTAAATTTTAATCTTGTAACCACTAGAAAAAATGGAAAGGGCCATTTCTGGAGTGACAGCCACAGCTGGCAACCTACATATCAAACCTGCCAGCCACCATGGAGCCAACTACTACATTGGGCATACTCTTTATTTTGTATTTTAGCAGTGTTAGCTACTTTCCTTTAACTGTTTTAAGTGCACATAATACCTGGTTCATAAATAAGCCCCATCACAATCCAATACCTTGGGTCCTTTAGCAAGTACAAGCTTAAACATTTGAACATTTCAGCTATGGCTTTTCACACTGCAAGAAAAGGCTGCTCCTGGCACTGTGCTGTTAAGTAGCTGTGGAAGCTTGCCTCCTCTAAGCATCCAGTGAAAGGAGAATGAGATCTTTCCATTCCCTTCCCATTAAAAACATCTATTTTAACCCAGCTATTACTGTATTTAAGCCCTTTTAGTCCCCTTTTGACTGGCTCTTTGAATCAGACTTCTGAAAACCCTGTTGCCAGACCAGCAGGCCACCAGTTGTACTTGCAAACAACCCTAACGTTTTCAAGTGGCTGGAACATTTAGCTCTTTCTATGACATTTCCTGAAGATAATGAAAGATAAAAATGAATTTATATTTAAATCCTCTGCTACTTTCTTACTTAGCTGTCAGTTCTGGGGCAGATTATTGTCTTTCTTTACCTCCGATGGTAATTTTAACTTTGTGTGTTGCTATGAAGACTTGCGGATGTCTTTAAATCGAGCACTGTTTGTCAGTACTGTGATATCAAAACATTCTGTTGCGTTATTTCAAAGCTTTCAAGGGGGAAAAAAAAGAGCAAAATGTCTTTTAAAATGTGCTACTGCACCATGTAATTTGCTGCACGAGAGTACGGCACAGCATATCAGTCTGATTTGGATAGCGGTGCTGCGTAAAACAGCCTTTGGAGCTGGGCTTGGGTTGGAATTTGTTCCTTTGGTGATGTTGTACAACGTTATCACCTCAGCACCCTCCAGCTGGGAAGATTTGGGGTTTAAAGGACCCAGGACTATGCTTCAGACTTAAAAGTTTCTTTTTATTTTTTCTTTTCTTTTTCTTTTTTTTTTTTTTTTTAAATTATCATTTGTGGGTGTACTTTTTATTTACAGTGGAGTAAAGCTTAATTTACAGTAAAACTGGATTTGGGACCTTCCACAATCCTCAGGGTCACTTTGTCAGGACGTTGCTAATCTAGCTTTAGGTTGGTTGGTTGCTGTTTTGGTGGTTTTTTTTTTGTTTGTTTGGTCGTTTGTTTTGTTTTTTAATGAGTAAACTGGATGTGAGGACCTGGCAGGGCGCTGGGGTTGGGATGACGCAGCCTGGGGCCTCGTTACTGGACTTGTCGCCTTCCACGCCCCTCCCAGCACGGCTGGGGGCCAGGCCGAGGGAGCTGCTCTGCCTTCTCACACAGCCTCCACCCGCCATGGGCCAAGTCGTCGTTATTTATCATGACAGAAAAAAAAACAACAAAAACAAAACAATGAACGTGAAAAGCGATTAAGGAACAAAAACACTATTGCTGCCGAATGCCATAAACACTGAGTTGTACAAATTGTGATTGAGGAAATGAAAAAGGTTTATACTTTTTAAAAAAAAAAAATTTCAAATGGAATAAATTATTCATGAAGCCTTGATTGTGGAGTCGCCTTCTGTACAGGGGCTGCGGGCGGGGGGAGGAAGAGGAGGGGCGGGGAAGCGGCGCCGCAGCCTTCCCGCCCGCCGCGCGCCCTCGCGTCACTTCCTGCGCGCCGCTGGCCCTGACGCGCTCGAGCTGCGACGTGCGGGGCTTGGGGATCTGTGGCTGCGAGACGCGGGCGCTATGGCGGAGTGCTCCGGCCTGCAGTTCGTCAGCCCTTATGCTTTCGAGGCGATGCAGAAGGTGGACGTGGTACGGCTGGCCGCCCTGAGCGACCCCGAGCTGCGGCTGCTGCTGCCTTGCCTGGTGCGCATGGCCCTCTGCGCCCCCGCCGACCAGAGCCAGAGCTGGGCACAGGACAAGAAGCTCATTCTGCGGCTGCTGTCGGGGGTGGAGGCGGTCAACTCCATCGTGGCTCTTCTGTCCGTGGACTTCCACGCCCTGGAGCAGGACGCCAGCAAAGAGCAACAGCTTCGGTAATTGAAAGAGCAGCGTCTTGTGGGGCGAAAGCCGCGGTGTGGCTGTTGCGAAGTGCCGGGCTGGCCTGGCTGTTCGTGTCCCTTGACAGTTCCTGAGGAAACTCAAGTTCTGGCCGGGCTGGGTTTCGATGCCTGGCTCGGGGCCTTTCCCCATGGCTGGGCGTGCGGGGAGCTGCCCAGGCGGAGGGTGGGCAGGGCAGGGGCTGAGCCGGCTGCTGAGGGGAAGAGGCACATCAGGGGGATGCTCTATTTTCACTGTTGTTCCCCAGAGAATTCTGACACCCTGCTGAGCTCCATGTCATGATGTAGTACAGCTGCAATAATCTCTGTATCATTGGCACGATAGACGAATTCTTGGTAGGAATTATCAGCTTCATTTGAGTGATAAAATGTCTGTGCTGGCATTTAACAGTTGCTGGTTTTAATTATCCGTTAGGCACAAGCTTGGAGGAGGTAGTGGAGAAAGCATCCTGGTGTCCCAGCTGCAGCACGGGCTGACCCTGGAGTTCGAACACAGCGACTCACCCCGGCGGCTCCGGCTGGTGCTCAGCGAATTACTGGCGATTATGAATAAGGTAAATTTCTCTATAGCTGGGCACTTGGGAGCTTTAGGGTTGCAAATGCCCTCTGGATCGGTTGGTTTGCCATCTGCTTCCGTACGTGGTGCTGCTGGTGTGCGTGAGTATCCCTCTCCAGCTGTTGAAAGGCCCCGTCTGACAGAGCGGTGGCTTTATGGCTGCTCAATCACAGCCTGGTGAACCCAGCTTCCTCGGAGAACAAACGAAGGTAGTCCTTGCTAATGTGATGTAGAGTCTGTATATTCTGTTATGCTGTGCTGAAATATGTGATTTCATTCTGCATCAGTGCAGAAATTGTGTTTGAAAACGGAATTAAGATTTTTCTTCATCCGGTTCTTTTCTCCTTCTGCAGTATGCCATTTGTCACTGCAATTCTCCTACCCTCCCCACCTCCTTGCTACCCCCAGCATTTATTTCCCTTGTGTAGACTCACCACATCTTCAGAACTGTCAGTGAGCTGCTTCTCTTCCTTCTGGAAGGAAGCAATGACACCAGCCATATGGAAGTGCTTCCTCTAGCAATTATTGCTTATTGTAAACACTTCTTTCTTTTGCCTGTTCTATGTCTACAGCTGTTACACTTGGGACAGTTTTTAATGTATTCAATCTACTGAATTTAAAGCTATGAAAGACTGATTAGACAAATGGCTTCATAAATCCTGCTCAGTGATGATGAATAATGTCTTGTAGGTGTCAGAATCCAATGGGGAGTTTTTTCTCAAGTCTTCTGAGCTCTTTGAGAGTCCTGTGTATCTGGAGGAGGCAGCAGATGTCCTCTGCATTTTGCAAGCAGGTGTAGTATTCTGTCCTTACAGTGCTCTCTGGCTGCTTACCAATGTAACAAGAACTTTTGGGGCTGTAGTGACTAATTTAAGGTTAATCCAGGCTGTCTGGTTGTTTGAAAGAGGGACAGGTCACAGCCTGGTGTTCTCTTTGTTCATGTAAGTGTGTTGTTGAACAAAAACTTGCAGCCCAACACTGTGACTTTTAACCCCCCCCTTTTTCTGTGCAGAGTTGCCATCACTGTTGCCAATAGTTGATGTGGCTGAAGCTCTGTTGCACGTTAAAAATGGAGCCTGGTTCCTTTGCCTTCTGGTGGCCAATGTTCCTGATAGCTTTAACGAGGGTGAGTTACAGTTTCTTCTTGTCCAGCTTAACTCTATCTAAAGCCTTGAAATTATTTCTATCAGTAGAGTTAATTCTGGGCTAAACCACGTGCCAGAGACATTTGAATGTGAGAGCCTTTGGCATATGCAATATAGTTTCAGTGCATTTATGCCTAGAGGTCCTGATGGGCTCCCATTCTTGCCATGTTGCTTACCCTTTTGTGCAGCCTCCTGTAGACTGATTGTGAGCACGTTGCAGCTTTTCAGATGTAGGTCACTGTTACAAAGGCTGATTTGGGCAGTAAGTGACTGGGACTTTGCTGACAATCCTTGTCCCTTCATCTGGGACATATTCCAAGGTGAAAAATTTGTACTGCTGGTGCCTGTTCTGCATCCCTTGCCTCACAATAAGATTTCAGTCCCCAGGGCTGCCAGATGCATAGGTTACATTAGATAGAGGATGAGTAGTAATTGGATAATGCATAAATCTGTAATGACTCTGTAATTTCTCCATGGAGACAGACCACGTCCTTATTCTGCCTGTTTGGTGTAGATCCTGAGTTCTTACCCAGACAAGCTAACGAACCACGATGGGCTGAGCAAAGTGGCTTGTCTCTGTGTGTTCATGTGGCTTTCTGTTGGAGAGACCAGGCTGACTGTGGGAGTTTGAGGGCCCAAACTGGAACACTGACTCACTCCTGCTGTTGGGTGCTCAGTCTGCAGAGGTTTGATTAAGAATGGTGAGCGGCAGGATGAGGAGAGTGTCGGAGGCCGACGGAGGACAGAAGCACTTCGCCACCTGTGCAAGATGAACCCTTCCCAAGCTCTCAGGGTCCGAGGCATGGTGGTGAGTCAGGCCTTAGGCTGTCTAAAGAACCTTAATTATGATCCTTATTGGAGCTTTGAAAATCATAGAATGGGAAGGTTGGAAGGGACCTCAAAGATCATCCAGTTCCAACCCCCTGCCATAGGCAGGGACACCTCCCACTAGCACAGGTCACTCAAGGCCTCATCCACCCTGGCCCTGAACACTTCCAGGGAGGGAGCAGCCACAACCTCCCTGGGCAACCTGTGCCAGTGTCTCACCACCCTCACTGTAAAGAACTTTCTCCTAACATCTAGTCTAAACCTCCCCTCTGCCAGTTCAAACCCATTACCCCTTGTCCTGTTATTGCAAGCCCTTGTCAATAGTCCCTCCCCAGCCTTCTTGTAGCCCCCTTCAGATCCTGGAAGGCTACTCTAAGGTCTCCTGGAAGCCTTCTCTTCTCCAGGCTGCAGAGCCCCAACTCTCTCAGCCTGTCCTCATAGGAGAGCTATGACAAATATGACTGAACCCAAGCATTTTATCTAGGTGGAAGAGTGTCACCTACCAGGTCTTGGTGTGGCTTTGACCTTGGATCACACCAAAAATGAATCTCCAGATGATGGAGTGAGCGACCTGGTGTGTTTTGTGAGCGGTTTGCTGCTTGGAACTAACGCAAAGGTTCGGACTTGGTTTGGAACTTTTATCAGAAATGGCCAACAGGTATGAACAGCTTTGAGTGCTGTGCTTTCAAACCCAACCTTCTTGTGGCTTGCTGTAGCTCTTCTGGGTGTGTGCACCCACACTCATCTGAGTGCATAGAAACCCTCTTGTGTGTCTTGGTGTGCTGGTTTGAGGCTAATTGGAATGTTTTAGTGGAGAAAATTATTTTATAGACTGTGAAAAGGAAACAGTGATGATGTCTACTTCACTCATAGGCTTGCTGAGATGTGTAAGACTAAGAACACAAAACATAGATAAGATAGATTCTCAGTCTGTCTCTGGTTGCTAGTGGGTCCTCTCCTCTCTGCTGAATAACCTAACTAACCACTCTGCCTCTAACCCCCCTGGCTGATCCTCCAAACTCACCTTGCATGTAAGGCAAACCCTGGGGTAAGGTAGAGGGGAGGGGAGAAGGTGGAAGGGTGGTTGGGAGCCCCTCCTGGGGACTAAATTTTTTTTAAGGGAGGGGTGTTGTGTTTCTGTATTACCTTGTATATCTCTGTAACTATTCCTGTCCGTTGTGTCTATCTCTGCTTGTACATTGTGCTAAGCTGTAAATAGAGCTTCAGTCCTTAACTTCCAGCTGGCTGAGTCTAGTCTGGGGGAATTTTACAAAGTATGGGGGGGCAGGGAACTCCCAAACCATCACACTTGGACCAGCCTCTGCAAGACAATCTCTTATGGGTCTATAAGTAGTGCCCTTCAAGTAGCCCTACCTGGTTGTTCCCCCGAGAGGATTTTAGACATGGAAACCAGGGAATTGGAAGTTTGTATTAATTGTTTGCCTGAGAAGTATTCCCATCCTCAGTGTTCACAAGTTGCATCTTGAGTTGCTGAGGTAGTTAAAGCTTGTGTTTTGATGTAATAAGCTGTTGTAACATGATCATGTGTTGCCTGTTGTTACTGAAAACTGCATTTTAAAAAGCCTTTTCTTCCCCCTCCCTCCCCATTCTGTTTTTGCCTTGGCTTCAGCATTACAGCAGCTCTTATGTCATACATTGTTTGATGGGCTGAATTTTACATTGTTATTCTCATCTTTTAACCTCTCACACAGAGAAAAAGAGATAATATCAGTTCTGTGCTTTGGCAAATGAGGAGGCAGCTGCTCCTGGAGCTCATGGGAATCCTCCCCACGGTTCGCAGCACACACATTGTTGAGGAAGCAGATGTTGATATGGAGCCAAACGTCTCTGTGTACTCAGGGCTGAAGGAGGAGCACGTGGTGAAAGCCAGCGCACTGCTGCGCCTCTATTGCGCTTTGATGGGGATTGCTGGGCTGAAGTGAGCAATGTTTCAGTGCTTTGTATTCACACTCTGTCCACTTCAGCAGAGCTCGAGAGCTTTGGCCACTTTGGGAGCCTTTGTGTCCTTGAAAAAGCCTTGGCAGGACTGGACAGTTTTAGTGCTAGGAGAAGCCCTTCTCATGTGCTGAGGGAAGTTTATAGTGCAGAAAGCTAAGGTCTCTGGAGACAGGCAGGGGTTTAATTGCTGGTGTTATTCTCAGCAGAAAAGTTTTTTCATTCTAATGGTAGAGACCTGTTAACTTTGGTGATTTTGTAAACCTAAAATACTGCAGGATGTGAGGTGCTCTTAGAATCATAGAATGGGAAGGTTGGAAGGGACCTCAAGGATCCTCCAGTTCCAACCCCCTGCCATAGGCAGGGACACCTCCCACTAGCACAGGTCACTCAAGGCCTCATCCAGTCTGGCCTTGAACACCTCCAGGGAGGGAGCAGCCACAACCTCCCTGGGCAACCTGTGCCAGTGCCTCATCACCCTCACTGTAAACTTCCTCCTAACATCCAGTCTAAATCTTCCCTCTTCAGTGTTGCAAAGTAACAGCAGAAGTCAAGGCCAAGTGGTTGGGGCAGTAAGAAGAAAAAGCAGCTGAAAATTCAAGCCACATGCACTGGATGAATTTAGAGTTTCTGTCCTTTTACATTTTAGTGAGTGCTGATGTAGCATCTTTATGCACTGTTAGTTTTAGGTGTTTTGTAGTAATAAGCAAGATTATATCCAGGGGAAGTTTCCTCATTGTTACCTCAATAGATTTTGAAGTTCATAGAGAATTGCATTCATCTTGATAGCTGTTTATTGATGACAGCTTGATAAACAGATTAAGTAAGACAGAAAATGTAATCTAAAGATTGAAAAGTTTTCCAATCTCATCACACTTTGAAGTTGGCAGCCTGGATTTTGTTCTGTTGCTGTCCTTTTCAGGCCAACTGATGAAGAAGCTGAGCAGCTGCTGCAGCTGATGACCAGCCGACCCCCTGCAACTCCAGCTGGTGTTCGCTTTGTGTCTCTTTCCTTTTGTATGCTCCTGGCCTTCTCCACTCTTGTCAGGTACCTCTCAGTAAAGGAGGAGCTTTAGAAAGATGTTACTATTGGAGCACTGTTAAGGCAGTGACCTCCCCAGACCTGCTAAGTTTTTCTCTCTGAATTCTTTCAGTAATTCTCCCTATGTTAGTGGAAGGGATTTGCCCCACGCTTTGGTAAACTGATACTGCCCTCTGCTCTCCCTCTCATTTATTGCAAAACTTCTAAGAGGGGAGCTTAGTTTGGGATGGTTTTGGAGGCTAGGCTAGGCTTTACTAGTTCACTTTTTTGTGGAACAGGTGAATGGGTAAATTCTTTACAGACCCTGTTTGAAAGAGTAACCGTAGGGATATGCACTGGATGTGGCTTTCTGCTGTGTGTATTCAAAAGAGAGTGCCTGAAAGCTGGGCTGGAGTCTGTGCTAAATACAAGTGCTTATCAGCTGTTTGATCCTGAAGTGAAAGGGACAGAAAGTCTCCTGGCTAAAATTCCTCAAACAGGGGCTTTCCTGCCAGCAGTTGTTAGTGAAAGCAGTGGTAGTTCCTGAGAGAAGGATCTTTTCTGCATTTCTTTGTGCAGCACCCCGGAACAGGAGCAACTCATGGTAATGTGGCTTAGTTGGATGATAAAGGAGGAAGCTTACTTTGAAAGGTGAGAGCAGCCTTTTGCTTTTGATGTTTCCCCTCAATTCACATGTACTTATATCCTGTTGGAAATTAACTCCTCCTCTTTCTTACCGTTAGCATTTCTGGTGTGTCTGCTTCTTTCGGAGAGATGCTTCTCTTGGTAGCTATGTACTTCCACAGCAATCAGCTCAGTGCTATCATTGATTTGGTCTGCTCCACCTTGGGAATGAAGGTAAAGCCTCAACTGTGCCTAGCACATTTCTCTGTTCAAATGAACTTTTTACTCTGTATTTATACTCTTGTGTTAGTTTTTATATAAAGAACTTTGAGATCTGCTAATGCACTTCAAGCATGAGACTGTATCTGAGCAAATGTAAAAGCTGGCTGGGTAGATTTTAGGGATAAGGAAGATATGATGACATTTGAGAACACTTTTGATTAATGCTTGATGCACAGATGTGAGTATTTTCCTGGTATCCCAGTGAGGGCAAGTTCCAAAAGGTTTAAAATGAAACAAGTTTATAAAAGGAATTTGCAGCACTTATAAATACATCTCTGGCTTTCCTGTTGAGAAGTGCTTTGTTCTTTGTTTCAGATTGTTATTAAGCCCAGCTCACTCAGCAGGATGAAGACAATCTTCACACAGGAAATTTTCACTGAGCAGGTATTGGAAGCTTAAAGTTGCTTTTTGGTCTATGAGTGAAGTAGACATCACCACTGCTTCTTTTCATAGCCTGTAATTTAGTTTTTTTCATTAAAATATTCCAATTAGCTTCAAACCACCCCACACCTCTCCCTCCCTCCCCTCCTCTCGCTCCCTCCCTCCCCTCCTCTCTCTCCCTCCCTCCCCTCCTCTCTCTCCCTCCCTCCCCTCCTCTCGCTCCCTCCCTCCCCTCCTCTCTCTCCCTCCCTCCCCTCCTCTCTCTCCCTCCCTCCCCTCCTCTCGCTCCCTCCCTCCCCTCCTCTCTCTCCCTCCCTCCCCTCCTCTCTCTCCCTCCCTCCCCTCCTCTCGCTCCCTCCCTCCCCTCCTCTCTCTCCCTCCCTCCCCTCCTCTCTCTCCCTCCCTCCCCTCCTCTCGCTCCCTCCCTCCCCTCCTCTCTCTCCCTCCCTCCCCTCCTCTCTCTCCCTCCCTCCCCTCCTCTCGCTCCCTCCCTCCCCTCCTCTCTCTCCCTCCCTCCCCTCCTCTCTCTCCCTCCCTCCCCTCCTCTCGCTCCCTCCCTCCCCTCCTCTCTCTCCCTCCCTCCCCTCCTCTCTCTCCCTCCCTCCCCTCCTCTCGCTCCCTCCCTCCCCTCCTCTCTCTCCCTCCCTCCCCTCCTCTCTCTCCCTCCCTCCCCTCCTCTCGCTCCCTCCCTCCCCTCCTCTCTCTCCCTCCCTCCC
Organism: Eubucco bourcierii; assembly: GCA_013396675.1. Lineage (NCBI taxonomy): Eukaryota > Metazoa > Chordata > Aves > Piciformes > Ramphastidae > Eubucco > Eubucco bourcierii. Next base: position 517,733 of record VWZE01011744.1, read on the forward strand.
CTCCTCTCTCTCCCTCCCTCCCCTCCTCTCGCTCCCTCCCTCCCCTCCTCTCTCTCCCTCCCTCCCCTCCTCTCTCTCCCTCCCTCCCCTCCTCTNTCCCTCCCTCCCCTCCTCTCTAATCACTTCACTGTGATCTACAAGAAGTATCCAAGGTCTGCTGGTACTGAAAAGCCTCGAATTTCCTTTTTTCTATTCTGGGGTGGTTATGCTTTTTGTACACTTGTTTTTTTAAGCAATGAGGAAGCAAAGGAGAAAGCCTGTCCACTATGACATTATTTTTTTTTTGTAGTGGCAGGGAATGGTTCACAAATGCAGTACCTGTGCTACAGTTTCATACATGCTGTATTAAACTACACAGAAGTGTTCTTCAGCTTCCAAACGACCCACACTAAACACACCAGAACCACTGTTGCTGTGCAGCTTTGCCCACCTGGTGCTTGTGCTCTGTGGTAACTTGATGGTTTGTGGTCTTTGTCTTGCTAATGCTGAGTTTCTTTCAGGTTGTGACAGCCCATGCAGTCCGTGTGCCTGTGACAGGCAGCCTGAGTGCCAACATCACAGGGTTTTTACCCATCCACTGCATTTACCAGCTGCTGAAGAGTCGCTCCTTCACCAAGCACAAAGTGTCCATTAAGGTAGGACTTCATCTTCTTTCTGTTCTTGCCACTGTCCACTGGGTTTTACAGGCTGGGTTTTGGTTCAATTCTAGGAGCAGAATTCTTGATGGCTCTTACAGCCATTGCCTTGTGATTTAAAAACAACTGTGTGAGCAGGATGCTCACTTTTAGCTCTCAGGTTTAGGTCACAATTTAGTGAAGTTAAATGAATAAGAAAATGATCTTTTTGCCCTTGTCTGCATTTAATAGAGTCATAGTCAAAATGCATGCAGAATCACACAATGTTTGGGGCTGGAAGGGATTTTAAAAGATCACCAAGTCCAACCCCACTGCCAGAGCAGGATCACCTAGGGCAGGCCACACAGGAACACACCCAGGCAGGTTTTGAAAGTCTCCAGAGAAGGAGACTGCACAACCTTTCTGGGCAGCCTGCTTCAGGGCTCTGTCACCCTCACAGTGAAAAGGTTTCTCCTTTTGTGTTTTTCCTTATGTTTTCTATCCAGGACAAGTTTTCCTGGTGGATCTGCAGAGAGTGGGGTCCAGGATACACAGTTTATGACCATCTCAGAACTGATAAAATTTCCAAACTCACAGCCTGTGATGGTTTGGGAGTTACCCACCCAAACCAGCACACAGCTTCATCCAGTTAGGTTTTTGTAACTAGTTAAAAAACATCCTACTTGCAGATAAAAGAAATTGTCCTCCAGCTTTGAAACTGAACCTGTGATGGTTTGCTTCTAGGACTGGATCTATAGGCAGCTCTGTGAAACCACCACTCCACTCCATCCTCAGCTGCTTCCTCTTATTGATGTCTACATCAACTCTATTCTTACTCCTGCATCTAAATCCAATCCAGAGGCCACAAACCAGCCAGTTACAGAACAAGAGATACTAAATGTTTTTCAGGGACTCTCTGGGGTAAATGATTTGTTTCCTTATTTCATGTCCTTTGATGTGAACAATGTGGTTCAGTGTTTTGTGTAAGTTGTTTCAGGTTTTCTCTTCAGTGGTAAACTGCTTCCTAGAGTGCTGGTCATGTGTTTGGAGGTGAATCTTGATTTTTAGGAGGACTGCTGTTTGTCTCTGTTTTGCCCTTTTTCTTGGGAACTCATTCTGTTAAAAATGCAAAGAAAAGCACTTCATGGATTGAAAAGTGGAGGTGTTTGTGTAGGATTTGTATAATTTTTTGTACCAGACTGATCTTCTTAGATAAAAATAGTGCTTCACTGAGGCACTCTTGCTGGTTTTGAAAAAAAAAAAAAGTATTTTCATTTTGATTGAAGTAAGGGCATGGTCACTTGGACACATGCACAGTTAGTGGCAGGCATTGCATTGGTGGGAGTACTCCTTATTCGAGTCCCAGGATATCAGCTTGCACCTCACATGGCTTGTTATTTTTATACAAGGCTTTACTGCCTCATCTTTCTTGGCATTTGCAGGTAAATTCAGATATTAGTTGTGAGGAATCAGGAATGCAGCATGATCTCTGTGCTTTTGTGTACAGGCAGAAAGCAGTCGTGGCACTCAGCGCTACAGCATCACAACGCAGCTGCTTGTCCTCTACTATGTCCTGTCCTACGAAGAAGCACTTCTGGCAAACACAAAGATCCTAGGTATGTGTGAGTGCAGAGTGGAAAACAGAAAAGGAGGTTCAGCAGAGCAATCTTTTCAGTATCCAGAATTCACATTGCTGTGAGATTCAAACTCAGCATAAAGAGTTAAGATTCTTCTAATGGATGCAGCATTGCTCTGGAAGTTTGGGAGATCAAGTTTCTGCTGAAGCTCTGTAGTAGAGGAATTTGTTTTCCAGATTAAAAAAAGGTCCAAACAAACCAAAAGGTTGGGAGATCTTGTGAACAAATTTAAATACCAGGAAAACTTTTAACTGGGAGTGTTCGTAGAGGGCTGGAGCAGCTCTCCTATGAGGACAGGCTGGGAGAGTTGGGGCTTTTCAGCCTGGAGAAGAGAAGGCTTCCAGGAGACCTTAGAGTAGCCTTCCAGGATCTGAAGGAGGCCTACAGGAAGGCTGGGGAGGGACTATTGACAAAGGCTTGCAATGCCAGGACAAGGAGCAATGGGTTTGAACTGGCAGAGGGAAGATTTAGACTGGATGTTAGGAGGAAGTTCTTTACAGTGAGGGTGGTGAGACACTGGCACAGGTTGACCAGGGAGGTTGTGGCTGCTCCCCCCTGGAGGTATTCAAGGCCAGGTTGGACTTGGTCACTTGAGTGACCTGTGCTAGTGGGAGGTGTCCCTGCCTATGCAGGGGGTTGGAACTAGATGATCCTTGAGGTCCCTTCCAACCTTCCCATTCTATGATTCTATGAAATGGTTTCCAAGGAGCTTAATTTAATCCTTTCCCAGGAATAATGTGTGGTATTTGGGATCCTGTGTTTTGCTTGGATAATATAGAGAGAAGGGCTTTGCACCTTCTTCATTGATGTAGTTGGGGAAACAATTTTTTCCAGCTGTAACCATTAGATGTGTTTCTTGTCCTGTTCCCCCCTAGCTGCCATGCAGAAGAAACCCAAGTCTTACTCCTCAGCACTAATGGATCAGATCCCAATCAAGTACCTCATCCGGCAGGCACAGGGACTGCAGCAGGAGCTGGGAGGTAGATCTGTGTGAATGTCTAAGGTGCATGGAGGAGGGCTGAGCATGTTCCCAGCTCTGTGGCTGTCATGTGTTTCATAGGATGCCTTCCTTTCCCTTTCTTCTACAATCTCAGCAGTAACCAGTGAGATTACAGGTCTGTTTGATGAGTAATGGCAAAAGTTTGAGGAAAGCAGTTCTTTTTAGAGTGGGTTTTACCTTCCTAGGGTGGGTTTTAAAGTAGGATCTGAGAATTCATAACTGTTCCAGAATGAGTTACTACAGGCTCCTCCAACCTCTCCAAAAAGTCACTTTTTCTTTCTGTTGGAGTTAGAATGTCAGGCTGCAAACATGAAAGCTTACTCAACTTCTCAGTAGGGATTCAGTTGAGATCTGTCGTTGAAACTGTAGGCACAAAACATCTTCAAGTGAAATGCAGCTACTCAGATCTAAGCTGTGTACTTCAATACCCCTAAAGGTTTGCACTCTGCACTGTTACGCCTGCTTGCCACTAACTACCCTCACCTCTGCATTGTGGAGGACTGGATCTGTGAGGAGCACATCACTGGCACTGATGCCTTACTGAGGAGGATGCTTCTTACAAACACTGCAAAGAACCACTCTCCCAAACAGCTCCAGGAAGGTAAAAAGCTTCATCTGAAGTGTTCTTTCCAAACAGGCTGGAATATAGTGGGTTTGGAGGTGTGCAGCCATTCAGTTCATTTGGTCATTCTGCCTTTGTCTAACAAAAGTGTTCTGGTGGAAGTCAGAAGGGAGGTCAGAAATCCAGGTTCACCAAGATCCCCTTGTCTTTATTTCATAGCATTTTCCATGCTGCCTGGAAATCACACCCAGCTGATGCAGATCTTGGAACATTTAACACTTCTCTCAGCTGGTGAATTGATCCCATATGCAGAAGTGTTGACATCGAATATGAATCAGCTGCTGAATGCTGGAGTCCCTCGGAGGATTCTTCAGACTGTCAATAAACTCTGGATGGTTCTTAACACTGTGATGCCAAGGAGGTGGGTTCAGAGCATAGTTCAGTTTGGTGTTGCAGATAGGTGGAATGCCACATTCTGTTTCCAAAATAATGGCACGGTGCCTCTGTCTGGGCAATTGGAGGTTGTGACTGAAGAGAATGTTTGGAGTTACATTCCTTTTTGATATGTGGATGTGTTTAACCTTTGCATTTAAAAGGAAAGGAGGTTTTTTTTTTTTTTCTGAGGGGAAAGGAAGTCACCAGTCTGCTGGAGCATGAGTTTGTAGTGTATCATAGAATCATAGAATGGTAAGGTTGGAAGGGACATCAAGGATCATCTAGTTCCAAACCCTGCCTTAGGCAGGGACACCTCCCACTAGCACAGGTCACTCAAGGCCTCATCCTACCTGGTGCTGAACACCTCCAAGGAGGGAGCAGCCACAACCTCCCTGGGCAACCTGTGCCAGTGTCTCACCACCATCACTGTAAAGAACTTCCTCCTAACATCCAGTCTAAATCTTCCCTCTGCCAGTTCAAACCCATTGCCCCTTGTCCTGGCATTGCAAGCCCTTGTCAATAGTCCCTCCCCAGCCTTCCTGTAGCCCCTTCAGATACTGGAAGGCCACTCCAAGGTCTCCTGGAAGCCTTCTCTTCTCCAGGCTGCAGAGCCCCAACTCTCTCAGCCTGTCCTCACAGCAGAGCTGCTGCAGCCCTCTGAGCATCTTTGTGGCCTCCTCTGGACTTGCTCCAACAGTTCCATGTCCTTCCTGTGCTGGGGGCTCCAGAACTGCATTCAGGACTCCAGATGTAGATTGTTTATGTTGAATTACTGGTGAAACAGAGTCTGGTAAGAGCATGCCTTTTATGAGGAAGTGAATCCTCTACTGCAGCAAAAAGTTTGCTTGCTGTAACTGCTGTGAGTGTAAGGTGATAACAATATCCTGGTTAACTTCAAGGGTTGCAAGTGAAGTGTGAGGGTTTTGTTCCTTGATAGCCTAGAAAAACACAGCTGAGGTTAGTGAGTGTGCAGTTGCTTATGTGATCCTTATCCTTTTACAGATTAATAGAAAACTCTTTACAACAATCTCATTTAGGTTATGGGTGATGACTGTTAATGCTCTGCAGCCTTCAGGCAAATTATTCCGACAGCAGAAGTACACTCAGAACGATTTGATGATTGATCCTTTGATTGTGCTAAGATGTGATCAGAGAGTTCACAGGTAAGCATCTCCCTCTTCTAGCTCTCTGTTCTGTGCTACTTACATCCACAGTGGATGCTAATCATAAAAGTTTTTTCAGAGAACAATTCTAAAAGCTTTCTGTGCTTCCAATCTTACTTTCAAACTAATGTTAGGAGCTTGTAAGTTCCATCTTTTTTTGTATTAAACTTAGAGGTGTGAGGTCTGAGTGAGCTGTCCTTGCTGTTTCTGCATGTCAGCTCTCTTGCTGCACAAGTTCTGTTTTGGAGACTTTGGGATTTGTACCCAAGTCATCCATTTTAGATTTGTGTGTGTGGATTTGTTCTAAAGAGACTGCAGCATGTTAGAAATGGCTGCTGCCACATGGTGGTGGTGCAACGTTGAGGTTGTAGCTCTAAGCTCCTTCCACTGTCTTTTGCCATCCCTTATGGGCCTGCAGGTATTCTGTTTTTTTGCTAACAGGGATTTTTGTAGGTACTCTTCTCTTTCTTTGAGTAACACTTTCTGCTAGTGAGTGTTTGATGGATAAGACAAAGGTAGATTTGCTCAATTTCCCAAGAAAGGCTTTTAGTAGTACGTGGACATTAGTTCCACTAAATGCCAGTGATGACAGAGGAGGTTGTGTAATGCTGCTTTGTGGCTCTGATGCAGAAGAATAAACTGAGACTAGAAGTATTGAAAATGATCCTAATCAATAGCAATGGATGAGCTTTAAAGGAGAATATGAAATAATGCAAACAGTAAGTCAGAATTCATAAATTACAACTTTGCCTTTTCAAAGTAATAAAGAAAATTGCATCTGTTATTCTGAAGAGACACAGTTAAATGCACTTCAGCCTTTAGCTTTATTCCTTCTGTAGTATTTTTTCATGTTTTTCTGTCAGTTGTGGTTTATTTTTCCTCCTGTTTTATTTCCTTCATAATAAATGGCTAATAGTCAACTTGATTTGTTCTTCTTTGCACACATCTGTCCCCCTCCTTTGCCTTTTAGCTATTGAGCTATGAATCCAAATTTCATTTGAGTTGCTACAACTCTGCTAGACCTCAAGTTTCTGTTGATGACATCTTTAATCCCCAGCCCTCAGGTGAAAGATTTAACTGTATGTCCCTTCAGCCCTGGATGCAAATTGAAAATCCTACATTTCTAACACTATTTGGGAGATTTAGAATAACGCAGTGTGAGTTGAAAACTACTATCTTAGTGTGGTGGAAGCAGTTCAGAGCTTGTCTGCCTTCTTCTTCCCCATTATTCAGATAATTTTTTTTTTCCTTACTTCACATACAGGCAACACTTTTTGGATTTGCTTTGTTCACCAGACATGAGTCTCTTCAGCAGTTCCCACTTTTTGTAGGGTCAACACTTGTCTGTGCATGAGAGAAGTAGGGCTGAGTGACAGGGCAGCAGAAAGGATTCTGATCTTTAGTGCTTTGCTCTGCTAGGGCAAAGAGCTGTACTATGAACCAGACCACAACCAAACGAGCCTTTGAGGAGGGATTTTAGTTTGTTCTGCCTACTGAAATGCCTTTTTCCTGTGTTCCTCTATCAGGAGTCCTCCTCTGATGGATATAACTTTGCACATGTTGAATGGATATCTTCTTGCTTCAAAAGCTTACCTCAATTCTCATCTAAAAGAAACAGCAGAGCAGGACATTAGGCCGTCTCAAAACAACGCAATGGGTCCAGAGGCCCCAGAAGTTACAAGGGAAGAATTAAAAAATGCTCTGCTTGCTGCTCAGGTAAAGGGGAAGAAATGGATGTGAAATAATGAGAAAAAAGACAATGATAGAACAGAAATACAGAAGCAGGTTAAAAGGGAGACCTTTTTAGTTCTTTGTTTACTGACTTCTGTTACCATGAAAACAAAACCTGTCTCTCTCTCGTTAAATTTTGCAGTCTTCCTTTTCCTAGTCTGAAGCATTGTGTTGGTTAATTGCTTTGATGGTGTAATTTTCTGTGAGGTAGTGCAGAAAGGTTTTGCTTACTGCCCTTCTGCCTTTGTGTTATCCAGAGGGCACTTTCTGTGCTTAGATTTGGAGCAGTAAAAGATGAATGAATGTGACAAACCTATGCATGATCATTTGAACTGTTAAGAGCAGCAGCCAGCACTGTCAAGTGTGAGGCTGAAGAATAGTTAATTTGAGTAATCCTGTTCACTGACTGTCTCTTGCCTCTGTCTGGAATATTGTCACATAGATAGTTCCTATTAGAAGATAATTTTTGAGTTAATATGAAGTTCTGTATTTAAATAAGTAGTGTAGTCTCCTCTGGATGCTGAAAATTACATAGCCATGTGTGTATTTTGCATGGTCTGGATGCTTTAAAGGACCATTGGATATTTGTTTTGAAACAATACAAGATTCTGCTGAATTCCCCTCCAGCTACAGGGCTGGAGCAGCTCTGCTGTGAGGACAGGCTGAGAGAGTTGGGGCTCTTCAGCCTGGAGAAGAGAAGGCTTCCAGGAGACCTTAGGGTAGCCTTCCAGGATCTGAAGGGGGCTACAGGAAGGCTGGGGAGGGACTATTGACAAGGTCTTGCAATGCCAGGACAAGGGGAATGGGTTTGAACTGGCTGAGGGGAGATTGAAACTGGATGTTAGGAGGAAGTTGTTTGCAGTGAGGGTGATGAGACACTGGCACAGGTTGCTCAGGGAGGTTGTGTCTGCTCCCTCCCTGGAGTTGTTCAAGGCCAGGTTGGATGAGGCCTTGAGTGACCTGTGCTAGTGGGAGGTGTCCCTGCCTATGGTAGGGGGTTGGAACTAGATGATCCTTGAGGTCCCTTCCAACCTTACCATTCTATGATTCTATGAATTTACTCTTTTCAGCTGTGATTATGATTAGTTTTGGACTTAAGCTTTTTTGCTTTGAGTCCTGATTCATATGAACTGTTGGATACTTCTGATACACAGGATTTGTGATTTTTTTGAACTAAGTTGCTTTTATTCTATATAAAAAAGTCTACAGATAAAAATTCTAAAGACCTGCCAGTATTCCACTTTTGTCATAAATTGTATTTGATTTCTTTGATTTCATTGAGGTTTTTATGCCTATTTTGTTGTTTGTTTTCTTCACAGGACAGTGCTGCTGTGCAGATTCTCCTAGAGATCTGCTTACCTACAGAAGAAGAGAAAGCTGAGAGCAGTAATAGCCACAATTTGCTAAAGAGTGTTCATGGTACTACAGGCCCTGCAAGTCCTGAGCCAGAAGAAGAAGACAGCTTGCTGTGTAATCTTCGAGAGGTCCAGTGCCTGATCTGCTGCCTGCTGCATCAGATGTACATAGCTGACCCCAACATAGTCAAACTAGTTCATTTCCAGGTCTGCTTTGCACTCTTTTGGTTCTTTCATGGTTTCTCTGGTTAAGAAAGAGCTAAGTGAAGTGGTCAAAGGATGTTGAGTGCTGTTGCTGTGTTTCTCAGAAACTGTGTTCCACTCTTCTGCTTCCCATCTTGCTGAATTTGTGGTGTTTATGTTTCCTCCATATTTCGGTGCTTGAACTCTGTGTTGTTGCTAAGAAGGGAACACCTAAACTGTGTCTGTTCCTCATCACTAAAGACATGCTTTGTATCTCTGCCTTTTATTATACCAAAATAGTTTGCCCATTTCTAGGCCAAGGAAAACTGCCTTAATCACCTTCTAATTCCTTGTGCCATATCTCTTGTAGTTTGCTTTTTTTCTGACCATGTTTTTAAATATGGTCACTCAATACTCAAAACTGCAATTTGGCTTCAAGTGTAAACATCTTACCTTTCCCTTCTGTTAGGGCACAGTTTACCTCTTCAGAGTGAAAGGAGAAAGCAGCTGTACACCTTCAAAAGAGTGAAAGGAGAAAGCAGCTGTACACCTTCAAAAAAAAAATAGAGGGAAAAGATTAGCAAGCTTTTTTAATATAAATGTGCTTTTAGTGTGTGTTCAATTGCCCACTGCCAGCTGGCAGTCTCCTTGAAAAGGAGTTAATTTGTCTTGACCTGGAACTGATTGACTAAAAAAGTCATAATGGAGTGCAGTTGTGAAATAAGCAAGTTGGGGCCTGTGGTGAAGTTCGGAGCAGAGGGGAAAGGCAGGGAATGAAAAGATCACTGCAGCCTGGTTTAGTCTGGGGGTGGAGGGAGATTTTCTGTGCAAATAATATATTGAGTCTTGAGGATAAAGAACTGATTCAGATTGTGGGTTTGTCACCCAGCCTACCTGGTGTTACCTTGGGCTTTGGGCCTGTTTCTTGTAATTCTGAGCAAAACAGATTTAGAAGTGTATTGGGTTTGGGAAAAGACAAAACCACATTAACACAGATCTCAATTAAAGCAGAATGTTTAAAACTCTTCTGACACGTGGACACATCTGTTTTGCTAATCACACAGGGTTATCCATGTGAACTTCTGGCACTGACAGTGGCAGGGATTCCATCCATGCACATCTGTTTGGATTTCATACCAGAGCTGATTGCCCAGCCTGAACTCGAAAAGCAGGTACTGTAGAGTCACCTACTTTGGGAGTCACTGTCAGTAGCTAGCCCTGAGTAACTATTGGGTAAGGGGAGAGAAGAAAAGGATCACTTAAAAACAGTCCTGTTCAGGCATGCCTGGGATATTAAGGTAATACCTCTAGACTGTTACCTTGAATTAAAGGCCTGCCCTTTAAATACCCTTCAAATCAGGGACAAGGACAACTCCTCTTAAGATAATGGAGCCACTCTTCAGTGGTGCCCAGCAACAGGACAAGGGGCAAGCAGGTACAAATGACCACAGGACATTCCATCTGAACATAAGGAAAAAACTTTGCTGTGAGGGTGCTGGAGCACTGCTCAGAGAGGTTGAGTCTCTTCTGGAGAGATTCCAGTCTGCCTGGACACACTACCGGATAGCCCTGCTTTAGCAGAGGGGCTAAACTAGGTGGTCTCTGGAGGTCCCTTCCAGCCCCTACCATTCAGCGTTTCTGTGTCTTTAATTTCCTCAGTGGCTAAAAAAAAAGAAATTGCTATCTTGTAAGTTACATGAAAAACTTCAGCTTAGAAATGCAAAATAATCTGTAACTTTATTGCTTCTGCCTTTTACCTACTTAACAGATATTTGCCATCCAGTTACTGTCATTTTTGTGTATCCAGTATGCACTGCCTAAATCTCTCAGTGTGGCTCGTTTAGCCATCAATGTGATGGGAACTCTGCTCACAGGTAAGCACTCCAGCAAGCCCTGCACACATTTTTGTGTCAAGGACAATTCTTTGCCTAGAGTGAATGCAGTTTTGTCTAAATGCCACTGAGTGATGACTGTAAGAGTAATGACAATTCTTGGCTCGATTTTCATAGTGATTCCTTTTTACTTAACGGTTTCCTTTTCCTTCACAGTTTTAACCCAGTCAAAGCGCTATGTTTTTTTTATGCCAACCCTGCCTTGTTTGGTGTCATTCTGTCAAGCCTTTCCTCCTTTGTATGAGGATATTATGTCTCTGCTAATACAAATAGGACAAGTCTGTGCCTCTGATGTTGCTACGCAAACAAGAGACTTTGACCCGATTATTACACGTAAGTAAAGCACTTTGAAATACAAAGGTAATGTGATCCCAGGGAGAAGATGTTCATGTTTCAAAAGCTTGACTGTAATTGCAATGCAGTTTGAATTTTACTGCTGTTGTCTTGTAAATATAGAAGGAACTTCTGTAAAAAACAAACAAGCAACCAACAAAATACAACTAGGTGGATGTGCTGGAGACTAAATGGGCTGAAAGTCTCCCTTTTTAATCAGCTTTGTACTGCCTGCCTTCTGTTTTATTTCCCTGCCTGTAAGGTTTCAACCTGTATCCCTGCAGGCAAGTGTTGTGCATAGAATTTGCCATTGTAGCCTAAGGGTGAAAGACTTGAGTAAAGGATGTTGATTGTGAAGAAAGGAAAGTTGTAGTTACTCTAGAAATAATCCGTGGAGTTAAACCTGGTGCCTGACATTTGCAGTTTCATAACCGTGTGTAATACAATAGGTTTAAAAAGTATTTATTTATTTAGATGTACTTCACTGCTTCTACTTAATTTTTCTAGGTCTCCAGCAACTAAAGGAGAAACCACATGAAGTGTCAGGACTTTGTAAAGATTCATCTAGCAAAAGCTGTTCAAGGGACATTGCAAGCATGGACCCTGATGTTCGGTTATGCCAGTGTGTTGAAAATACTATCATTGAAATAATCAACATGAGTGTAAGTGGGGTTTAAGAAGAAGCCAAATGACATTGTAGTGTAACTGTTCCCAGTCTGTGGTGCCTAAAATTGGAGAAAACTGTGAAAGTGGACTGAAGAACTGGAAAACAAGAAGTCTGTGGTTTTCATTCACTCAATTCAATTATGGCTAAAAGGAAAAAAACATCTTTAAAAAGGCTCACGTTGCTTCCAGTGAAAGCTTTTTGAGGCTCATAGGGTCCATAAACAATTTCCAATGAAACTGGGCAAGATTTCCAGGCTTGCTCAGTTTCTGGAGTGAGTCAGCAAGACACCCAAAAGAAGTTTTATATAATCCTGAAAAGCAAACAGCAGAATGATGACTATTAAAAATTTCTGGTTGAAGCTTTGCTTAAGTTAAAAGAACTCTTCCAGAGCCTTGCAGAGCAAGGTGGAATAAAAATGCAATACAGAAGACCCGATGAAGGGGTGGAGAGGACTTGTACCACCACATCAAGCACTAAAAAAATGCTTTAATTTTTTTTCTTTGTGTTTCAAACCATTGGTCAGCTTCAGTTCATGTGATCAGGAACTTGACTTATTGATCAGTCAGCCTTCATTAAAAGCTTGAAACTGGTCTAAAAGTTTGTTTGAAAAAAAAAAGTACAAAAAAGCCTGTAGAAAGGTGACTTTAATTTTTTTTTAATAATATTTTTTATCAGCTCAGATTATTTAGTGTTTTTAAACAACACTTTAAAAGAGCTGAGAAAGACTTAAGAAATAAGTGCAAAGGTATTTTGCCATCAGCATCAGATTGAAAAAAGAAATCAGTGCTGAGAGTGACTGTGAGAAAAGCTGAATTTCCTCTGTCATGAAAGGAGTGCCAGATTTCAGCCTTACCACAGTGGTTACCTGCAGCTCGGTGGGCACAAGGATGCTGAACCCTTTGTGCTTCATGCATGAAGTTGGTTGTTCTTCTGTACACAAAAGCAGGATTGAACCTCAACAGCTGCCTTGTGGCGTTGCAGGAGAGGGTGTGTCGTGCATTGGTTGGGGTTTTGGTGAAGGTTGCACAAGCTCAGAGGCGCGGCAGCAGACGCTTCTGTGGCAGAGAAAGAATTAAGGTTTGGCTGTTGTGCCAGAATGCTTCCACACACTTGAACTGCTCAACTTGTCAATCCACCGCTTTCCACAAATGACAGCATCCAAGGTCTTTAAAAGAAAATTAAATCTCTTTACGTTCTAGAAATTAATGGTCAATTCTTCAGCATGGCCTTGGCACAATCGTGCCTAGCTTATGTGCAGTCTGCGTTAGACAGAGATTTGAGGAAGGCTGAGATCAAACTGCCGAGCACAGAGGGACTTGTGTTGCACCACCTGGAGCCTGCTGTGACAGCTGATAACACCATCTGCCTACCGAATCTGTTTTTGTCACCTCCATGTAAAACTTGTAAATAATTAAAATGTTTTTTTCCGTGGGATTTTTTTTTTTTTTTATATGCTGTAGTGGGATTTAAATAAAAAAACCTAAACCGTAACGTACGACTTACTTTGGAAGGGAGTCGCCTGCATTGCTTTACATTCCGAAGTTGTTTTGCAGCGGATTCCTTTCACGGCGAGCGCCTAGCAACCAGTACGGCCCGGAAGGCAACAAGGCCCGCTGTGATTGGCTGCAACAGCGCAGAGGTGGAGGCGGGAGAGGCTCAGTGTGCGCTCTGCGGATTGGTGGCTCCGCCCCCCCTTCCTGTCAGCTGATTGGTGGCGGGAAGCACGGACGGCCGCTGTGGAGAGGCCGCTGGTGCCTGAGGTGAGCGGCGGAGAGGTGCCGGAGCGTGGCCGCGAGGGGACCGGGCTCGCCTGGGGTGGAGGGAGGGGGGGGGACTTTCTGCACCCGTGCCTCTTAAAGAGGAACTAGAAAACGCGCAGGTGCCTCTCTGCAGGCTGGGGCGGGGTGAGACGGCAGGAGAACGACGGCAGCTTCCTCAGCTCTCCCTGCCCTCGGCCGCAGCGAGGAAGAAATGGGCAGGAGGCAGCTCCCTGCAGCTGCAGTAGGACCAAAGTTTTTCCTTACGTTCACGTGGAACCTCCTCTGCTCTGACTTGCACCCGTTGCCCCTTGTCCTATCGTTGGACATCACTGGGAAGAGCCTGGCTCCGTGCTCCCGGCACTCGCCGTCGTGTCTTTGTAGACGTGAATGAAGTCATCCCTCAGTCTCTTCCTAGCTGAGGAGCCCCAGCTCCCTCAGGCTGTTCTCCTAAGGGAGATGACCCGCTTCCTTCCTAATCTTTGTGGCTCTGCGATGGACTCTTTCAAGCAGTTCCCTGAGGTACTTTTTGAACTGCAGGGCCCAGAACCGGACACGATATTCCAGACGTGGCCTCACCAAGACAGAGTAGAGGGGGAGGAGAACCTCTCTCGACCTACTAACCCCAGCCCTTCTAATACAACCTTCTTGTTTTAAACCATCTATGTCTCTTCAGTATTTTTAATTCAATAATTTCAGCATTTTAACGTGATAAGGAAACTGATTTAATGTTGTTATCCAGAGCAAGGGAAATGCATTAAAGTGGCTGACACTTCGTTTTCCCCCAATTACTGTGTTACTCATGGAAGAGAAGTGTTAGTGCTTAACCACCTCATTTTCATGGTTAGTATCCAGGTTTCTTTGCTCATTGTTACAAAATGAACAGTACAAGTTACTCCTGTCTGCTGTAGCTTTGCAGTTTGGACTTCAAGGAGAATTGAGAAAATGGTTATTTTTAGTTATTCCAACAATCCTTTTTCCTCAGAGATTTGAATTCTTATCCCAACCATATTCATCCTGAGAAACAGAATCTGAGGTGATGTCTGCAGTTCATTCATGCTTTTGTTTCAGATCATCAGATGGTGGCAACTTGCTCTCATTTGTAACAAGAACCGAGCCTGAACTGACTGTAGTGTGAAGTTCTGGTGGCAGTCTCCTTATCATGCTAGCAGCTGCTGCTTGTTCTAGATTGGTGCCATGCAACTTCAGGCTTTCCTTGGTTGTTAGTGTTAACTTGTTAATATAGTTGTTTGGTTTTGTTTTGTTTTTAATTGCAGTTATAAACCTGAACTAAACAAAAGGAAGAAGTGGCAATGTCTTCTGGTGTGTCAGAGTATACCATTAGGGGAGTGAAAATCATCTTCCCTTGCAAGGCTTACCCTTCACAACTGGCTATGATGAATGCTGTAAGTAGGATTTTATGTGGACATTTTCCAGTACCTTTCACTGTTTAGAAACCCAAAATATTAAATTCAGAGCTTGAGAATTTCACTTGTGTGACCGTTTACTGTTCTCTCTGCTCTGCAATCACATCTGGCCCTTGGCTGAAATGCTAAATTATGCCTTGGATTCATGAACATTTAGGCTAAAATCCCAAGTTTACAATGTAAAATATCTAACTAGATCTACTGCAGTAGAAATGTTATGTAGGGAGGGATTGATTTAGTAAAACATCTTTCCTGTAAACACAACATCATATTTCAGTGAGTTTTCACTGCTTGGAGGACTTTGTGAAAATAATTGTTGCACAAGTTAAATATTTTTAAACATCTTTAAGCACATTTTTTTTCTCTATGAAAGAAATGGGTTGGTAGTCTGACAGATGTTT
Organism: Eubucco bourcierii; assembly: GCA_013396675.1. NCBI lineage: Eukaryota > Metazoa > Chordata > Aves > Piciformes > Ramphastidae > Eubucco > Eubucco bourcierii. The sequence continues at coordinate 532,890 of VWZE01011744.1, forward strand.
CCGATGTCCTGTAGTCTAAAGAAAGCAAGATAACCCCATCAGGTATTGCTGTTAGAAGGTAAGTGTTTTATAGTCCCTGTGAGCGAACCTCTGAAGGTCCTCTGGAGAGAAATAGGGCCAAGACTTGTAGACCTCTTATTATTAAAGGGGATGGAGGTGGTGGTTTTGCTTTTCTTTTCTTTCTTTCCTAGAAATCTTCATGCTTTTCTTTCAAATCATCAGATGGTGGCAACTTGCTCTCATTTGTAGCAAGGACTGAGCCTGAACTGACTGTAGTGTGAAGTCCTGTGTGCCAGTTCTGTTGGCAACCTCCTTATCAGGGCAGCAGTTGCTGCTTGTTCTAGATTGTTCTACATTTAGAAGTTCCAGCTTAACTAAAGACATCCTCTGGGTTTTTTTTTTTTTCCTAATAATCTGCCTTTGTTTTTGTTGTTCTCCTTAAAGATTGTGAAGGGATTAAATAACAAGCAGCACTGTTTGTTGGAGAGCCCCACTGGAAGTGGCAAAAGCTTGGCATTGCTTTGTTCTGCATTATCATGGCAGCAGTCTCTGTATGGTAAGTTGTCATAGTGTCTGTTTGCCCAGTTTTTAGTACCAAAATATATTGTAATGAATTATTGTTGTTGTTTCTCAGCCTTTAAGCATTTGGTTTTAGCAATCTAACCAGGCCTTTGCCCACCATCATACATGTTGCAACGTAAACCAGTAATGGCCAGGAATACTGGGAGGGATTTAGCTATCTGTTATTGTAAGGGAATTACTTGGCAGTTGGAGCTTTGAAAGAAAGCATTTGTGGACTGTAGCTATGCAAACTGAATTAAAAAGGAAGGATATTTTTAACTTCTGCAGGCTGTTACAGTTCTGTGCACTGCAGATGTACAAAAGGTGAGGGCAGCTCGTTCAGCCCCCGTAGAGACACAAGGTTTATAACTAGTACCTCAACAAAAGCTTTTGTCTTAACTGGTTTGAAAGTCCAGTTCTCATGTGTAGTCCTGAGTGGTTTTTAATGAAGACAGATGCCTGTGTCCTTTAGAGAAGCCACTGCTTACGTCTTCATGGGAGAAGGAAGAGAGAAAGCCAGAGAGCTCCCGGGCGTGTCGCTGCACGTGCCATTGCCAGCCGAAGGGCAGTGAGGCTGCAACAAGTGTGAACCCTACTGCTGCTTGCTCTGTTATCAGTCATGAACCAGGAAGTGCCACAAAACCTGGGAGCCTGCTAACAAACACAGGTAACTTCATACACAGACAGGTAAAAATCTCTTCTGGAAGTAAAGTACTTAGCTTAGTGATGGCATTTGTTTTGCCTTCAATTCTGAGACCATCTTTTACCGTTAACATGAGGGGGAAAGGGTGGTTAAACAGTCTAGAAATGTCTAATGCTGCTTTCTACATCATATATATTTACAGTCACTTGTATTTTAAAAATGTTGCTCTTATCTAATGCATTCCTAGTAGTGGACATCCTTTTTATTTTTGATTACAGAATGTAAGGAAAAAGAAACACTAGCTTCAAAGCTGTCTGCCAAGAAAAGGTCATCTCTATGTGGCGAAGAGAATGATGATTTTCAAGTAGACAGGAAAAGGATTCGTCCTCTAGAAACTGAGCAGCAGGTGAGCAGAGTTCATTGGCAGTGAGATAACCCAGGTGCAACTCAACAAAGCTGTCAAATACCAGTCAACATGGCAGAGAAGGGCAGAGAGAACAGGTGGCACCTCACAGGCATCGCTTGGATTGACAGAGTTTTGTTACAAAGGAATCCATTGTTGCACTGAGTTGTTCTAAATCACATCTTGCTTATTTTAGACACTTAGCATCTCCAAGATTTATCCTCAGCTGACCTGTAATGTTAAGTCCAAGTCTGAGATGCTAGAGTTGGAAATGCTCTTACAATCATGTATTAGAAACACAAATAACACTGTGGATGTCTCAAGAGTTCTGCTTTGTATCCTGTCAAACCTCATTATCTCTGGCCTAGTGTGGAGTGTGGTATTTCTGTGCTGATTTCCTTTCTGTCACCACCAGTATCACACAACTCTATAGTCCTGTTCAGGTGTGCTCTGTGAGTAGCTTTTACATTGCTTTAGAGTATTGCTCAGATGCTTGTTTTTGTTAAAGTGGTTTTTTTAGATCATGAATTTGTTTCTTGGTTTAGTTATAGAAGTTTTCTGCTTATATCTTTTAGGAGGAAGTTCTTTACAGTGAGGGTGGTGAGACACTGGCACAGGTTGCCCAGGGAGATTGTGGCTGCTCCCTCCCTGGAGGTGTTCAGGGCCAGGTTGGATGAGGCCTTGAGTGACCTGTACTAGTGGGAGGTGTCCCTGCCTGTGGCATGGGATTGGAACTAGATGATCCTTGAGGTCCCTTCCAACCTTAGCATTCTATGATTCTTTCTAGTATTATAATTTCTGCCTGTTTTGTAACAGTGGGAAATTAGAGAAGAAAACCTCAGCAATAATAACATGGTTTTTTTATTGTGGCTGTTCCTGAATTTTGTAATTAAAACATTCTAGTATTTCCCAAATTACTTTTGTGTGGCTTAGGTTTGGTTAAACTTAAATATTAGCTGTGTCACTGAAAGACTTAGTGGAGAAGATGAAGCAAAGTTTCTGACTCCTGGTGTGACCACATACCCCTGTATTAGATCACATTTGATCACAGAACTCTTTTTTTTTTCCCCAACAGGTTAGAAAACGTCATTGCTTAGCAAAAGGAATGCAGCCAGTTGATGCTTTAGAAGTGTATAATCAGAGAAAAAATGGAGAGCTGGTTCTTCACTCTGAAAAAAGCCTGAAAACCACTGCTTTTTCTCCCAAAGCAGTAAGTAATTATGTAATATCTTTTACACCAGAACTGTGTTCAAAAACAATTAAAAAAACCCCAAACAAATGTACCAGACCAAAAGACTTTAAAGAGATACTCAAAATGCAGTTTTGGAAAGCTCTGTAGGATTTTGCATAGGGTTTGAAATGCTTTGTGCTACTGAGCTGCAGTTGGTAGTTTGAAATCCAAAGGCCAGCAGAGTGTGCTGTTGATGTTCCAATGAAAAGATTTTCCTGCCTTCCTTGACTGTAGCATTTGCTTTGGTACTTTGATGTGGATATCTGAAAAACCACCTTTACAGCTTGTAGAAATTACAGGTAGTTAAGGAAGTTGAGAACCTTTAGTATAGATCAGCTACCTGCTAAATAACAGTGAGTCAGAGCCTGAGTAGTTGAGCTGTATGTGTGTTAAAATGGGCTGTGTATGGGTCTGGCTTTGCAGCCAGCCAGCCCAGTATGCTGTTCAGAGAGTAAACAGTGTGATTTGCTGCTGCTTTAGAAAGAAGTAACCTAAGAAGAAATAAAAATGTTCACTTCTGTTGAAGTTTCTTTTTAAGAAACTTTATTCTTTTCCTGTGATGAACTTTTAAATTAGCAGACAGAGAACTTGTCTGGTACCAAGAAACAACTGCAGCAAGTAAGGCCTTATTTTTCATTTGTAGTTTTGCAGCTTAGGCTGTAGGGTTTAAAAAAATGCTTTTGCAGTGTAGTTTATGAAATTGTCAGCTGATGTTGTAACATTTATCACAATGGACTATGTATTTAGGGTGATGAAATAACACAATTTTCCTAATCAATGAGATAACCCTGCAATTGTGGAAGCAGTGTCTTACTCTATTCAGTCCTGTGCTTAAAGCAAATTCAGTCCCTTGTGAAGTCCTCTTTATAACCCAAGAGAGAGAAGAGGTTGGTCGTTGTAGGAGCCATGAGAGGTGCTGCCCAGTGTTGTTGCATCAGAAAGACACTTGTAGATCCAGTGGGGGAGGATCTGCTCCCCAAGGTGACTGCTTGTGCTTAGCTGTTTTCAGTCCAGAGCCTGGGAATCTTTCTGTCCTTCTGTGGTTAATTCTTGCAAGAGAGGGCAGTGCTGTTGTGAGTTTAGACGGGGGAAATTATACCCTTAGGGTACTCTCTTGATTACTTCTGTCAAAGCATACAGTCTGAGAAACTGGGGCAGCTGGGTTAAGGAATCCCCATTTATACTAGGTAAAAAAAAGTAAACAGTAAATGGAGAGTAGTGTAACAAACACTTGGGGTATCAAAAACCAACTGTGAAAAGAATCTGTCTTAATGTGCTAGCCCATTGCAGTTTAACATATTGCTTACAACCTTCACAATGGAGTTTGAGTGACTTCTGTTACACATTCCAGGAGACTGGCAGCCTGTTACAATCAGGGTCTGGACTCCAGAATAGGCTAATTTACCACGATGGGATGAAGAAAGTTGTGGATTTGTATTACATGCTCTCACCTGACACCGTATCTGATCCTTTTCCTGCTGATTGACATTTTGAATGAGCTCTTTGAAGCAAGTTCCAGCTTAATTAAAACGTTTGCTTGGTTAGCAGTGATCTGTGAAAGCCTGTGATAAATATTGAACCGGGTTCACCTGCTGGTTACTGAGAGAGGATAAACAGCTGCTTTGTGTGCTTGAATGAAGAGGCTGCAGCAGCAGCAGAATACTGTGCTTTTGAGAGCTCATAAAGGACTAGCTGAAAAGCTCTGGTAATGCCACTGCTGATATCTTACTAGATTGTGCTTGTGTGATATTTCACACAAGAGGTATTCACTGCGGTATCATTCGGATGGCTTTGTAACTGGGAAATGTAGATGAAGATATGAAGAACTCCTCTTACCTCTTTGTGTTTCAAAGATCATAGCCTCAGTGTTTGTTTAGCTCTTTTACACATAGGACAGGTTGGTGGACTTGATTATTCCTTTTTTAATCAGGCTTCCAGGTTTTTGCTGTATAAACATTGATGTGATAGACTGTTTTATCTGCCCCATGACAGAGGTGAAAACAAGCTGGATTAGCCTAAGGTCCATATAGCCTGCTATCTGATCTCTCAAGCATCTATTACTGGATGTTTCTGATTAAATACTGCAGAAAGTAGAGGAGCATCTTTGTTCCCCCTCTTCCAAATGAAAATCTCTACCCCAGCTGAAAACAGGTCTATTTCCAAAGCCAGAAGGTATTAAGAAACAGTTTTGTATTAATTATTTCTACTGGGCCTCCCTGCAATTCTTTCATAAATAAATTGAAACGTTTTCTAATTTAATGATAGCTTAACATCTCTGTGTTGTGAGTCTAAAAAAATTTGTACTTTGAGGCTGTGGTACCTGCCACATTGGAGTTCTTGCTCTGTTCCTTTTCCCACTCTCCACCTGTGTTTTCTGGAGCTTGGGAGGTAGATCTGGAGCCCTTGCCTGTGAACACCAAGGTAAAGTATTTGTTGAGCACCACAACCTTCTCCATGTCTGTTGTCACCAGATCTCTATTCTCCTTTTGGGTAAGCCCCACATCTTCCTTAGCTGCCTTCTTGTCTCTGATGTACCTGGAGAAATTCTTCTTATTCCCTTTTATGTCCCTATCCAAGTTTAATTCTATCTGCATTCCCTGGGGGTGATTATGATAGAAACACAGAACCAGTTTGGTTTTAATAAAAATCTAAACTGGCCAAACCGTTTTCTAAAGGATGAGGAAGAATTGAAGGTCAAATTGCCACACTTGAATAATGTGCAAATAACCTGCAGAACTCAACTTTTAAACCATTTTCTTCAAGTTTCTCTATCATAAAGGACCTTCTAAAAAGCTTTTATTTATGTATTTGTGTATTTGGGGCTAACGGTGCCTGTGGCTTTCAGAAATGTTATGACTACAGCAGGCAGTTTTATGCTCTTACTGCATCCTATAAAATCAGTCTGGCTTTATGAGTTTCTCAGTGTTTATTTAAAAAAAAAAAAAAAAAAAAAAGAAAACCAACAAAAAACTTTTCATAGTTAAAGGTGCATTTTAAAACTGAAATAGTGGCCTAAGTGCTTCTTAAAGCCAGAGTTCTACCAACTTCAAACCTTTTAAAGAAAATCTTGTAAGGCCACCTGTAAAATACTTTAATTTATTAGCCTTTCACATAAGAACACTTTTAATAAAAATAGAAATTTTTTTTTTTTTTTTTTGAACTCCCATCATAGAAGAACCCTCTGTTCATGTTTATGTATGCATTTATTTGAACTGGGTGGTTTGGGGTTTTTTTGCACAATAACTACTTGATTTGTCTCAGTATTTTCCTACTGCTTTTCTTTGGCATTAGCAGTGAAGCGTTAGCGCTGTGCTATCACCTTGGGATTCTCTGTCTTCCTTTCACTTCTGAAAGCACAAGCTGACTTCAATTCAAATGAAAAGATCAACCTGTTCTTAAAGGCCCTCTGCTTGTCACTGCTTCAATTCTATTAATTGTTAGCATGGAAATGTGGGGTTTGTTATTTTAAAGAGCAAACCAGAGTGGAGATGATAGAACTATCAAGGTACAATTTGCATTGGGGTTTTCTGTGCGAGTCCAACCCCAGGGTATTGCCACATATGTAACATATACCATATGTCAGCTGTTTCCTGCTTTGCTGTTGACAAGAGCCCCATTCATAACTCTTCCTTTTATCCTTTCAGGGAATAAGTAATTATTCAATATAGAAGGCAGGATATTTGGAACTGGCTATTTAATGTGGCAGCACACCGTAATGAAATCTGCTGTTACTGGCAACCTGAGAGGGGCATGTAACAATTCCAGCATGGGTGTAACTTTAGCTGCTTTGAGGGCCTGTTTATTTGGCACATCAGTGAAGCTTTTATCCCAGTGAGTGACAGCTCCAGACGGGTTACATTTAGATGCCTTCTCTCATGTATTGTAATACGTAATGGCGGACAAGGCTGAGTGGGACCAAGGGTAACACGAACTTGTGTCTCCTCTGAGTGAAGGCTGAAAGACAGCTTGAGCCCCAGCACTGTGGTGTAGCACACAGCATGACTTAGCATTTGTTTATAGTGGCTAATCTTACTGATTGCAGTGAAAAGGCGAGGAGGAGGAGCATGTTGTTACTTGCACTCCCACCTGAAAACCAAACACAAACAATTTTACACTAGAATTAGTTATTTTTTATGGGAGGAGGACATGGTTACTTCCGAGTTGTTTGTTTTCTGTGTGCCTTGTCACACTAAACATTAAATTTCCATGCATGAAAGATGATTGATCTTAGGAAGGGGGGGAAAAAAAAAAAGTCTTTCTACAAATATCTCACAAGATTAGGTTCTGCTTAGAATCATTCCCTAGGAGTTTTTTATTCTCATACGTAGGAGTATGAGAATAAAATACTAGGAGTTTTTGATACTTACACTTACTAGATGGCCTTTGACATAATGGGATGGCAAACATTTTTCTGATGTACATGCTGTAGTCTGGTTTATCTGCAAACAGATTCCATGAAACTGCCTACATTTTTTTTTCCCTGCTTGCTTTAAGGAAAAATGCTCTCAGTATTTTATTTGGGTGTCTAGTCCCAAAGTTTCCTCACTGAAATTGCTGGACCCTTGTTCTGTAACAGGAGTGCCCTTCCTTATGCTGAAGCTAAAATGTGTGATGTTAATTTGCTTTATTCACATATGCAAACACTCCACTGGAATAACAATTCCTTCTGTGACTGGGTTGCAGTGAAGTTGTATCTAGCGATTGCTAGAAGCTGAAGAGTTTCAGGTATGGGGACGTGGTTTGTGTGTTTTAACATTTGCAAAGCTTTTCCAGGTTGTATGCTTTAACATTTTTAAACCTTTTGCAGGCTGATAGGGCAACCTGGTGATGAGCAGGCTGCCTTGAGCTGTCCTAGGGAGCATTTTCTAAGCAGCCCCTGTGCAGGTTTAGAACATTCATCTTGCAGTGGGATTTTATGATTTTTTTGTTTGTTTGTTTGTTTGTTTTTGCAGTCTGCTGACCCTTGCACTGAGTGTTCCTGTGATTCTGGAAAAGATACTGCTAAAGATACTGGTAACAAAAAGAAGAAAGAGAATGGAGAGCAGTTGTTTGTTCCCAAAATATTTTTTGGCACACGAACACACAAGCAAATATCCCAAATTACCAGAGAGCTGAAGAGAACAGCGTATTCCACTGTCTCCATGACAATTCTTTCCAGCAGGGATTATACCTGTATTCATCCAACAGTGTCTAGCAGTGGCAGTAACAGGAATGAAATGTGTGTTGAATTGCTGGAAGGAAAACATGTGAGTAAGTTTGGTTTGGGAAATGAACGTTGATTTTAAACCCATGAAAATGGAAGGGGGTTGAACAGTTGGAATGAGCGGTGGGGTTTTTACTTCTTTACCTTATGCTGATTAAATGCCTCCTGGTAATATGGTTTAAACAAAATATTAATTGTTAGAAAATACTGATCCATACTGAAAATATTTATGATGGTAAGAATAATCTTTCTGACTGCTAGGTTAACTGACAGTGTCCTTTGGTCGTATGTTACAGGAACGTGGATTTGTCTCTCTTTTTTCTGATGTGATGTGTTTTTCACTGTTGTCAGACACAAAAAGGAGCTGTTAGAAATGTTCCCAGGAAATAAAGTCAAATTCTTGTAACAGCTTGGAGGGTCTAACCTTACTTGTTTCTCCTTATTTTTCATAACCAGCAACTGTCTGCGCTTACTTACTTTTAGGGCAAGTCCTGCCTGTACTATCATGGTGCTCATAAACTGGGTGAACACCATGCTCTACAGGCTGCTCATCGAGTGTATCAAGCTTGGGACATTGAAGACTTAGTGAGCCTGGGAAAGAAGCTTCGTGCCTGTCCATATTTTGCAGCCAGAGAACTGATGGTGGGCGCAGATATTGTGTTTTGTCCTTATAACTACCTCCTGGACCCGCAGATACGGGAGAGTGTAAGTCCATTTGTGAGAGATTGCAAGAACTGAACTTAGAGGAGAGTTAAAAATGTAATGTTCAGTGGCTACACTCACCCCAAATCCCATTTATATCCAAAATGTTGTCTGCAAAACTCCTGGTTTATTTTTTCCCTTTGATTTACTATATGAACATTCCTGTATTCCAAACTATGCTTCCACCAGTCTCATACTTCAACCAATCAGTTGCATGGGTTCTTTCTACAATCAGTGCAAAAGAAGCCTTTTCAAACTTCACAGTTATTTAGTTTGTGAAAGCTATAATGGGTCCACATTATATTCACCCAGGCTGAGATAAGGTGGGGTTTTATTTTATTCCCCCTCCAGCCCTGATTATTTCCTAGGTTACAGAAACTGGATGGAAAAGATGACACCTTTCTGTTGCTTGCACTCTGATGTAGAATATGCACTTAGTTAGCAGGATCCTCTTAGTTACTGTTTCTCATTAATGTCTTTCACTCTGTTTTACTAGATAATATTTTTCTTTTCTTTATTTTTTAGATGGATATTAACCTAAAAGACCAAGTAGTCATTTTAGATGAAGCCCATAACATTGAGGACTGTGCTCGGGAGTCGGTGAGCTACAGTGTTACAGAAAGTCAATTAAGAGCTGCTCGAGAAGAGCTAGATTTCATGGTCAATAACAACATCAGACAGAAGGATCATGAGCCCCTACGGGCTGTGTGCTGCTCTTTGACAAAGTAAAGCAACTCTTTTTCATTCCATTATGTATTTTAAAAAATGATTCTGATTCCTTTTGCTGATTTATTGGTTGCTGTGTCGTGGGAGATAAAACACAGTGGAGGTATACTTCAAACTGCAGCTATCTGATTTTTGGTTTTTGAGGAGTGCAGAGGGTATTGAGCTATTTCATAGAATCATAGAATGGTAAGGTTGGATGGGACCTCAAGGATCATCTAGTTCCAACCCCCTGCCACAGGCAGGGACACCTCCCACTAGCACAGGTCACTCAAGGCCTCCTCCAGCCTGGCCTTGAACACCTCCAGGGAGGGAGCAACCACAACCTCTCTGGGCAACCTGTGCCAGTGTCTCACCACCCTCACTGTAAAGAACTTCCTCCTAACATCCAGTCTAAATCTCCCCTCTACCAGTTTAAGCCCATTGCCCCTTGTCATTGCAAGACCTTGTCAATAGTCCCTCCCCAACCTTCCTGTAGGGCCCTTTCAGATATTGGAAGACTGCTATAAGGTCTCCTCGAAGCCTACTCTTTTCCAGGCTGAAGAAAAAATACTAAGAGCTAAAAAGAAGGCAGACACTATGGAGACAGAATCAGAAGGGGAAAACCTGAACATAAGTTGAGAATCATGAGAATGACTGGAACAGAGCAATTGATCTGGGGTCAGAAGCTCAGGAAGGAGGGAAAGAAACAAGAGACCAATGGCAAAAGTACTTCGTGTGGAACGTAAGAAAGTTGAAACCATGTCAGAAAGGTCTGTCACCACTAGAGAAGTAGGAATTCAACTGTGTAGCTCTTAGTTTTTAAACCTTTCTTTTGAGAAATGCAGAAACCAAGAGTTCAGAAAGGCACTGCTAAAGAAAGCTTGAACAGCAAAGTCAGCACAAGAAAAGTGACTAATGGTACAAGGGGGTTAGAAGTGAACTGAGCTCTGATTCAGTGCCTGTCAAATCATCGTTTTGTTGCATTAGGAGTTGGTGAAATAGACTTGGGAGGACTCTTCAGCAAGTAGTTCACCTTTTTCCCTATCCTCTCTCAGTTCTGGGAGTTGATGTTTCCATCACAGGGAAAAGTGACTTTGACTTTTTCTTTCTGCAGATGCTAATTCTCCTACCTTGGATATTTCAAATGCTACCTTTTAGTAAAAGATGAGAACATCATGGCTGGAGATTTGATTGCCTCAAGCTTTTTAACCTTATCAGAAAAACTAAGGTTGATTGTCTTGGCAAATCTGCCAACAGCAAGGAAAGCAGTTGTTGGGAAGGAAAATACTGAACATAAATGGCCAGTAATTGGTAAAAGGCTGCTGCATAGTGCCATGGCTTTGCCAAATGCATGGGTAATGAGAAAAACCTTATTTCAGTTGTAAAGATCCTGTGCCCTCATTCCAGAAAGCACTTAGGCATGGGCTTAGTGCCATAGAGGTGCACTTTCTAAGGAATTTGAAGATACAGGGATAGAGGTGTGCTGGCAAACTTCTCTGAGATGCAGACTATTTACAGGGTCTTGCAATGACAGGACTAGGGGCAATGAGTTTAAACTGGCAGAGGGAAGATTTAGACTGGATGTTAGGAGGAAGTTGTTTGCAGTGAGGGTGGTGAGACACTGGCACAGGTTGCCCAGGGAGGTTGTGGAGCACAGAATCACCCAACGTGATCCAAGATCATGTTGGGTGATTCTGTGCTCCACAACCTCCCTGGAGGTGTTCAAGGCCAGGTTGGAGGAGGCCTTGAGTGACCTGTACTAGTGGGAGGTGTCCCTGCCTATGGCAGGGGTTTGGAACTAGATGATCCTTGAGGTCCCTTCCAACCTTACCATTCCATGATTTACCTGTGCAAATGACTGAGTTTAGTGGAGAAGCTTTGTCAGCTGTGGGGTTTTCTGGTAGGGAGGGAAGGAGCAAAGCTACCTTCAGGAATTAAAGGCATGTCTGTAACATTTGTTCCATCTTTTTCTGCAAATGGTGCACTCACCAATTTTGTGCTTTAAAACCTCAGATATCTTTCTGGCAACCAACATAATTTTGTTTATGCTTGCTGCTTTACCCTGAAATTAAATTAACAGGTATTTCAACTAAGTGTTTTAATGTTAGATCTAAACAGATGAAATTTCTTCTAGCAATTGCTTTTCTGGTGGTGTTTTTAGTATTGGAAAGTTGTTGTTGTTAAGTTTTTATTTACAGCATTAGCATTTCAAAAATGTGTGATGGTGTTTTGAAGTTCAGAGCAAGGAAAACACAAGTTTTACATTTCCTGAAATGTTTTATCTGCCATAAATCTGTTTTATTTCTCTCTTGGTGCCCTTTTCCTAATTTCAGTTCCAGGTCTTTTTGATGTTACATTTGAGGAAATGGGGCAGAGTACTACACTGGTGAGGTTCTGCCTGTGTTAGTGATCATCATTCCTGAATAAGACAAAGCAAAACAGAACCAAAGCAGCAATTGTCATGGCAGTATTTATGGGTTTTTGATTGCATTTAACCTCACAAAAGGAAAGGTTCTTTTAATTGTCCCATTGATCAGATTATTTGCAGTGACAGGACAGGAAATCTGGAACTGAAACAGTCACTTGAGCTGATAATGATTAGCTGATTTTACAGATCAATATTTTGAGGGGTTGTAGAAATGACAGCTGTCTTTCTGATGCCTCCTGCTGGCTGATGGAACAGACAGCTTCGGCATTTCCTGAGAGGGAGGAAGCCTGCCTGCTTGTCTAGACAGGGCAGGTCCTGTCATACTGCAGGCATGATGGAGGACACATTCAGCTAGAAAGATTTTAGCTCTGCCACAAATGAGATGCTCTGCCTGTTTAGATTGTGATTTTACAAAGTCCTGTCACATTTTGCTTTGTCAGTACAATTCCAGCTCTGCTTAATTGTCAAGTTGTAGCAGAGTTATGAATACCTGTAGGTAGGTTTTTATTGCCCTGCCTTTCCTTACTGTGCACAAATGCTAAAACTATTTGTTCCATGCCTCAAGATTTGCTCTTAATAGGAAAGCCTGCAATTGACAGGCATTAGAAACCGACTTGCAGCAGTAAAAGTGCAGCAGAAATTCTTCTGAAGTGAGTCTGGTTTGTTATAAGAACAATTTATATTTGAGTCCTTTGTTGTAAAGATATTCTATGATGATAAAATATAAATGTATGAAGGACAAATTTTCCTCTCACTTCAATGAACTACATCAAGATCAATTCCACAGAAGTTAGTTCAGCAGGAAGAGCAGAATCTCTCTACTTAGATCTAGTTAAATACTTCTCATCACCCTAGAAGTCTGGTGCAGCTTTTGAGATTTGGTTTGTATCTGTAAAGTTGAAATTAGTTCTGATTTCTCTCTTTTTACAGCTGGTTACAGGAGAGCTCTAGTCAACTAGTAGAAAGAGGGTATGAAACTGCCTGTAAAGTTTGGAGTGGAAAAGAAATGCTCAACCATTTGCACAAGATGGGAATAACTGGCATTACTTTTCCCATTTTGCAGGTAATGTTATGTGCTGTAGAAACAAACACCAGAGTGCATTCTGTTGGTGTTAAACATCTTCAAATGTCCATAAGCTAAATTCTAACAGATCTTTTCACTTACTGCTACACTGAAAACTTGTCTGCAAATGATACCTGATGAAAACCAGGAGTGATCCACTTGAGCTACTGGGATTTGTGGAGAATCAATGTTTTAAAGGATATAATTGATCACGTGTAGTGATTTAAATTGAACTGTCGAGTCGGTGATAGTTTTGTCTGTTCCATCCATCTGCATTTTTGACTCCTGAAATGTATTTACCCTGTTTTCAGATTTATCTTTGTTTTCTGTGTAAGTCAGAGATGTTACAAACACTACTTTGCCTTTCCAGTTCTCTCTTCAGTCTGTATTGGTACTTCAGGTGAGCTTTTTTATAGCCATGTGCTGATAATGTTGTATCTGGTTTTGCTTTGTGTTTGAGAAGGCACTTAGAAGGCTGTTCTTGTGGAATCTGTTTACCTCTTACAGAAACATCTTACTACTGTCCTGCAAAAAGAAGAAAAAATCTCAGTGTTTGGTAAAGAGGAACTTATTGAGATCCCAGTTGTGAGCCCTGCCACTCAGATTGTGTTGAAGGGATTGTTCATGGTTCTTTTCTGTCTTTTTAAAGATAAAAGCAGGTCAGTGCAAACACAGCCTGAGCCATGCGGTGGTAACTCCAGCTGCTTGCCAAACTGCCTCTTTCCTTTGTGCACACCTCAGTTGTGGTGTCTGGCTTCTGAGCCAAACTAACATTTTAGAAAGCTTTGGAAAATCTATTTGTGAAGAGGTTTTTAAATACTATCAAATTATTTTTTTAATTAATAAATCAATTTAAATATTGAAGAGCTTGATTTAGATTTAGGTTAGGTGTAAATTTTTGTGACGCGCTGCCTGGTTAAGGATGGATGGCTCTTGTTTTTTCTGTATAGCACTTATTGTTTGACTTGCCTGATGTCTTAACTGCTAATGCCAGCAGTTCCTAAGCATTTCTGATGTAAATCTTATTTTTAAGCATTAATAACTGCAAAGTTGCACTGTTTAATCTGAAACTATAAAAACATTTCCTACGCTTGAATTGTAAATGCCTTATAGTGGCGCTGTCTTTGCTTCGCCCGAGCATAACGCTGGCACTTTTCATTTGTACTTTTCTTTGCTGTTGCTGTATCTCTGTACAGGTATGCAGATGACTACAGAGTTGCTCTGCAACAAACTTATGCTTGGATGAACGAAAACCAACCTGATGTTTCAGATCCAAGTGCCTTCTTTACACGGCCCAAGCATAAGAAGAGGCTGCGGCAGAAGGCTGTCGTCCACATGCTTAATTTTTGGTGCTTGAACCCTGCTGTGGTAAGCTGAATGTGAAGTAGAAGACCTGAAGAGATAAATACCCAGATCTTAAAGTGATTGAACTGATTGATTTCCTCTTTTTTTTTTTTTTTTTCCCTCCAACCTAGGCTTTTTCCAACTTAAGTGATGTTAGAACAATTGTTCTGACATCTGGCACTCTCTCTCCCATGGATTCCTTTGCTTCAGAGCTGGGTGTGAAGTTTTCTATTCAGCTGGAGGCAAATCATGTTATTCGGAACTCACAGGTAAGCTTTGGGGGTGGTGTTCCCTCTCCTGGGGTGTCATGCTGGCCATGGTACAAGAAACAAGAAAAAAACAGTAAAAGTTGTGATAAACTCATTCTGCAAGTGAAAAGAAATGTACAGACCAGACTGTTGCTTGGATTAGTGCAAAAAAGGGCAGATTTTAAACATAAAATCATAGAATCATAGAATGGTAAGGTTGGATGGGACCTCAAGGACCCTCTAGTTCCAACCCCCTGCCATAGGCAGGGACACCTCCCACTAGCACAGGTCACTTAAGGCCTCCTCCAACCTGGCCTTGAACACCTCCAGGGAGGAAGCAGCCACAACCTCCCTGGGCAACCTGTGCCAGTGTCTCACCACCCTCACTGTAAAGAACTTCCTCCTAACATGCAGTCTAAATCTCCCCTTTACCAGTTCAAACCCATTGGCCCTTGTCCTGTCGTTGCAAGACCTTGTAAATAATCCTTCCCCAGCCTTCCTGTAGGCCCCCTTCAGATATTGGAAGGATACTATCAGGTCCCCTCGAAGCCTTCTCTTCTCCAGGCTGAAGAGCCCCAACTCTCTCAGCCTGTCCTCATAGGAGAGCTGCTGCAGCCCTCTGAGCATCTTTGTGGCCTCCTCTGGACCCACTGCAACAGTTCCATGTCCTTCCTGTGCTGGGGGCTCCGGAGCTGCACACAGTAACATGTGCTCCCCTGGGAAAGTAGAAGTTGTGCTGTTTTGGTTTCAGGCAACTTATATCACTTATTGCACTTTCTCTTCTGTGTTTAAGTGCTGGAATTAGTTTGTTTAGAAATATCTCAAATATTTTTCCTTCACATTAAAATGCCATTATTTAACCTAATGTCATTTAATACAGTTTGTGTCACCTCCTGTAGAATGAATTCCTTTTTTTTTAATGCAAACTGTGCCAGGTTTGGGTTGGCACCATCGGAGCGGGCCCTAACGGACGGAAGTTGTGTGCCACTTTCCAGCACACAGAGACCTTTGAGTTCCAAGATGAGGTGGGAGCACTTCTGCTTTCGGTCTGTCAAAAAGTTGGCCAAGGAATTTTGTGCTTTTTGCCATCCTATAAGGTAAGGAAATCTTAATTCCTATTCTTCCTCTGAAACCACACTTATTTTAGGTGAAAATGGACAGTTTGATCTTTTGCTTTATGCATCAGCATATCGAAGTGTTTATCAAATAAATGTAACAACACTGTGATTATTTTATATTGTTATTGCTTGGAGCTGGCATTTTCAGGTGATATTTGTTTTCAACAGGTGTCTGCATCTTAGCTCTTGAGTACACTTGTTTCAATTAATTTTGTCAGAAAAATCAGACAGACTGATCTGCATTTTTGTCTTAAATTGTTTCCCTGAATGTTTGAGAGTTGTGTTAAAATACATAATTAACAGATCTCCTCCATGGAAGCTCATGAAAGGACACTTTTGGTGTGTAACTTAGCAGCAAGAATGCCCTTGCATGTGCTTTGTATGCTATTTGAATGCAGTATTCATGCAGTTAATTTCTTCTAACCTTCTTTCTTATTCCATTTCACTGCATTGGAGAATCTGGGCTATTTTTTGTAAGTTAGGACATGGGCTGAAAGGAATCAAATTTCTCCATTCTAAACTATGCAGTATCTAATTTCACTGCCATCAGATATCTGTTTATGGTTCGTCTGCAGCTCACAGTAGTTTTTCTTGCTTCTCTATGAGTTGTTACTGATGTTTATAGTCAGCTCTGAGGAACAGGACTACAAACCTGCAATACAGTTCTGTAATCCATGCCCAGTTTTCTTGGAATGCTTGCAAGAGTGCAACTTTTTGCATTTTAAATCATTATTCGTGATTTTTAAAATTAGCAAACCAAAAACCTATCAGGGAGGGAAAAAAAAACCAAACCCAAACTAAAACAAAGCAACAAACAAAATCATTCACACAAAACAAAGGAAGAAAAAGACATAAAAGTTTCAGATGCTTTTCCTCATTTCTAAGCTTTCTTAATAGGCAATATTTTTTTAAAATGAAATAAAACCTATTACAAAATCTTTACTCTAGTTTTGTTATTGAACTGAAGAAGCTGAAGAGGGTGTTTGTCTTTCTTTGCTGGAAGAGTTGCAGCCATCAGTGCAGTTGCAGACAGTAACCATTAGGTGACCACATTAGACCGGGTAATGCAGCCACTGAAAAAAAATAAAGCTGATTACTGCCTAGAAATGTATTGAAACTGGTTCACAAAACAATACACTTGTATGTAGAGTTCATGATTGGAAAAGGAATTTTGCATTCAAATTTCAGAATGTAAATGGGACCATCTTTCAGTTATCAGTAGCAGCCTTGTTCATTACATTAACTGAAGTGCATTGGTTTGACCAGTTTGGATAGCTCACCTTGACCAGTTTGTGCTAGAATCATAGAATGGTAAGGTTGGAAGGGACCTCAAGGATCATCCAGTTCCAACCCCCTGCCATAGGCAGGGACACCTCCCACTAGCACAGGGCACTCAAGGCCTCCTCCAACCTGACCTTGAACACCTCCAGGGAGGGAGCAGCCACAACCTCCCTGGGCAACCTGTGCCAGTGTCTCACCACCCTCACTGCAAACAACTTCCTCCTAACATCCAGTCTAAATCTCCCCTCTGCCAGTTCAAACCCACTGCCCCATGCCCTCTCATTGCAAGACCTTGTAAATAGTCCCTCCCCAGCCTTCCTGTAGCCCACTTCATATCCTGGAAGGCTACTCTAAGGTCTTCTGGAAACCTTCTCTTCTCCAGGCTGCAGAGCCTCAACTCTCTCAGCCTGTCCTCACAGCAGAGCTGCTGCAGCCCTCTNCCTCATGTGGAGCTTTTCCTCACCCCAGACCCCCAGGGCCTGTTCCTCAGGGCTACTCTCAACCATTCCCCACCCAGCCTGGAGTTGTACTTGGGATTGTGCCTACCCAGGTGCAGGACCTTGCACTTGGCCTTGTTGAATTTCATGTGCTTGGCTTGGGCACACCTCTGCAGATAACTCATCTTGACTAGTTTGTGACAACTCCTCTTACCTGCACAAACCTGGCACCTTCTGTAAGTTTTTATGAGCACAGCAATCTGGGCTGAACCTCCAGAGAGACTGTAATGACATTTAGTGAAGAAGGACAGAGGCTGCTGGACAGCTCTGTACCCTTCCCCCTCTGGCTGCCCTTATGTTTTACTGAAAGGTCATCTGGCTAAACACGTTGAGTGGTGTTTTTTTTCCTTTGTGGGAACACTTCCATGATGCTAGCAAAAGTATTGATAAATATAAATTGCAGACAATTGAAGGATGATATTTTAAAATCACATTGCCAATATTTTTCTACGGATGCCCTTTTTCATTCTACTTCTTCTATTTCGGTTGCATTGCCTTTAAAGTCTGAGGTTAATATGTTGAAAGCACAGAATAATGTAAGCATAAGCATGTTAGTACAGGGTAAAACAAGGTATTTTACTTTCATCATCATACAGAATATTGCTTACCTGCACATTTACATTTCAAAACTGATTTTCAGAGATTTTCCTGGGGAAATGGAAGCATCTCTTAAAAAAAAACCCTGCAGGCTATCTGGTCCTGTACCTCACTAAATGAACTATTATGAGTTAAGCAGATTTTTCATTTTTGTTTTATGAATTGGAGTTTCAACTTTGCAATAAGTGGAAAAATCAAGTCCTTTGAAATGTCTGAAAGGCTAAGGGCAGTGCCCTGAATTTTGAGTAGCATCTGTCCGAGATGAAGCTTGAATTTAGACACACTGAGATTTCAGTTTGGGTACACTCACAGTTGCACTTTTCAGTGCAATATTCCCTTTCAACTGTAGGAATTTGTGGCTCAGCAATGATGTCCTTTGCTTTCCACCTCTGACAGAAGCACTACTTCTTGGATGGCTCTCTTTCTGTACCTACCTTTCAGCACTCATGCCACACGTTTTTACCTGCTTGCTTGAAAACCTTTAACCCTAACAATTTGGCTTTTAAATTAATATTTCTTTCTTTTTTTTCTCATGCCACACATTTTTACCTGTTTGCTTGAAAACCTTTAACCTTAACAGTTTGGCTTTGTAACTTAATATTTCTTTTTCTTCTGGAAAACCAATTATTTATTTACTTCTGATAGGAAATTTTTTTGCTTTCCTTGTTTAGTGATAATGTTGTAGACAGAAGTAGCATCTTACTGCACTTTCCTTTCTGCTCACTTGGAATTTCACAGACTTGTACACTTCAGTAAATTATTAGTATGTGAGGAATTTTTTGTTTTCTTTGTTATAAGAATGGTAAATCAACACTTTTAGGCCTCTGTTTATGGGAATAAAAAGAGCTGAGTGTCTAACACCTGCTACAGAGAGCAAAAGTTAAAAACCCTACCTTGCATAATTTGTGATGAACTCTGTTTGGACCCTCAAACTAGGACCCAGGCAGACTTCTCTTACTGCTTCTCCTCTTATTCAGAAGCAGAACTAACATTTGAAATTCCCAGTCTGGAATTTAAGGGACTTTTTATGAGGAGTGTTTATTTCTCTGTATTTTTATCTGGAATTTCAGGTTGCTGTGTATACAGCAAAGAAATAATCTACCAAAAGTTGATGAGAATTTGGAACCCCTGTATTCATGGTAGAGATGGAGGAACCAACTTAGTGATTAGGTTCAGACTTGTGAAGTGTAGAACAGAAAAAATCTCTCTCATTCACCTAGAAGACACCAACTTAGAATCATAGAATGGTAAGGTTGGAAGGGACCTCAAGGATCATCTAGTTCCAACCCCCTGCCATAGGCAGGGACACCTCCCACTAGCACAGGTCACTCAAGGCCTCCTCCAACCTGGCCTTGAACACCTTCAGGGAGGGAGCAGCCACAACCTCCCTGGGCAACCTGTGCCAGTGTCTCACCACCCTCACTGCAAACAACTTCCTCCTGACATCCAGTCTAAATCTCCCCTCTGCCAGTTCAAACCCATTGCCCCTTGTCCTGTCATTGCAAGCCCTTGTAAATAGTCCCTCCCCAGCCTTCCTGTAGGCCCTGTAGTATTGGAAGGATACTATAAGGTCTCCTTGAAACCTTCTCTTCTCCAGACTGCAGAGCCCAAACTCTCTCAGCCTGTCTTCAGAGCAGAGCTGCTGCAGCCCTCTGAGCATCTTCGTGGATCCCCTCTGGAAACTTAGAAGTAAGTTTCCATGTGCAAATAAATAGAGGGCAAATATAATTTCTAAATGTCACCACAGTAATCAAAATGAGAAGACTGGATGCTGCTTATAGAACATCTGAGGGGAACGTTGTAAATGTCAGCAGAGTAGGTTGCTTTAGGAGCATGAATTGGAATCCTGCACTCCTTCCAGTGCTAATGGGTGCAGAAAGCATCCGTTAATGGCTTGAGTTTTCTCTATTAGCATTTCTTCAGGTAGGTTGTATCCTGGGAGATTCGAGATTTCTGTGAAGATGTCTACTGCCAGGAAGAGGCAGTAGTCACTTTATTTTGCTCTGCAATGCCCCTTATAAGAGGCATTTATAGTCTGTAGAATGTCCTTCAGCTGATTTGTAAAGAACTTGAGGTCCCCAACGTTGTCAGCCTGCATTCTTTTCTAATGAGCAGTTTCAGAAAACACTTTGCCAGGCTGAGAAAGTGCTTTCCAAAGACCTTCTTACCTAATGTATGAATTACTGTTACAGCAAAGAAAAAAAATCTGGATTGTTACCTTGCTTTGTGTCACTCCTACCCCTGTTGTTTTGTTGTTTTTTTTTCATCAAAGCACCTGCAGCAGAAATTGCTCAGTGTAGTTCTGTGGGACAGGTCTGCCAGCTCTTGTGTAGTTTGGAATACTAATTGCAATGTGAACAGGAAAAAAGTCATAGTGGAGAAACTTCTCTTTATCTTAATAATCAAGTATTCAAATGAACCTGTTTAGCACTGAGGAGTGGCTGTTTAAAGTATACCTATGGCAAATAGGTGAGGTTAGCAATGCAAAGGAGCAATATACACGGATGAGGAGAAAATAGTGCATCAAATGCACATCTCCACGTGTAATAGGTGTCTCTTTGTGTTATGAACAGCTGTGGTGCCATGCTTCCTGAGTGAGATAATCACCTAACATGCAAGTTTTTATTGTCATTGTTGGAGTTTTGACACAATGACTTTTTAAAAAAGTAAGCTTGATTTTTAACGTGCACCAAATTGCACAAACAAACCCAGATCACTTTTCAGGCTACTAAAGCTGGTGATGCTATGCAGCAAAAATGCATTTATGTGAAAATCAGTAGCAACTCCAGCAAGAAAACACTCCATAAAAGAGAATATCAGAAGGTGAAAAGATTACTCAGAAATCTAAGATGCTTTTAAACAAGATTAAGATAAGGACCATTAGGGTTCATGTTGCCAACCTGTCTGCATTAAGATATATCTTGCCTGGTGCCTGCATCTTAGATGATTCATTCAATATGTGTCATATCAAAGTCAGGGTATCCAGCAAGGAGAAAAATGCTAATGCTTATAAATTTTAGTGATAATCCATCATGATGAATTAAGTGACCTTTCTTTCATAGCTTTTCTTACAAAAGAAGCCTTGGAAAATAATGTTAAGATTGGTGGTTTGGTTTGGGTGGGTTTTGTTCGTGGAGGCACTGCTGGTTAATTTGTAGCTGCTAAGTGTTGAGCCATAATTTGGAAGGAGAATTTTTAAAGCAATATAGCTACTCAAAAACAGGTTTTGAAAGACTGTTTTTAATAGTGAAACTTAGGACTGATCAATATTCTTCCTTGAGAATCCAAGATTTGCTTCCTGTGCTTTGCTTCTACACCTTGCAAGTGTAGCATTCTCCGTTGCTCCAGATGAATCAGAGTCCTTTCACATCTGCTTTCCTCTACAAAGCTTTGATTTTTTTGAAGTCAAATAGAAGTTGTACTCAGTAACTGCACAGTGTCACTGGGTATTTTGCACTGAGTATCAAATAGTTTTGTAGAGGGAGGGGAAATGAATATGATCTCAAGAAATGCTAGCCTGAAAAAATAAGGATAGTAACTGCTTTGCTGTCTTTCTCATCAACCTCTTAGAAGTGGCTGAACAATCTAAATCTACACTTGAAATATTGTTTGCTGTACTCTCTCTGAAATATTTGTGTCCAGATGCCTGTCAAACAGACACTTCACTTCTCTCCTTGTGTTACTGTTTTGAAATGCAGGGGGCAGTTGGAGGTTTACATCTGTGATGCAATATGAATTTTATCTCTGAGCAGTTAATTACTGAAGTAGTGAAGACAATGGAAAAGTAGATGAATGGAGAATTTCAAAGTTCCTTATATTGCATTAGTCCTGATTCTCTTTGTATCTCTGATTTCCAGCAAATTAATGTTTTTAGGACAATTTAGTGAAGCAGAATGAAAGAGTAGCAAGGCTTTGTTACACCCCAACAGTATCTGCTGGCAAACTGTTGAACTGTCTGGAGCCGTTGCTGTGTACTGCAAGGATTCCAAGGGTCGTTCAAGAGTAACTAACAAATACTGTGATGGACCAAAGGTGGTCTGAGGTTCCTAGAGCACTTTTCTTGTGCATGACCTTTTTTTTCAGACTGACTTATTTCTGGTAAGCTTGGCTGGTATATCCTAAAGCAAGTTCTCAGTGCAACCTGATTTAAGGGGGTAGGTTTGAGTTTTGTTCCTGTTCACCAGCCCTTTATTGAGAACTCTTTGGGGAAAAGAACAAAAGAGCAAAAGAAAAGAGGGAACAGGAATTACAAAACTGGTGCAAATCACTGCTCCATTATTGAGGTAGCATTTCTGTAACTAGAGGTACAATTTAAAAGCAACCAAACCCATGCAAAACTAATTTTGGGGTCACTTTAGCACAGAAGCTGTTGAACTTGAGGCATAAGGCTAAATATTTGTGATGCTGTCAGCTCTAACAACAGTTAGTTGTTACTTTTCCATGCAAGCTTGTCACCTACATGTATGATAAATCTGAGACCAGACTGTTCAATTAATGCATCTGGCAGTCTTGGTCCCACACTAATGAGCAAATTATCCCTCACCATAAATTTGTATTCCCACGCACTGTGTTAGTTAGGAAGGTGTAACTGCTAATGTGTACATACAGACCAATTAATGCTGCACTGCATTTGCTGTTTCCCCTGAGAAATTTGGGATAAGGTTGTAATGCAACATAAATAGTAGTTTTGTCACTTGGGGGGGAAAAAAAAAAAGCTGGTTTTTTTCTCATCTGAGTGTCTATTGTCACATTAGTCCATTATTCTAAGAGCTGCTAGTTCAGAGTTCATCTCCCATACACATCCCATGTTCCTGTTCTCTTGGCTGTGTCTGTTTCCTTCAGTGAGGACAGGGTTGGATGGCAGCGAGTCCATTTAGCCTCGAACACCTCTGTTTATTGTCTTGGCTTCCTTTCTGTGTTTAAGGTATCTACCAAAGCTGTGGTGAAGCTGTTTACCTTTCTGCTGACAAACAGTTCTTGACAGCATTACACAACTTTAGGCAAGCAGATCTGAATGTCAATTAACTGTGAGCAGCGTAGAGTGTGGCAACAACTCTAACTTGTTTTGGTTTGCAATGGACTGAGACTCCTCAGGTTTAGCCTAGGTGGTTATTAGGAATAAAAAGGAGGGACCTGAGTTTAACCCCTGTGTGGTGCACTTGTCTGCCTTTGCACAACTGTGAGCCTGTGTTGGATGTGAGACCAAGTCCTTGAATACAGTCTCCTGGCCTGGCCAATAATGTGCCACCCCTATACATGGCAGGCTGAGGGAGGGATACAGTTTCAATATTAATTCTGAATGTCTGGCACTTAGTTGAAGGCAGACCCTTTTTTGACTGACATTTGTGTGAGGTTGGTAGAAATGATTTGATTTTTTGTGAAGAAGTCTGTGTCAGAGCAGCAGAAAACAAATTGGTTTCTAACACTGAAAAAAAAAAAGCCACCACAGAATAATTTCATTCCTAAAACTTCCTTGAAACACAGTTTTGGAAATAAATTGTAATAACCCTTTTCCCCCCTACCATTAATAATAGTAGTAAAAAAGAAAACAATCACCCCCCCCCCCCAACCTCCTCTCCCCACAACAAAAAACCCAAACCAACCAACACTGCCTTCAGACAACTTGTACTTATTTAATAAATTACTTCAATAAATTCACCAAAGATGGTAGTCTGTTTAGCCAGCCCTATTAAAAGCATTAAGATTTGAGCACTGGCTGTTAAAATGAGTAAATGGCAATATCACAAAGTTAAACAAATGCCAAAAAACATTTTCCAGAGTACTGGGATTGTAACAATACCATTAATGAGGGCAAAGAGGTTTTAATGCAATTTGCACGTTCTAAAGTTTCAAAAAGAAGTTTTGAGTTAGTGCATTATTAATGTTCTGAACATCTGGAACTATGTAAGAGCCACAGACATTGAGCAAGTGCAGGGTTTCCCCACTTGGTCTGATGCTGACTGATTTCCTCCCTAGTGAAAAGCTTGTTTTAAGAACTTTGAGACAGTAAAATGACAATATCCAGAGAAGAGAGAAACATTCCACAGTGTCTTTTTGCACGGAATGCCTATGGAGGGGAAAATTTCCAACCATTAGGTTTGTGCAGTGAAAAGGTGAATTTGAAATTAAGTAGGAAAATAATTGTTTGCACCACAGATGGTTGCTGTCTGCAGAGGGCTTGTGAGAGGAGTTCTCTAGTGAAGTGGACTGGGTGCCCTAAAATTGCTTACATTTTGCTGTTAGGTGTATTTAGGCAGGGATAAATTCTTGGTCAAGAGAAGGCTTTAGGGAGACCTTAGAGTAGCCTTCCAATATCTGAAGGGGGCCTACAGGAAGGCTGGGGAGGGACTATTGACAAGGGCTTGCAATGACAGGACAAGGGGCAATGGGTTTGAACTGGCAGAGGGGAGATTGAAAGTGGATGTTAGGAGGAAGTTGTTTGCAGTGAGAGTGGTGAGACACTGGCACAAGTTGCCCAGGGAGGTGTTCAGGACCAGGTTGGATGAGGCCTTGAGTGACCTGTACTAGTGGGAGGTGTCCCTGCCTATGGCAGGAGGTTGGAACTAGATGATCCTTGAGGTCCCTTCCAACCTTCCCATTCTAGGATTCTGTTATGCTCCTTGATACTCCTCTTTGACAACTGTAGGAATACCTTGTGGAAGAGAGATACTCCTGTGTGTAAAAATTTGTGGGATGTGGGGATCTGTTCATACCAAGTATGTTTTACAACAGTTTTGGTTTTTTAATTTGAATTACCTGAATATTAACTGTCTGCATTTAAAATTAGAGTTTGTTAGAGATTAGGGATTGTAGCTTACAGTGTTACAGCTTTAAAATGATGCAAGGAAGAGAATGTTTTGATTTTTAGGTGTTCTAACTGTAGCTGATGGCCACCATCACATTCATGGGATGAAAAGGCAGGAGGCCCTTTAAACAGGCTGGCATATCAGGGGTGAGTTATGAAATAATTGTAAATTAATAATGATACTCACTTACTGCACAGCATTTGCTTTCTGCTCTCGAGGGAAAAGCATTCTCTTACTCCAGAAGCCTTATTTGTTTGAGCCAAACAGCTGCAACGGTGCTGTTACAGTATGTAAGAAACCCTAAAAACAAGAAAAGACTTCAGGGAATAGAATTCTGTCATCCTGACTCTCTCAAGTTATGTGCAAGTACCCAACAATAAAAGTAGAGCAAAATGATGGAAGAGTAATTAAACAACATCTGAGAGGCACTCTCTGGTCCTTCCCTGCCATTAACAGCTCTCTGCAATGTCCTCTGGAAGTTTTTGGGTACTCCTCAGATGCTGCAGAGGGCTAAGGTAGGGCTCATGACTCTGAAGTGACCCTTTGGGACTTTTCTTCTCTGTTTTTGAAAAGAAAGGCTTCTTGCCAGCTTCTAAAGCTGTGTCCTTTGCCTTGCTCTGGTGAAAATTTTGGTCAAATTGGTTCTGCCTGGTGGGGCTTGAGTTTGGGAAAATCTGATCTTAAGTAAACCAGATTCTAATGGCTCAAACTATGCATTTCAACATTTGTACCTAGTAAACCTCACCGGGATTTTGTTTTGCTTGTTGTCCACTACTGTTTCTTCATTGCTTGGTTTTCACTCTTGCTCTGCACTGGTAGGTTAATCTCTGATCTTTATCTCAGATTCTTCATCTTTTATGGGGCTTTTGCTCCCATTAATCATATACAGTATCTCCTTTCAGTTTCATTCTCTATTTTTTCCTTCACTTGAACATTTAAATGTCTGTGATATAAACTGCCTTGCTATTGGGGCCCTCACATTCATCCAAAAGAACAATTTTCAGGCTTGCTGTGCATTATCTGAGGTGTCTTCTGAGAGCTCCAATAGCTCCTGTAAATCTTAGTTTGATTTCTGAAGTCTGCAATTTCCTTTTTTCCCACTGATTTGGGCAGAGCAAAGGTGTAAAAATTGCTCCCTGCTATGGAATATTTGAACCATTCCATCACGATGCTCTTTTCTCTGCCTGGGATGCTGAAGGTTGTTTTGTGGTGGCTGTTCAAATAGGGCAGAGCAGTAGTGGAAGGAATAGTGAAGTTGCCCAAAAAGAATTAGGATAAGAGGTTTTCGAGGTCTAAATATATAATCTTCATCCTCCAATTCTGCTGGCAAACCTCTTCCTTTCATGTCAGCAGTTCAATCAAATTGCTCTGCCAAACTAAATTTGAAGCTGGAGCTGGCAGTTCACACCCAGGCAAGATAATGATTGGCTAATTATAGAGGCTGAAGCAAACATTTCCTTGAAATGAGAAAGCCAGAAGAGTGCTGGATTCTGCTCCAAAGGAAGAGCTGAAGTTCTAAACTTCTCCAGCTGATGTGTGGCTTTTTTATGATGATTTATTAGAATGTTCTCACTTAGAATTTTTGAACCTCTTGAGTTGTTTGGCTTTTGGGTTTAGGGTGTTTTTATTTCCCCACTGCTGGGTTATGAATGGATAATTCCACTTCTGACCATCTACATGTGTTACTCTCAAAGCAGGCCAAGAAAAATGTTGTGCTACATCAAAGATAAAAATGCTACCTTTGGGGGATGACAGTAGATGATCCGAACAGTTGCACTCTATTTGTTTTCTTTCTTAAATAGTTTGACAGGATCCTAGATTAGTGGTTATGGAGTAATTTTCCTAGTTTCTGGGAAATGAAAGACAATTCAAACATTACATGTGCTTAGAGGAGTGGGAGGAAATGCCCCAGCAGCTTGCTGCTAGATGGCAATGTTCTTCCTCCCTTTCCTTATGATCATTCGTGGGCTACTTTGTGTCAGCAGATTCAGGTCTCCAGAACAAAAGGAAAGTTTTCATCCCTTATTTTCCCTGGTTGTTAGTTTTCTGCTGGCTTTGTGAACTGAGCTGGCTTGTCAGGAGGTCAGAGAAGTGTCAGAGATGGCTCAAGGGAAGAGATGATATTGCACACTCAAGGAGGCAGCACGATCATCCCTTTTACTGCTAGGTGAAACAAATGCTTCTTAAAACAAATGTCTTTTACTGCTTCTTAAAACAAATGTTTTCAGTGGTTTACCTTAATATGAGAAATTAAGGAAATTAATATGGAAATTCAGATCTTTTGATGAACTGTGATGAACTGTGGTGTGTGTTAGAAAGTTGTTAGTGTGAGATTGCAGCGTTGCAACCAAGTCTGCCTTTACCGTGAATTAACCAAATGAACTGGAGAGTTACTCAGGTGAATATTCTGGGTGAATGGAAATTTGGGTGAGGTGATATGAAAAGAATGAAGTGTTCTGACTTCTCCTTCTGTGGAATCCCACAGAAACTAGGGATGGAGGAGCTGTTGCTGTTTGTGTGTACTACTTAGTGCAGTCAGACATTTTACACGGGGCTACTCCTGGAGTACACAGCAGCTGCTGTGCTTGAGTGTTCTCACAGCTCCGTGCTCATGGCTCAGGGGAAATTTCTAGGTGTGATTTGGGTCCCACCTTATCTTTTTGAATTACTGCCTGCAAAGAATGCACAAATACTCTTTCCATGGCTTACTGAACTGCTGTGGTGACCAGCAAGGGACCTGCAATTATTCAGGTGCCCTGTGGCACTTGGTTTCTACGTAGACCAAATACACTCTCTGGTAGCATCTGCACATCATCTACAGTAGAATCCATAGCGACAGTTTGTGGCATATTATTGGGTATTATGTCTAAAAAAATTATATGCCATACTGGCAGATGAGTGTTTTGCTTGTGGATTTCACACCCTGAGAACTGTGCACTTTAATATTTTATTACACTGTTAGTTTAAAGACCCTGAGCATTCAGCATCAGGAAAATAAACTGAAAATCTATTATTGTTTCTCACTTCTGAGCTCTGATGTGTCAAAGTGCTGCAAGCTGAATCGTTGTGTCTAGTTAACACATGCTCCAATTTCCATAGTAATTAACACTTTCTGGTTGCAGATTTTTCCTACCATTTAAGTAGTAACTGCATTGAAAACGAGTTTTCAGTCAAGAAGTTTGCACTCTGTGAAAGGCAGAATCCAAATAGTAAAGAACAATTGCAGTCCACATGTTGTCTTCCTCAAGAGCTTTTAATGAAGAGGAGAGAATTGGAATGGCAAACAGGAGTTATTAATAGGAAACTATATACATAAACAATGTGATTTTTAGGTAGAAGGCATATCTTGAACAGGCTACTTTGACATACCTGTCCTGAACCATTGCAACCTACAGAGTTCCTGGCCCCTTTTGGCACTTCTGAGAGGTTCACTGCCTGATGTGGTAGAGATGTGGCTTCCCACTCTGTGAAAAGCACTGGGTATCAGAGAGAATAGACCTGAAAGCCTGTACTTAGGGAGGCTGTAGCATCCAGGGATTTGCATATTAAATGTATTGCAGGGGCTGTTTTAAATTCAGAAAACTTCTCCTTCATTGGCAAATCATAGAATGGTAAGGTTGGAAGGGAGCTCAAGGATCATCTAGTTCCAAGCCCCTGCCACAGGCAGGGACACCTCCCACTAGTACAGGTCACTCAAGGCCTCCTCCAACCTGGTTCTGAGCACCTCCAGGGAGGTTGTGGAGCACAGAAGCATCCAATGTGATCTTTGATCATGTTGGGTGCTTCTGTACTCCGCAACCTCCCTGGGCAACCTGTGCCAGTGTCTCACCACCCTCACTGTAAAGAACTTCCTCCTAACATGCAGTCTAAATCTCCCCTCTGCCACTTCAAACCCATTGCCCCTTGTCCTGTCATTGCAAGACCTTCTCAATAGTTCCTCCCCAACCTTTTTGTAGTCCCCTTCAGATCCTGGAAGGCTTCTCTTCTCCAGGCTGCAGAGCCCCAACTCTCTCAGGCTGTCCTCACAGCAGAGCTGCTGCAGCCCTCTGAGCATCTTGGTGGCCTCCTCTGGACTGGCTCCACCACTTCCATGTCCTTCCTGTGCTGGGGGCTCCACAACTGCACACAGGTCTCCAAGTGGGGTCTGAGGAGAGCAGAGCAAAGGGCACAATCCCCTCCCTTGCCCTGCTGCCCACACTGCTCTTGCTGCAGCCCAGGACTCGGTTGGCTGTCTGGGAGCCTGTCAAACTGTGCCTTAGAAAATCAAACCTTAACTGCTAATTGGTTAAGTAAACTTCTTGGTGATAAAATGTCATTGTTGAGATGCTGTATTCTAGAGAGAATTCATTGCATTTTGATTCAGTTCACAGCTCTTTAATGGACTATTTTTAGCAAAAGGGTTTTGTAACAACTTGCACAAAACAAAAGTTGGCTCACAAATGAGCCACTTGCCTTGTTGGTAGCCAGATTGCAGCATGTTGCACTTGAAACTTTTGCTTTCAGCTGCTGCTACTTTTTGATCACGAGGTGAGAAATTATTTTCCCAAGGATCAGATATTCTGTTTGTTCTTCTACAACAAAGACTACAAACCATCCCAAGACAATGGAGAGGATGTTGCTCTTAAATTGGTATCTGCAGGTGTAACACAGGCTCTCTAAAATGAAAAAAAAAAAAATCTCTACTAGTGTTAATCGAAGACTGAAAGGTGAATCTTACTTTCCCTCTCTTGGAATCAGTTTACCATGACAGACATCTGCCTGCCCTCATTCACTATGTGAGCACTGCTGGACTTGGTTGGCCTCCTGCCTAGGACTACCCTGCACGTCTGCCTGCATCAGCTGTCCCAGGTGGCACTGTGCCTCACTCTGCCTCTTTGTTTTTCCTCTTTAATCTGGAATTTAAACAAAAGATGTCAAAGTTTTTTTGACTTGTGGAGAAGAGGGTGGCAGTGCAGGATGCCATGAATAGTTAATGAGGGCTCATGAACAGCTAATAAATTTGGGGTTTGATCACAGCCCAGGATCTTCGAGGGGACCTGATAGTGGCCTTCCAGGATCTGAAGGGAGCTACAGGAAGGCTGGGGAGTGATTATTTACAAGGTCTTGCAATATCAGGACAAGGGGCAATGGGTTTGAACTGGCAGAGGGGAGATTTAGACTGGATGTTAGGAGGAAGTTCTTTACAGTGAGGGTGGTGAGACACTGGCACAGGTTGCCCAGGGAGGTTGTGGCTGCTCCCTCCCTGGAGGTGTTCAAGGCCAGGTTGGAGGAGGCCTTGAGTAACCTGCACTAGTGGGAGGTGTCCCTGCCTATGGCAGGGGGTTGGAACTAGATGATCCTTGAGGTGCCTTCCAACCTTCCCATTCTATGATTCTATCTAAACCATGCCTTTAAAAAAAAGAGAAGTTTTTTTTTTTCTGGAGAGCTTCCTTTGCGTGAAGGATTTGCTCTCTCACTGGAATCTGAAAGTGTAATGATAGCCTAGGGTGAATGTAGAAGCAGTTCCTGTAACACAGAAAGCTGTTGTCTTGCTTAATTTTAAAACCACAAAAGAAACCTTGTCCTGAACCGGCTTGTTTAGAAACAGCTGCGGCACAGCTCAAAGACAGAATCCTTCAAAGGCTCTCTGGATTGTTTTGTGGGAAAACATGTTGGGTTTTTGGGAAAAGGCTTGATATTAAATNNNGTTTTTGGAAAAAGGTGTAAAAAAAAAAAAAAAAAAAAAAAAAAAAAAAAAAAAGCTTCTTTAACTGTGGAAGCAACATATTAACCATGTTATTCTAGAGTCTTTGGTGTGCAAAACATTTCATTTTTCATTACTGTTGTCGCCGTTCACATATTCCATTATTTAAGGAGGTTATTGAAAAATTGATGGTATGCTGGTACCAGAGAGACATCCTGTAGGCTGCAGTGTTGATTTATGGCACATGGAACACAGTTCAGTGCTTCAGTTTCCTGCTAGTGAGCGGCACTTTGTCATTGTCCCTAAAGAAAAATCATACCAGTGAAATCCCCTGTGCTTCCCCCAAGTTGAGTGATGCATACTTTTGCTTTGAAAATGATTATGAATTATTCACCTTTGATTGTGCTGAAGTGTGCACATGGTGATCAGAATCTTGTTTATAATACAGAGTTTTTCACCAGCTTCAGGGTTTAGTTTAATTATGTAGCTGAGTTGCACAGTAGCTTTAGCTGTTGGTGGGTTTTCCCCCTTCCCCTTCTTTTTTTTTCCCCTTCCCCTTCCTTTTG
>VWZE01011745.1:0-16573 GCA_013396675.1 Eubucco bourcierii
TAAAATATTCCAATTAGCCTCAAACCAGCACATCTCCACTGCTGCTTTTCATGAAACCTAACTGAATAGGTTTGCATTCAGCACCCTCTACAATCAACTTGCTTTCACTTCAGCACATCAATGTCCTTCTTCAGATCTAAATGTTGAACTTCACTACCACAAGACAAACCCATATCTTTTGCTCTCCTCAAGTCCTCTTGGAATGGGATTTTCAATTGTCTTTAAGAACTAGAGTATTCTTCCCAGAGCAGAAACAGACTTTTTAATTATACAGTAAGAGATAAATTATTCATCTTAGGAAAATCAACATTATGTTTATTAGGTTCTACCTATCAAAGGATAATAGTTTAGTTGCATGTATAGTTTTATTTGTATTGAGCTTCAGCAAGAATACAACACTCACATTTATCATGAGGAGATCTCCTATCATATTTGGAGTCCACAGAAGCTAGTGGATTGATTTCAGTAATACTTGGAATAAATCACAGTCCTAGAGTCATAGAGCCACAGAACCATAGAATTACAGAATGGTCTGAGCTGGAAGGGACCTCTGAAGGTCATCTTGTCCAATCCCCTCTTCAATAAGCAGGGGCAATCTCAACTAAATCAGGTTACCCAGAGCCCTGTCAAATGAATATCTCCAGGGATGGGACCCCAACCATCTCCCTGGGCAACCTGTTTCAGTGTTCCACTAGCCTCATGGCAAAGAATCTGTTTCTAACATTCAATTTAAATCTGCCTTTCTCTACTTTGAAGCCATTGCCCCTTGTCCTATCACCACAGGCCTTGAATACAATCTGTCTCCATCCTTCTTGTAGGCCCCGTTCAGATACTGGAAGGTTACTATTAGGTCTCCTTGGAGCCTCCTTTTTTTCATGATGAACAACCCCAGCTCCCTCAGTCTGTCATTGTAGTAGATACTCCAACTCCCTGATAATTTTCATGGGCCTCCTGTGGACCCGCTCCATCAGCTCCATGCCTTTCCTGCACTGAGGACTCCAGACCTGAACAGAGTACTCCAGGTGAGGTCTCACCAGAGAAAAGTGACAGAATCGCCTCAGTTAAATTAAATAGATCATCCTGCAGAAACAGAAGTTTGAGTTTAATATGTTTGCATATATACATAGATATATTTTTCAGTTAATACCTCTGTCTATAAAACATATTTGAAAGGAAAATCTTATGAGTTGAATCATGCAAGATGATCAGCATCGCTTGACAGGTCCCCTCCAGGAGTGTAATGGTGCATTCCCCCAGGCTAATTTTATACAAAACAGGTAGATAAAGAATGGTCTGAGGTTCCTGTGACAGGTGATTAGTCACAAGTTTCTAATTCAATAGAACACTGAAAATCCAAAGAATTGTTATTAATAATATCACTAAAGTGAAAAAATGTTAATTTATATCTACTGTTCTGAACTCTGCATGAAGGTTGTTATAATTTAGGAACCTTTTCAGGTTTTTAATTTTCTTCCAACATAAAATTCTTGTTTTTATGATACTGGGAAATCAGTAGTGTAATTGTAAAGTAAGAAGCTTGGGAAACAGAAAGATTGAAAGAGAGTGCACAGATAAGATTTTATAAGCAGAGATAATTATATTTGCTCATTAAATTAAAGGACTTATCTTTCTAGTACCGTGGGATCATGGTACTAGAAATCTGTATACTATTGAAAAGAGCATATTTTAGTATTAAAAATAGACTTAAAACTACACAGCAGACAAAGATTTATTTTGAATAAAAATGTGTAGTGGGAAGAATTCCCTGGAGAAAATCTTTGTCTCACCCTAGTTTCCCTAATGTTACAGTCCAGTGAAATTCTAGAGGGAGAGATGATATGGTAACAGTGAGAGTGGTGAGGTACTGGAACAGGTTGCCCAGGGAGGTTGTGGCTGCTCCCTCCCTAGAGGTGTTCAAGGCCAGGTTGGACGAGGCCTTGAGTGACCTGTACTAGTGGGAGGTGTCCCTGCCTATGGCAGGGCGTTGGAACTAGATGATCCTTGAGGTCCTTTCGAACCTTACCATTCTATGATTCTATAATCATAGCTTTAGATACCTACATTGTAAACTACTTGGAAGCAAAATGGGAACTCTGAAGTTCTCCAAAATGTATCTATCAAAGAGAAGTTTCAGAATGGTTGAATATGCTCATCTCCTACGTTTCCCTTCCAGAGTGATCCAGTGCAAATGATGCACAGGGAAAAAAAAAAAAAAAGAAAGAAAAAAGAAAAAAAAAAAGAAGAAAATAAAAGTTATTACTACTTCAAATTGAGGAGGAGATTATATTCATCATTTTTAAGGTGTCATTTTGATGTCAAGTGACAATGGTTTCTTTCAAAGTGAGAAATAGATTGTTCTATTGATCTTTCCAACAGAGATCAACCCTCCTACACTTGCAGGGTCTGCAGCAATAACTCCTATGGTACAATATACTTTTCATGCTGAAAATGCCTAAATGTATCATTGCACAGTCCCTCTTGTCCATGCTATTATCAAACCAAAAGAGGATGAGGACAAACAGTAAATTCCATTTAAGGTAACGGGTTCAGGTTGTTCAGCGCATTGCTTTTACTGCTGTTGAGGGTACTGCAGGTTTTCTTCACAGAGGGATGGTGTTTATTCTGTCCTTAGTACAGCACAGCTTTACTGTCTGTGGCATGTTCATTCCCTGGGCTATCAAGCTCTTCTAAGGGTTCTAGCACAAAGCAGATTTGTTTACCTTTCCCAGCAAGTACTGATGATTAACAATGCTTAGTATTTNCTTGATTAACAGTTAATTCAAAGGGCTGGGGATGGGGGAATTCAAATCAGCAGATTTTACTATCATTGCTTAGACTGTGCCGATTTGTACCACCTGAGCTTTTAACACTAAGTCCTCAAATCAGTCTCATTCATCCATTGAATAGATTCAGATAACATCATCACCATGAAATGTGTTTGTATTTATTTCTGTATTATGCTGATGAGCTATCTGTTTGCCATGGATTCATTCCACTGTAAAATCCAAATGATGCCATAGTGAGTACATATCCTTGTCTGCCACGCTAAAATCAAGATCCCACTACAGAGTGCTTTAAAAATCATGAAATACTAACATTATGAGTTTTAGCCAGATTTCTTGTTGTCAAAGTGGAAATGTACAAATGCATTTTTTGGGTAGCCTTCTAACAGCTATTGGTGTCTATTTCTCTAGATAATTCAACCTGTCATATTTCATTAAGAAATAGGATCAGTCACATCTGTATTTAATGATTTGTTGTTTTAACTACTGTAAAAGAGTATGGAAACACAATAAATATATTCAAATGATAATAACAACTTAAAGTGTATTTAAAGGTAAAGAAAACTCTCTGAATTTCAAATGTTTGTATTTTGGAGTACATTTTATTAAAGTTCAGTCTACAAAATATTACAAAATGGCAATGCATCATGTGAATAGAAAACCCAGCCTGGAGAATCTGATTTTCTAACACAAAAGCTGAAGTGAAAGTGTTCTAGGAGGACATATTGGGAAGGCAAAAGATTGTATCAGAGTGCTGGAAAAGCCCCAGCGGAACAATAGCTGAAGAGAACATTTATTTAGTGAACTTCAATAGGAAATAATGGAAATGACATTGAGTAAAAAAGACAAATGAGTGTATTCTTTCCTGCCACTGTCAGCAGAGGAAGAATGTGGTGAGAAAGGAAGACCCAGCTGCAAGTAGTATAAATCAATATTGATCTCAGTAGATACGTATTAATTTACATTAGTGACAATCTGGCTCTATTCTGAAGTGGAAGCGGATATATTTATGAATGACCTTGATTAAAACTGGACACATTACATTTGTGGCCACCTCTAAGGGTCAGGAAAAGCTCATGAACTTCTGGACTCAAGACACACAAATCAAATTTGCTCTTAATCTGCATTTTGGTATTGTTCTTAAGTTCAAATGCTGACACATATAAAGGTGACAGAATAGCAGTGACTCCCTCATGAGGATATCTATAGCAACACTTTATCTCAGGTATTTAATATCCCTGAAGTTAAAGGAAAAACAATGTGAAGAATTTAATCTTCTATGTATGCGACAATGTAAGCATTTTCTAAGGAATTCTAGATATGATTAATACTGCAGTAAGTGATATAACATATAACCCCCCTAATTTGTCTCTACAGGCTCTTCAAAGGTCTTTGAAAAATATTAATCAGATGTCAAGGGGATTACTGTGTGTATTGGGTTTAGCTGGTTGGTCTCATGTGGAGGGACTGTATTAAAGCCAACGTATTTCAAAATATGTTCTGTGTTGTCCAGGGTTGATTTGAACCTACTGATGGATATTCAACACCATGCTGACATCATGCCAGTTTTGAAATGAAAGTGCTAACTGGGGCAAATTATCATGGGGATTGAAGTTCAGAAATTGTAACATGAGAGGATTCCTGTATCAATTGCTGCTTCTAGTTTGGAGATTTGGGGTGTTGGTCTTTCCTGCTGGACTGGCTGCTGCTTTCTTGGTAGGGGGGAACCATTTTATCACTGGCTTGCTTCTGCATTTTACTGAATTTATGTGCAAATAGGTTAAGGTAATTGTGAATTGTATGATCTCATTAAATTTCTTATCAAAACCCAGAGTGGGGTTTTTTTGTGTACCCTTCCCTCCAGTCTGGAATGGGGAAGGGGACTTGTGAGAGAGGTCTGTGTTAACCCAGGACATTTACTATCTCAAATTTTAGAAGTGCATCATGTAGTAGTTTATATTTCTTTCATCACTAATCACCTATTTCAACTCTGTGAAATATCAAGCAGTTTCTATGACACAAATCGTCCAAACTTATCTGAGAAAAAGAGGAAAAACACCTCAATGCATCATAGGAAGAATGTCTCTCATCCTTGCTTTTCTCTTTTACAAGTTCCTAGAAAAACACATCTGTAAGAGAATTACAGTAAATGGTACAAAATTGATGAATGAAGGAATTTTAATAATTAGTAGGTCTCAATTCCTGCATCATCTAATCACAAGAGTTTAAGAGAACTTTGAGAGACAAAATAATAATGATGATAGCATTTGACAGTAATTAAAAATATCATATGATATTTCTTTAAAACCTAGCAATCTTTGTTAACAATCTTTAGCAAATCTTCCCTGACAAATCAGGTGGCTTTTTATGATGAAGTCACAGCGACAGTGGACAAGGGAAGGGCAACTGATGTCATCTACCTGGACCTGAGTAAGGCATTTGACTCTGTCCCACATGACATCCTGGTCACCAAACTGGAAAAACATGGACTTGATGGGTGGAGCACTGCTGGATAAGGAATTGGTTGGATGGTCGCACACACAGAGTGATGATCAAGGGCACAATGTCCACCTGGAGACCAGTGCCAAGTGGTGTCCCTCAGGGGTCAGTGCTGGGACCAGTGCTGTTTAACATCTTTGTCAGTGACATGGACAGAGGAATGGAGTGCACCCTCAGCAAGTTTGCAGATGACACCAAGCTGTGTGGCACAGTCGACTTGCTAGAGGGCAGGGATGCCATCCAGAGGGACCTGGACAGGCTGGAGAGGTGGGCCCAGGCCAACCTGATGAAATTCAATAAGGCCAAGTGTAAGGTCCTGCACCTGGGTAGGCACAATCCCAAGCACAANGACCTGATAGTAGCCTTCCAGTATCTGAAGGGGGCCTACAGGAAGGCTGGGGAGGGACTATTGACAAGGTCTTGTAATGACAGGACGAGGGGCAATGGGTTTAAACTGGCAGAGGGGAGATTTAGGTTGGATGTTAGGAGGAAATTCTTTGCAGTGAGGGTGGTGAGGCACTGTCACAGGTTGCCCAGGGAGGTTGTGGCTGCTACCTCCCTGGAGGTGTTCAAGGCTAGGTTGGATGAGGTTAGGTGGAAAGAGGACAAAGAACCTGGAGTTACTGAGTCTGAGGACCCTGGGTTGCTCAGACTTCTTTTGCATCCTGTGGTAAACAAGGTACACATGTTCAGCTTGGGTATGCCTTGTGCAAGGCCTGTATTCTGCCCTAAAAAGGGTAAAGCAAGCCTAAGGTTTCACCTAATATGGTCAAGCATGGCTAACTGCCATTCTGATTGGCTATTCAATGTCCAAAGGCCCATTAGTCTTGGACTGTATTGGTAAAAGGAGATGAACAGGTGACACAACGTGATCTGCCACTGTACCAATGCTCCACCATTGTATTTGTGCTTGCTTGCTTCTTGCTACTGCCTTATCGTATCCTGAACTGCCTGGAAACTACATTACTTTGAGATTACCAGGAACAGGCTCTAAATGCCTCCAAGTGATCATTTTGCATAGTCAGCTTGACATTGTGCCAAGACTGCACCTTGCAAAACATTCTACCCACACCTGAAAGCCTCCTGCCAATACAGGAAGTCCTGGAGATACACAGATCATCCAGAAGAGATCAGGACCAGGTCAGAGATAGCCTGTCTCCTTTCCCCAGCAGCCTGGGAAGAATGAGAAGTCTCAGTGGATGACAAGACAATAACAGAATTCACTGAACGCTTTTGTGTACTCTCTGAAACTGTTGCTAGTCCAGCGAGTCAGGAGATTAATATTTGTGAGTAAATACTTACAGCCTCTTGTAATTCACCATTGCCTTCTGCCATAAGCAGAAAGGAGCTCCTTGAGTCCATCTAGTGGGCAAGTGGTGTATTGACCGCAAGCAGTATACTGGCTGCAGGAACCTTTTCTTCCAGTTTTCTTCCAATTAATGATATGCTATTATGAGTTATTTCTAGATCCTGTGTTATTATGTGTATAAAGTTCCCATGACGGTGCAAAGAACCAATTATTATTAAAATAAGTGACTGGGGAGGCGAGAGTTCAGAATATTGAATATTAATAAACAATATTAATCTTTGCATACCATATCTCCCCTCCATAACAATTTGTTGTTCCAGATCTTTCTTCTCCTAGTGCTCCTTTTGTGAGCAAATACTGGTATAAATGTGGGTGAAAAATCATTTCAGACATTTAGAAAAATAACCAATATTTCTGTTTGCCCTTCTAGAATTATTTGAGAGAAAGGAGTGAAAGCAAATAGAGGACAGTTAGGAAATCACCTACAATAAAATAAATAAAAGTATAAAGAGGAGTTGAAAAAAAATTAGAATACTGTTTGCAGCATCATTTCTAACTCAGATTTTTTTTTTATTTGTTAGAAAGGTTTCACATAAGTGATTATTTAGTAGCAAAGGACATCCCCATTCATGTCAATAAAAGACTCTCAAGGATATTATTATAAATTCCGTGGCTTAGTAGGGGAAAGTGATTTTTAGTACAGTAAATATCCTCCTGACTTCTCAAAATTAATGTTTCCTTTTAATTTAACCCAAACATTTGGAAATAACTACCTAGGTGATCCCATTTTCAGATGCCTACTAATTAATTTGTTCTTAAAGTGGATATGTGTTAGGGATGTGCTAGAATAATTCTTAACCTTTGAAGTCAAAAGACACCATTGATTACTACAAAGCCTAATTATCTCTTACAAGGATATTCACAGTTGCTAACTTTACTTTGAAGAAATTAAGATTCTTAGTGGATAATTAATGAAGAGTAGAAGGTTAGTCCAGGGGCTGAATTACACCAGGTGACTAACTTCTGGTTTTCTACAACCTTGGTAAGTTTTAACAAACTATCTGAACAGATCCAATTTCTTCAACAATGTGACCCAGAACATAAAATCACAGTATCACAGTATCACCAAGGTTGGAAGAGACCTCAAAGATCATCAAGTCCAACCCATCACCACAGACCTCAAGACTAGACCATGGCACCAACTGCCACATCCAAACCCACCTTGAACACCTCCAGGGACAATGACTCCACCACCTCCCTGGGCAGCCCATTCCAGTAGCGATTGACTCTCTCAGTGAAGAACTTTCTCCTCACCTCCAGCCTAAACTTCCCCTGGTGTAGCTTGAGGCTGTGTCCTCTTGTTCTGGTGCTGCTTGCCTGAGAGAAGAAGGTAACCTCCCCCTGGCTACAACCACCCTTCAGGTAGTTGTAGACAGCAATAAGCTCCCCCTGAGCCTCTTCTTCTCCAGGCTAAACAATCCCAGCTCACTCAGCCTCTCCTCGTAGGGCTTGTGCTCGAGGTCTCTCACCAGCCTCGTTGAGATATATTACTGATTTTTAACATAAAGAGACAGAGCACAAATCTTTATTAATATCTGACCTGATGCCAATACTTGATTTAATGCTGACCAGGATACCATTAGCTGCCTTTGTAGCAAGGTCACACTGCTCTCTCGTGTTAACTCAGTGTCCCTAGGATGCCCATGTTCTTTTCTGTAAAGATGCTTTCCAAGTGAGTGACTCCAGTATATATTAGTGCCTCCCTAGGTGTAAGATTTTGCATTTCCTTTTCCTGAACTTCCTGAGGTTGCCACCAGCCCATTTCTTTATTTGTTGAGGTGCTTCTGGATGGCAGCACAACCCAGTGGCCTATCAGACTCTCACCCCTGTTTGGTGTCATTTACAAAGTATCCCATTATAGAGATCATTAATGATAATGCTAAACAGGACTAGAGCCAGTATTGAGTTCACTAGCCTATCTGTCACAATTGATTAGTGACGTATCAGCAGGAGTGACATGAAAAAATTACTGATTGTATTTTTCATTTCTCCTCCTGAATTCTGACACTAATAGTCAGCAGAAGCACTCAAAGCTTCCCCATACTGAGGAATTTAAATGGATGAACTCCAATAATAAAAAGATAAAAAAGGGCAAAAAAGTTTAATAACAGTAGCAAAGATAATAATCTGCAGGCTTATTCAGTAACCTGCAAACAGCAAGGCAAACCATTTATTTCAAGTGACTTGTAGATCCCTGAGGATTTGAGGCCACAGTTCATTTGTGTTGTTAAGACACTGACACAGAATAATGAAAGATAAGAACTATGTGAGAAAACTGCGGAAATCACGACAGCAAAGACAGCTGTCGGGAAGCTATAAATGGACACAAGTAGTTTTTAGAGGCTGCATTCAGGTATATGACCTTAATAAATACAGTCCATTACATCCTAAGAGTGAGTAGAGCATCAAAGCTATTAACATGTAAATGGTTGCTTTTTCTGTTACCCAATATTATCTAATAATCATAAGCACAGTATGGTCCAGAGGAAGGCCACAAAGATGATCAGAGGGCTGGAGCAGCTCTCCTATGAGGACAGGCTGAGAGAGTTGGGGTTCTTCAGCCTGGAGAAGAGAAGGCTTCGAGGAGACCTGATAGTAGCTTTCCGGTATCTGAAGGGGGCCTACAGGAAGGCTGGGGAAGGATTATTTACAAGGTCCTGCAACGACAGGACAAGGGGCAATGGGTTTAAACTGGCAGAGGGGAGATTTAGACTAGACATAAGGAGGAAGTTCTTTACAGTAAGGGTGGTGAGGCACTGGAACAAGTTGCCCAGGGAGGTCGTGGATGCTCCCTCCCTGGAGGTGTTCAAGGCCAGGTTGGATGAGGCCTTGAGTAACCTGTACTAGTGGGAGGTGTCCCTGCCTATGGCAGGAGGTTGGTACTAGATGATCCTTGAGGTCCCTTCCAACCTTACTATTCTATGATTCTATGATTCTATGATTTCATTGTTGTTCTTGATGTGATTTATCCTCCAATTATGCTTAAAAGTTAGAGACAAGACCTACTAGTGTCAGCAAAGCTTGATACTCTCCAAAAGTTGAATCTATAGAAATTCAAAGACCCTCATATTTGTGACATATTTCTAATTTCTGGGTATAAAAATTCATCACCTTTAAGTATTACTGCACTTGGTTCCTTGCTATAAGACATAGTGCAGTTATCAAACACATTGAGAGTGACCAAGTCAACTATTGATTTAATGTAACCTAATGACATGACACTGTGATGAGAGAAATGAAACTATGTTGAAGAAACCTATATCATTACCTACGCAGACATACACAAACTTTCCCAGCCTTCATCC
This sequence comes from Eubucco bourcierii, assembly GCA_013396675.1. Taxonomy (NCBI): domain Eukaryota; kingdom Metazoa; phylum Chordata; class Aves; order Piciformes; family Ramphastidae; genus Eubucco; species Eubucco bourcierii. The sequence continues at coordinate 9,957 of VWZE01011745.1, forward strand.
CACAGAGGGATGACAATAAATTTTAAAACAATACAAATAGTCAACAGTGACAAACAAATGCATCTAAGTTTGGAATAGGACACCAACAGATGAGGAACCTGGAAAATACAGTGATCTGTAACTTTATAGTAAAAAAAAAATAAAATAAATTATTAAGATATGGAAAAGAAAATTAATCAAAGGCAATAAATGGAAGCACGTAACAGTGCTGAGAAACACTGAGAAGTAGAAAAAGCTACACTCCTTTCAAGATCATAATTCTGGAAGGATTATGTGACCTAGTTAATTCTGTATTGTAATTAAGAGATTGCGTTCAGGCTAGACCTGAGCCCAACTTGATTGTGAGAGCTGCACAACTATTCTCCAATCTGGAGTCATAACGGTCTGCATCACGTTGTTAACTCAGGTATTTGAGAGACTTAAGTCTCCTTAACTGAGGTGTTAAATCTGAGTTCAAAGTTTTTTGTCTGCAACATTTACCTCTAGATTGTTTGTACTAGCACACTGAATTGAAAGTGAAAAACTTTATCTTCTCTGTTCATATAGACAGTACTTTTTCAGTCTGCCATCTTGTCTAACATGATATGAAGTTGTTTAAGACTAGGTCACATCCTTTCTTGAAAACTTCTGCTTGTCAGGAATGCTGTCCATACCTACAGTTCTTCCCAGCAAGATGATTTAAGTAGATTAATCAAGATTTTCTCTTTCTATTTACCACAGTGCAGTATAAACAATAAGCATAATCATCTTCAATAAAGGTTGGGGTGAAGTGGCTTTCTGTACAGCACATGAACACAATACAGATTAAGTTGCAGTCCAAGCTGTCATTCTTATTTGACTTAAGTAATTAAGCCAAAATTTGGAATTCTATAATCAAGTTCCCTGCAAAGAGAAATTGATGAAGTTGTGATAGTTTAAAACTAACCCTGTAGCCTGGTTTAAAATTATAAACAAGAAATAGGAAAATTCCAGAGATACTGAATAGAAAAAAAAATAGTAAAAAGTAAATAAAATAGGGTATTTGATATAAAAGAAAAATACTAGACAGGTCTATATAATTCTGTTGGATTGTTAATTTGTATATAGTGTGCTGCACTATACTGGCTTATCAACATACTGACTGATGTTTTTGCATGGCTTCACTGACCTTGGCTGAGACTTATGGCTACATAGAAAGCAGCAGTGGGGCTTTTCTGATTTCTCTCTGGGGGGAAAGCTGTTCACCTGTTCCCTTGTTCAGAGGGGTAGAGGAAGAATTTGAGGGGGTCCTTTGTGTTGTTTTTTAATTGTAAATATATGTAAATATATTTTCTACATATACATTGTGTTTTATGCTTTTAGATTTTTAGTTTGCTTGCTAATATAACTTCATTTTGCTTCCAAATCTTCTGAGATAGTCTGGTGATTTTATTTTGGGGACAGTTTGTCCCCAGCACAGAGGTATAACCAGAGTCTCAGCTCTCTGAACAAAACAAAAAATTCTCTTGCTCATGGTGCCAAACTGCTTTCAGCATTTAACCTGAAAGTTGTCACTGTTGTGCCACCAGGGCTTTTATGATTGAGTATGGAGATTCCCATCTGGTTTACCAGTGTCCTTCTCTTCTGTCTTGCCTCCATCCTCCCCAGGGCTGTGCCTCATAGTTTCTGCTGGATTTAGCTACAGTGGTTGCAGAACTTTTAGGCTCCAGCTATTTGCTCCACTCCTTCATCAGGCAGCACTGCCTTGCCCTCAGCTAGTGGAGTTAGAGCCTGAAAATAACAGTGTAAATGTAAATTGATGGCTGGTTTAAGTTAATATGCCAAGTTATGAACTAGTACAGTTTATCATAGAATCATAGAATCATAGAATGGTAAGGTTGGAAGGGACCTCAAGGATCATCTAGTTCCAACCCCCTGCCATAGGCAGGGACATCTCCCACTAGTACAGGTTACTCAAGGCCTCATCATAGTTTCTGCACTATCAGTCCCCAGAAGAAGTGAAAAGAAAAAGCTCAAAGTAATAAACTCCTCAAACACTTCATCTCTGTGATTGCCTGATTACATATGAACAAATGACCAGAACTCTCATACATAACTTCTACAAAAACAAGATATGAAGCTGCCTTTGCCAATGTGAATAACATCATGAGTGTCTTTGTTCTACTAGGATGAACACTTAAGCTCAAGACAAAGGCAATTATTGTTTCATTTATACCAAGTCTTACGAAGAAATTTAAAGAAATTTAAAACCAGGAAATATATGTGTTAGCCAGTATCAGTTTTGTGCAACTCAACACACAACATTATTATTCTTTAAACATCAACATGTGGTAAGTAGCAATTTAGGAGTAAAACATTTTGTGATGATCAATATAATGTCATTTCACTCTTCAGTAAGCAGCGTTCCATAGTCATGACGATTATTTACATACTGATGGTTGATCTGATAATACCCTCCTCTACCTGCCTGTCATGTAGGTTGCATCCACACAGCCCAAGACTGCTTGCACAGATCTCAGGATTTAGCAACCTCAGTGATTTCATATGGCCAGAAGTGGATTGTACAGTTTCCATAAAGATTTTTATGGCCAAAATTTTATTTGCATCACGCTGCTGATTTCTTGCAGCACAGTGCTGTTGCAGTCCCACCTCCCTGTAGCATAAGAGTAGCCCAATGCTACTTTTCTTCTAATGTAATCCTCTGCTTCAAGTGGGTTTATCCCTGTCTGCCTTACATAGGAATATATCTGACATTAAAATTGTTTTTGTAGCAGTGGACTTTTAAAAAACTGTTAATCTACTCAATGAATTGTTACTCTCCTTTGTCAACTCAGGTAGTTATGACGGTACAATATGGCATTTTATTCAGTGGGCTGTGGCATCCCACAGCAGTGACCTTTCCTGCTTATAGTAGTCAGGAATTACAACTCGTAGTGATCCACAAAAATGCTATTGCATTATCTACTGATAATGTAGAGTAGCATATAATATATCACTGCTGTAATAACAGCCTTCGATATATTCAATTCTCTTCCACCATCTGCAATTGGGGAAATAGCAGAGCAGAATACAAATGTATCAATGTATCAGGCCTCGAGTAACCTGTACTAGTGGGAGGTGTCCCTGCCTATGGCAGGGAGTTGGAACTAGATGATCCTTGAGGTCCCTTCCAACCTTACCATTCTATGATTCTATGATTCTGTAGCACGTGTTTGTTTGTTTGTGAAAGAAACTGACGTCAACCATGCAAACTGTTTGTTTTTCTAGATACCTTATTATTTCTTATTTTAGTGTGTGTTTAAATTATGTTTTTTTTCTCTAGGTATAAAGATACCTTTCCAGGTTGCTCTTCATTCTTTCCATCAAATGTGGCATTATAAATGTTTGAACATAAAAATCAATTGCATTATACTTCTAACGTTTTTCTTACCCCACAGATCTACTGTAATTCAGTTACAAGTTAAACCATGTAAAACTATTTAAAATGAATAAAAATATAACCCCTGGTAAAACTGTCATAATCCTTTGCTGCAGGTTATTTCAGCATAAATTTTCAGTACCATACAGATGCTCATCTGATCTCCACACATCTGAGTAGTTTGGAAATGAGGATGACTGTACACAAGAGAACTAAGGATCAAAAATTCTGCTGATATTTTATTTAAATATATTTTAAATATAAGTCATGGAAGTTTATCTAATCCTTTGTGAAAATTCTTGTGTATATTCTACAGTACTTAAAACAGAGAGAATGAATTGAAAAACCATTCAGTAAACTACTTAATGCATTACTTAGTTACTCAGAAAACAAAATATGTGGTAAACAAAATTTAAAAGGTCAAAATGAAATGAAACACTTAAACAAAAGGTTACAAACAAAACAAATTATCTCTCTCTTTCCTTGTCTTCATTGTCACATTTGCATGCAGAGTTCCAGAATTTTGTTTTTCTGTCCCCCACTTGTTTTTCTTCATCTGTGTGAGTATTTTATTTCTTTACTACTCCACTGATTAACAGCTTTAATTTTGACAAAGGCTTCAAACCAGGGAGCTTTCATTAATATATTTTTTTTTCTTCTCTTCTACTGCTCACTGATCTGTAGTTATTAACAGTCTTTGGATATGGGTGGATGTCTTTGGGGGTAGGAGTGAAAGATCACATTCTTTGCCAGGTTCTATGACTTAAGAGACTTTGCTTCTCTTTCTCCTTCAAAGCACATACCACAAGGGACAAAAGAGATTAAAGTCTCTGATGCTCTTCTTTAGACATGTAAAAAAGATGCTGCCTATCTTCAGATATTTTTTTCCTTTTGTTGCCTTAATTATTATCTTCCTGTGGGAGGCCAAAGTAATTTTCTTTAAAATAAATAGAATACAACATTAGACTTTAATTTTCCTTCCCTTCCTCTTTTTGCTTTTTAAGAGGCTGTTTAATCAGATCTGTGGAAGCGATACGGGAGTGTGCTACTCTCTAACCTTGCAATTATTTCAAGGTTTCTGAGCTTATACACAGCTATTCTCTGTATTCCTCAGTGCCTTTTACAATCATACTATTACAACAAAGAGCTTGACTGCATTGTGGCTACCCGTGATGTTTATTCATAAGCTTTTGCTTTTGGAATTAATTCATAAGGTCACACCGGGAACTCTTACACCTACGATGTTCATAAGCATAATAATCTGCCACCATGCAACTCAGCAGACCTCAGGACAGGGCCAGGGGACCTGCAGAAACGGGTTGTTAAGCACCCCATGAAAGTCAGGAAGTGCAGATACCAAGTACTGCCCCAGCAGGGCAAGGTGCCTGCAGCTGGCCAGGATGAGGACAGAGTGGTTGGAGACAGCAGTGTGGGAAAGCTTTGGGGTGGTGCTGGGTAGCTAGCTGAATGTGATCCCCTGGTAAAAGACATGGGCAAACTGAAGGGAGCTTATGAAAGTCCCTTCATGTTGGTGGGGTGGGATAACTTGCACCAATATTTGCAGGCTGGGATAGCTGAACTGGTTCACCCAGGAGAAGCGACATATTTGGGGTACCTAATAAACACTCACAGACCATTATGAGGGGTCATGGAAGTTGCCCCAGTAGGCTATACCATTTCTGTCCTTGGAGAGATTCAAACATTGGAGAAAACCATGAGCAACCTGGTCTGATTGCAGAACTGTCCCTGTTTTGGGTAAGAGGTTGGTCCACTGATGTCTTCAGGTTCCTGCCTGCCTGAATTAATCTGTTATTTAGTGTTTCCTCTTCTGATACAAATTATAACCATGCAGAAAGCACATTCTCCGAGGAATAACATCAATGGTAGAATGGCACAGTACTGGAAACATTATTCAAAGCAATCATTTCATATGAAAGAAAGAGAAATGCTGTATGGCAAATACTGAGTTTCTGGAAAACTGGGAAATCCAAGCAGCAGTGTGTTGCAACTACAAAAAACCTAGATGCTAGGAGTGCATGAGGTCTAGTACCCTTAACTTCAGTGCATGGGTAGAACATGTCATGTAGCCTCACTTTTATAAGAATATTCATATATACTTCACACCACCAAACAACAAATCATGTGTTAATGAATACGGAGACTTGTCATCATTTCAGACTGAACATGCCTTCTGAACAGGCTATGATGCCTGACTTTAGCTGCATGGTGGTGAATACACTAGCTTTGGGAAGCAAATCTTTATGCTTCTGTTTTAATATCTTTCACGGTTTATTTTTGAGCGTAGAAAAGGAAGGAAGTAATTGTGGAGCTGGAAAATTTCCTCTTGCAGTGAATATACTACAAAATCTTGCTAAAAAACAAGCTTTTGCCACAATTGTGAGATCATGTTCACTTAATTTCTGCACAACTTCTTGTTTTCATTGTTTGTTTGTTTCGTGCATAGTATTTTTCTTCTGTAGGAATATGATCATTTGATTATGCTTAGAGGATCATGTAGAGCTGAGCATGGTGGATATTGCCAAAGGGTGAACTTGCTCAAACCCATGTCATATTAATGAAAACTGATTAGGAAAATAAATGCTTGTATACTGTGTAATCCTTTTTCAGACAACATGGATGAAATCTGGGTAATTATCCCTACTAGAAACCCTTGCAATGTTTTCATTCAATTTTCTTTTTCTGGTTCTATTGTGTTGCACATTACGTTTTTCCTTTATATATATATAAAAGATAGAGAGATACATATATAAATATATATATGTGTATGGTCATTTATTTATTTATTTATTTATTACCACCCCCACCCCCCGATACTTCCTCAATCTTCCATTTTGGTTCTTGTCAGTTACCATAAATCAATGCACAACTGACAAGTCACTGCATATGTAATATATCTTCCTGACTGTACAAGTCTTTATGTGTTTTCACTTCAATGATTAATATATGTTTGATTTGAAGCACATTAACTACGGTAAAAGCAATCTCAAGTGTGGTTACTGCATGTATTTTTAATTGCATTTTTACTTGGGTGGATTTCCGTAGTATTTTAAAAAGCAGGTCAGTATCATTCTTTTCATTCTACATGTAGAATCATAGAATCATAGAATGGTAAGGTTGGAAGGGACCTCAAGGATCATCTAGTTCCAACCGCCTGTCATAGGCAGGCACACCTCCCACTAGTACAGGTTACTCAAGGCCT
>VWZE01011745.1:27605-39414 GCA_013396675.1 Eubucco bourcierii
AAGGAGTGGAGCTAACATTCCCATTGTGTTTACTTCAATTCAAAAACAATGTGAATTTATAAAACCCACCACTTTTTAACCTCTTCTTTACATCCCTGCTCCCTGTGGTTCTGCAGCAAACAAAATTTATGTCTAATTTTTGATCAGACACAATCTGCTCTGGGCAGGCAAGACTGAGCCTAGTTTGCGGATCAAAGCTATCCAGTGAAGGGAGAACTGCCATACCCAATCATTTGCATCTAATAGCAGAGATACATTTAACATCTTTGTTGTTCTTCTGAGGGTCCTTTTTCCAGGGACACACCGCCTTTCCAGGTATAGCTGTGTGCAGTATGTCTCTCAGGTTCAGGCATATAACCTCAAAGCTGAATCCTCAGTAAGCTGTTGCACAACTGCTATAACTGCAGCATTGAGGGATTCCTTCCTGACTCCAGCCGGGATTTTTATGCCTCCTCTAATACAGAGAAAAGAGGTCAGTGAGCATCTGGTTCTTAATCTGTAACCAGCCATCAGCTGTTGATTCTCTTTGTGTGTGTCCTCAAGCTTCATTTCTTCATTTAAAATGTTACTTCTCCATAAGAGTGCCAGGAAGCCTATTCAAATATCACAGGTCACATACATGAAAGAATCTCAACCTTTTCAATCTGTCACCCTTCACATCTCTAACTTACTGTAGTATTATTTTAAAGAGTATTGGAAAATTGCAGAAATACATGAAAACATTGAGTTATGATGTTAGAAATACTAGTAATGCAATACAGAATTAGTCTGAAGAGTAATACACTGTGTTTTGCAAGAAATAAAAATACTGAATTTGATGCTTGTGTTAACCATGCAACTGATGGAGTTCAAATCAAACTTGAAGAAAGAGTTTTCACATTTAATCCTTGGGGATGTTTGTTTCTAAAATGATTTACATAATGGCTAATAACCATCAATATTCTTGTAAAAGCACATAATCTCCATGTTTTAAAATACTCTTTCTTTGTTACTATTTCTTATCTTTCTTGTGTCCTCAAGATTCAGCAATGAAGCATCAATGGATTTGGGGGAACTGAAAAAAAGTTTTAGGCTCATAATTTCACCCTTTTATCCTAAGTTCTTAAAACTGCTTCACAAAGCCCAGATAATTATACTACATATTTGATAAGCAGTATGAAATTTCTGCCTTTAATTGCGCAGTATGGAGTAGACAGAGAACCCAGTCTGTATCCATCATAACGCAGTGCAGCTTTGACCTTCACTGTCATGGAAGCAGGCAGAACAGTGATAAACAACTGTGTTTCACCTTTCTTATACAGGCTAAGGAAGAAATTAATCTGAGAACTATGAAAGCTATAAGAACAGTGAAACAGAGATTGAACACAGCAATATTTTCCCTGTTTAGAGGGATTGAACACAGCCAATCCCAGCAATATTTTCCCTGTTTAGAGGGATTGAACACAGCAATATTTTCCCTGTTTAGAGGGATTTAAGCAAATTATTTTATTAATAAAAGCTGTAGATGAACTAGCAAATAATAGATACAGAAAATTAAAACCCAAGCAAACAAACAAACAAAAAAAACTCTCTTCAAATGGGAAGAGAAACTGTTGTTTAAAACCTCTTGAAATGCAATGATGAGAAAAATAATCTAAAAATTTCTTATGCAAAAATGTCACCTCTGACTTGATCAGTCCTCAATTAGGAATTCACCTTGATGATTCCAAGGTACTTAATTTAGAATGCTTTGATAAATTTCAGGGGGGGGAAAATAGGGGTGAGTGTGAAGGAGAAACACAGGCGTGCCTGTATTCCATTGGGTATACTGCAAACATAAGGAAATGTAATGAAAATATAAATCTTCAAAATCATCCTTATCCTTCTGTACTGTGATGATGTGCTATGCCATTCAACGTGTTTAACCAGAAGGGTATATATAATTTAGTATTAAGGCGTCATTTGAACACAATTCAGAAATATGGTCTTTAACACAGAGATGTTTGCTTACACAGTAAAGATTTGCTAGTTGTCTTTTTCAATTGAAAATCAGAACATATAGAAAACTAGCTGGATTTTTGTGTTGATATAGAAATAATGGCAATACTTTACGTGCATTTTTGTCTTTACAGTTAGTGTTGAACAGCATAAAATGTTCTCTATTGAAAAACTGAATTTGTTAAACTTTTCCTGTTTTATGACTGTGGAAAAAAAATAAACCAAAACAAAACACTTTCACCGTTTCAAATGTTTATTTTGTTTTGCTTTTTTCTTCATTGGATACCCAATTTCTTTCCAAATTCCTTATTAAACAATAAATCTTACTTTTTTTGTTGTTGTTGTTATGGGGTTTTTTTAATGTTCTTAGATATCGACCAGTGAGACTATTTCATAGCTGTAACTTTATATCACTTCTGATAAAATCAATTCTTAAGAGTCAAAGTAAATTAAGAAGTAGATTAAACATTCATTATAAAGGGAAACAAATAAAGCATTTTACAAAGTCAAATTTTCATGGAAGTTTAAGAACTCCTTCCTTTTCTTCATTTACAGTTACTTTTATTTGGCAGTAAAAGACAACCAATGTCTATTAAATGCAGGACCTTGGGAAAAAAATCTGAAGAACCATCCATCATATGTATGGTGATATACTATGGGCTATACTATGGGCTAAATCAGCTTGTGGTGACTTGGCTCTGGCTAGGAGCTAGATGTCCACCAAAGTCATTCTATCACTCCCATTCTTAGATAAACAGGGTAGATGGAAAATATAACAAGAAGCCTGTGGGTCAGTACAGAAGCAGTTTAGTAGACAAAAAGTAAAGACCACATGTGAAACAAAAGGAAACAAAGATGATATTCTCTGCTTCCCATCAGCAGACAGCATTTCATCATTCCCTGGGAAACAGGGCTTCAACATGCTTAGTGGTTAATCCAGGGGACAAATGCTGTTTGTGAATGTCCCCACACTCCCTTCTTTCTTTTAGTGTTTTTATCTGAGCTGATATCATATAGCATGGAATACCCCTCTGGTCAGTTTGGTTTAGCTGGCCTGGCTTTGTGCTCTCCCAAAATCTTGCCCACCCCTCAGCTTACTGTTGAGGGGGAATGTTGGAAAAACACAGCCTTGGTGCTGTGCAAGAACTGATCAGCAATAGCCAAAACCCTGGTGGATTATCAACATCCAGCTACCACTGTAAAACACACCACTATGAAAGATGCTGTGGGGAGAACTAACTACATCTCAGCCAAAGCCAATACTCTCCGAGTCTCAGAAAAGATTTCTGTTACAATGTGTCGGACAACTTTTTTTTTTTTTTCCTTTTTTTTAAACATAATTTCTATGTTTACAGCATCTTTAGAGTTCAAATGATGCTAAAACTATTAAATCTCTTATTCACACATCCTTGAAAATTTCCTTTGTGTTGGAACAGGGGGCAAAAAAAAAAAAAAAGAAAAAAAAGAAAGAATTGTTTCATTACACATTCATCTCTGAAAATAAACTTACTGATTTGTAAAATATTATATCACAAAAATATTAAATTACCTGATTAACAGAAGAAAAGGTTTTCTCTTGTTTCAAAATCAATTAATTGCTTATTCCATTTTTATTCTCAACAGTGTACTCAATTAGCCAGGCCTCTCACAAGCCTGGCTCCTTTCCACTTGCACCATAAACTTACCAACAATCTTTTATTGCAACATTTCTAAGAAGATTTGCAGGCATGCCTCTTGCTATTTTACAGCAATTCAGAGAGCCTTTGTGTTTATTGCTAAACCACAGAGAGTGCTTCTCTTGACTGCCATACGAGTGTTGGTAGGACACAGCTTACGTATTTACAGTACTCTAAGGAATGCTATTATGAGTTGGGCATCTGTTGAAGTATTCCCATATCTTGTTTGTTTGAAAACAACTCCCAAGGAATGACCTTTTACTAGCCACTTGTCTTGAAACTATCCTTCATGTAATTAAAGTCAAGGTGAAATTAAAATAAAGATACGCATTTTCTGTATCTAAAATCAGAGAAAGAATTGTAAACACTTACAAGACAAAGATTTTAAAAAATCATCTCAATATTTTAAAGTTAAATATAAAATGAAAAGACTCTCTCTTTGAAATCAAATAGTAGGCAGGAATAATTTCCTGACAGTCATACTATCAAGAACTCCTCACCTAGGTTACTTTTATGTCTCAGGTTGCACTTAAAAAAAGCCAAACACTTTCTTGGTGAATCATGTTATTTTTGTAGCTGTTTTCCCTAGATAACTTTGCAGGAAGTCTTAGTATATCTAATCTTTCTTATTAATACTTAGAATCATAGAATCAACCAGGTTGGAAAAGACCTCCAAAATTATCCAATCCAACCTATCACCCACCCAGCTAGACCATGGCACTAAGTGCCTCATCCAGTCTTTTCTTGAACGCTTCCAGGGATGGGAACTCCACCACCTCCCTGGGCAGCCCATTCCAATGGCAAATCACTCTCTCTGTGAAGAACTTCCTCCTAATATCAAGCTTATACCTTCCCCAGCTCAACTTGAGACGATGTCCCCTTGTTCTGTTGCTGGCTGCTTTTATAAGAATTTCATCCTCATTTAAAGACAGACATGACACTTTTCTGACTAATTTCAGGGCTGTATCATCTCTCAGGAGATATAAAAATATCACTTAATCAGACCAGGTGCTTTTTCTTGTACCAAATTCATTAGTGAGGAGTGGTAAAATGGTAAAATTCTTCATTTCCTTTGCTTTTTGATGACTCAAGGCACACATTCCATTGCAAAGTGTGTCCATGTACTGAATTTTCATTTGCATCAGCAGCAAAGTTCACAGAATCTTTGTATTAACAGCCAAATGGGGTAAAAATCATGTAACTTATTACTGGTTTGTTTCATTTTGTTTTTTCCAAAGTCCAATATGACTACAATTAGCTTATGAATATAATTGTGGAAAGATTGACTCCTCTTATAGCTTCTAGTAGAACCATTGTAATATTTTCATATCATTAACAATGATAAATTAACTTATTAAGGTTTTTTCTTGCACTCAAGATCCTAACTCAGTAATTCTTAAATGCTTTTTTATTCTGTACAAAATATTCATAAATACTTCATGCTATATTTTACATTTTTTATTATTTTCAGATAGTTGTACTATTTCTCTGAAATATCTTGTATGATTTTCTTTGCAAATGCAACAGTTTTGATGAGCAGTTGGGCAATGTGAAGGTCAAACATAATTTTCTCCAGCTTAAATCACTCATGCTGTTCCTTTCAAAAATAACCTCCTCCTTTTAAATAGCTTTTTCTTTAGTCTGTTCTGGTGCAGAAACACACACTTCATATTTAATTCAACCATTGTAACATTTTCTTGTCTTTCTTCCAGCATCTTGCTTTATTCTTTTCTGCATTATGGGAAAATCTTGGATTTTTATCAAGTCCAAATAGGATCTGTTTTGAATCAAACTAATCTTTTCCCATTGTCCGGCTACAATTCCCACTGTAGTTTTTTAATGATTTTGGGATGTCAGAAAACATCCAAAATTACAAGACCTAATTTAAAAATCTTCCAGTCAGGTATATATTTCTCTGAATTAGACCTTCATGGCCACTGCTGTTAGCTGTTGCTCATTTTCTTCCAGTCCCTTTGTTTTCAGTTAGACGTTTTCATTCATCACTCAGCTGCTCTACTTCTAGTATAGTGTTCTGCTTTTAAAGGACAATTAGGGAAAATTGAAAAACAGCAAACTGTAGCATTACTGAACTCTTGTTAGAGCAAAATAGGAAATGAATGAACAATGAGAACAACTGCCAACAAAGAGGCAAAGATATAATTTGCTACAAGTGACATGAATCATGTTTAAATTCACATCCAGGCTACTTACAGCTAGCACCATGTAGAGCAGACTGGACATACTGACATTACTTACTAACATGCCCTGGACTCTGTATGACACATATGCTTCATTAAGACAGAATAAGTACTTTCTGTTTTCCAGCTCCAAATATACTATGACAGTTAAATTGCAGCAGAGAAATTATTTTAAAACATGAAACAATGTATTTTGGGACATGGATGGCTATCATGGTGGAATGACTGCAAATATAAAGGCTTCTGGGACAGAGTTGGAGGAATTTAAATGAGCCAAATCTGGCACAGGAGGCAAATCTGCCACTGGGAGTCAAATGTGGTGCAGTTTCATCCCTCAGAAGCAGCCCCTGGTTTGAACTGGAAATATGTTGGCACAGTTAAATGGAACTCATCCAAGTGGTAAGAGTGCCAAGAATTTAGTAACCTAAACAGTAAGGGATAGAGCCCTTGAGCCCATTTCTTGGCTTGCTTTTGTTTAATCTATGTACATCAGCACTGTTGGCAGGTTGCTCATTCTGACTCTTGGTTCAAAGTAGAAAATTACTTTTTCTTTAAGGTGTCACTCATTAGTGGGCTACAGGTACTAACTCCCTCTCAGTGCTGTCTCTCTTTAGACCCATGCATCTTGCATTGTTTTTTATTCAATGGCCCAGACTCTACCATGTTGCAAAGGGTATTTCTTAGCCTAGTATTTTTGTCATAACATTCAAAATGTAGAAACTATGGGTTATGGCCATCTCTGAGGGTGTGCAAGATCTTCTGCTTCTCAGATGAACTTTATAACCCTGCAGCTGTTGCGAACATGTATCAAACAACACAATCCGTTAGTTCTCACTGAACACTTATTTTTATATTGCAGGATAATAACATGTTCTGCAAGAGACACTCCCTGCATTTTTGCATTTTATACTGGCTTAGAACAGAAGAGGACACAGTCTCAAGCTGTGCCAGGGGAAGTTTAGGCTGGAGGTGAGGAGAAAGTTCTTCAGTGAGAGAGTCATTGACTGCTGGAATGGGCTGCCCAGGGAGGTGGTGGAGTCACTGTCCCTGGAGGTGTTCAAGGCGCGTTTGGACGTGGCACTTGGTGCCATGGTCTAGTCTTGAGGTCTGTGGTGAAGGGTTGGACTTGATGATCTTTGAGGTCTCTTCCAACCCTGGTGACACTGCGATACTGTGATACTGTGGCTTGGGCTTCCTTGTTTTAGCACAGAAAAGTTTGTGGCATTCTGGATCGCACAATTCTCACTAGTTAATGTTCAAGAAACTTGAGGCATCTAAACTGGATCTAGTGAATCATCACTTTCAGAACTATATACATACAGCACTTAGCATCTTTTTTGACACTGTGAAAAATCATGAATTGCCTTATGAATCCAGGCCTTTTGGTTGTACTACAATTACTGAATGGGATTTTTGGTATACAGTATTTTTGTGGGATGATCACATGAATATGACTGTGTTGGATATATCTTCATCCTTGATGTTTAGAAAATTGAAACAATTGTTATACAACCCTGGTAGTTTGGCTGTTTGGGTTTTTTTTAATCTTAGTTGCAGGTTATTGCAGCCACAATGATTCAATTGCCTTTCTTGAATTTGTTGCAGCCAGCACATTAAGTTGGGAAATCTGTGACCAAAACAGAATGTAGGAAAACAGTTATTGCCACTAACCCCTAATGCCGATATGCCCACTGATTCCATTGTGAAGATGGAGAGTTTCATTGTTTATTTACATATCCATTTACACTTCGTATTTCAATTAATCCAGGTTTATGCTTCAACATTCAGTACTAGCTAAAAAAACCAAAACATCTCCATTGCTCAGAATTGTAATTACTCATAAGCCATTTTCTTTGTGACCTTTTAAAAATGCCATTTTAAAAATAAATAAATATATTTTACTCCAAGCATTAATATGTCTCTCCTGTGCTTTAGAAAAACAAGGCAAGTGAAAGGAAAACCACTCCTCCATCAGTATTTTTATCTGAACAACATGATCAGGAAAAAAAATTTATTTTAAAAGCATGCTTAACTTTATTACCATCAGGCTCTCAAATTATAAAAACTAGAGACCCACTTCTCCCTTCCATTCACCGCAACTGTCACACCAAGATCTGAGTTGCTACAGAAAAAAACTGACAAATCATCACCTGAGCTGTTTTTTAAAATGTCTATCAGTGTTTTTCAGAGCTTACCAGATAGTTCATTTTGCTGCAAGTGTCCTTTGTGAAATTCAGCTATGTGACACTGGTTTGAACTGTTATATGGAAGTGGTTCAGGATCAGAAATAAAATGGTGTTAAATTGGCTGCTGTCTATGCAATTTCAAAGGTTGGACTTGATGATCTTAGAGGGCTTTCCAAAGGAAACAATCCTATCATTCTATGATTAACCTGCAGCCAATTTATTTTATTGAAGCAGATTTTTTTTTTTTTTTAATAATAGATTATTGTGAGCCAGGCTCTGTCACAGGTGACCCTAATTGCAGATTCTCTCTTGGCAGAAAGACAGCAGTATCCATAACATTTAACCACATTCTGACAGTTGTATCACAGAGTATTTAATGAATAAATAAAGAAGCTTGTGGTTTCCCCTTCATGAAAACCCTTTTCCTTTTCATGAGGTGAGTGATCTCTAATCTACTTAATTATTTAAGCAGGCCTACTTTGTGTCTTGGTTACTACTTGAGTGTGGGGTTTTTTTCACCACTAGACCCAAGCAGTCCAGACAGAAAATACGCAAAAGATAATTATATTGTGTGTTAATTAGAATATTTTAATGGAGAAAATTACACTATAGGTTGTGAAAGGAAAACATGATGATGTCTATTTCGCTCATAGGCTTGCTGAGATTGTTTGGGAAAAATAACTCAAAACATTAGATAAGGCAGTCTCTGTCTGTCTCTCTCTGAGGGACACAGCGTCTCAGGTGGTCTAGCTTCTGGTTTCTCTTTGCCGATTAATCTTTTCTAACCACTTTTCTTCTAACTCCCCTGGCACACCCTCCAAGCTCACCTTGCATGTAAGGCAAACCTTGGGGTAAGGTATAGGGGTGGGGAGAAGGTGGAAGGGTGNAAACCATCACATATGGAAAATTGAAATTTTGAAGAGACTCGAAGTGTATATTTGCTTCAGAATTTGCTTGATACAGTTCCCTAGTGTCTGGGAAAATGGATCTGATTTTAAGAATGAAAATAATGCCATGAAAATATAAAGTATGCCAAGTTTGTCTTTATATTAGTAGGTTTATATGTTGTGTATAGTCCTAGAATATCTCAGATTCCAAAGAATTTGTGGTCTTGCATTGTGACAGCATCAGGCTGTGCTTCGTTTGTTAAACTTGTCTGGGAAAAAAAAAAAAAAGGATCTAATTACATATTGCTTATACGAGGTTACAGCTGTTACGGTTCTAACTTAGTGATATTTAATATGCTGTGATCTTCAATAAGATTCTTAGTTAACATCTTGATCACTATGATCTTTCTCTGCAAATACATATTAATAAAATGGATTACATAAAGAACAAACTGCAGAGACATTCCTCTTTCTTTTGGTGAGGCATTGGAACAGGTTGCCCAGGGAGGTTGTGGCTGCTCCCTTCCTGGAGGTGTTCAAGGCCAGGTTGGACGAGGCCTTGAGTAACCTGTACTAGTGGGAGATGATCCTTGAGATCCCTTCCAACCTTACCATTCTATGATTCTATGATTCTGTTCAGTATAAGAGGCAAGCACTGAAATTTAGTCTTTTCTTTGCATAAAATGCCCTATGGTCAGGTAATGCTGCTAGAAAATTATAAGTTCAAGGCCTGATATTCCAACAAGTGATTAACAAATGTAACTCAGTCATGTTTACATATTCAGTATTTCTATCACTATATATTACATTTCTTGTCTTTAGATTAATACTCAATGTGCATAATTTTAATGGAAAATGCATTTCTGTTATACATTTAATATATTGCAATTTAATATAGATTTTAAAGTGAAATTCTGCTTATCAGTTTAAAATGCATAAACTCTAAATAATAAATCTAAATAATTTTATCATATTATTTTCTTTTATCCCCCAGATTATGACAGCCAGGAGATCTGCCTGAGCATCCTTCCTTACTGCATCATTCTCCATCTCTCTGTCTGGTAAACATCTTTTCAGAAAGACCAATTCAAAGACATGGAATATGGTTTTTATCCATGTAAAAATACTAATTTAATGAAAACTAAATTTGAAATCCAAACAGTAGTTCAATAGCTACAATAATATCCTAAAGAAATGTGTGCTATGTTAAACAAGTCAGAGGTAGGAACACCTGGCATTTAAGGCAGATTTTATTCTACATTTAATTTATCATGTGCTTATACTTTACAGCTATAGATTTTATTCAAGAAATGAACATTTCAGGAGACAGCCAACACCAGAATTATGACGTGTTATCCAATTGTCACTTACAGGAGGCTTAACAGTGCAGGCCTCAAGAAATGTCCTCTCCTTAACAGGACCCCATATTGTAGACAGTGAGAGACTTAGTCATTGTTAATTAATCATTAGTGATCATAGGAATAGTCCTACAAAGATTTGGGATCGGTTAGTATCAACTACAGTACTGGAGAAGAGAGAAAAGTAGAAACCAGTTTCTGGACAATGACTTTAGTGCTATGCTAGTCACATTTGCATTGCAAACCACAAAGTCTATAGATGTATGAGACAATTTTCTTTGGTGTTGAAAACTGATCAACACTAAACTGTTGTAATTGATAGTATTGATTTTAGGGAAAAGTTTACAAGCTTTGAAACTTTCTGGTTTGGTTTGGTTTGGTTTGGTTTGGTTTGGTTTGGTTTGGTTGGTTGGTTGTTTTATAGTTCCCTTTGTAGTCAGCAGAGACTGTTAATCTTTATAGCTAGCTGCAGACTATTAATCTTTATAGCAAGATTAGGTTTTCAAAAATGGTTTTGTTTTAGACTAACACTGGAGTCCATAATCATTGGTTTTAGTAGCAATGAGGGGAAAAGGAATTCAAAAAGTATTTACAGTTTGCTAGCAAGCTTTCTCATTTCTAATAATCAGGGGTTTATGGAACTAGATACAGAAACCAAACCTGTGCAAACCTCTTCTGGTTTCTAGCAACATTTCCAATTTGATTCAAGATTATACTGATTACTTCTTTGGTTTAAGCTTATTAATTTCTATGATACTTATTCAGATTTTTTTTCTTACAGGCTCAAGGGAAGCTGCATCTTATCTCATTCCAGGATTATGAGATTCCAATTTAGAAGGTTAAATACTTTTTAATAATAATTGAATGCCGTAAAAGAATTTATTTTGATGGGTTCTCACAGTTTTTTGGTTGCCCTTTTCCTTTCATTAAAAACTCCTTTGAACACTTTCTTCTCTGAGTTTAGCTGCAGTATAAAATCCTTTTATTGCTTTTTTTTTAATTCAGAGAAATTATTTCAGAAGTATTTATTAAGTTTTTGTTAGCAATGAGCTTAGACTGGTATCCATCTATGAAAACGTCAGATCAGGGGTTCCTTGTTAATCTTTTTTTAATATGACTTTTATTATTATTGTAACATGTTTTTCACAAAATAGTCCAAGTATCAAGAAGTATCAAGTAGGACACTTTTTTTTTTTTTTTTTGTGCAAAAAACCCCCACAACACTTCTTGACTGAAAATGCTTACAGATCTTCCAAACAAAAACTTTCACTTCATTTTCTGTTATATAGAAGCCATGGCTGATACAGGAATGGTGTGATATAAACACACACCTTCTGGTCAGTTGCCTGATGTCAAACAGTATCTGTGATGCTCTTTGAATCATAGAATCATAGAATGGTAAGGTTGGAAGGGACTTCAAGGACCATCTAGTTCCAACTCCCTGCCATAAGCAGGGACACCTCCCACTAGTACAGGTTACTCAAGGCCTCCTCCAACTTGGCCTTGAACACCTCCAGGGAGGCAGCA
>VWZE01011745.1:45574-64555 GCA_013396675.1 Eubucco bourcierii
AGGGCTGGAGCAGCTCTCCTATGAGGACAGGCTGAGAGAGTTGGGGCTCTTCAGCCTGGAGAAGAGAAGGCTTCGAGGGGACCTGATAGTAGCCTTCCAGTATCTGAAGGGGACCTACAGGAAGGCTGGGGAAGGATTATTTACAAGGTCCTGCAATGACAGGACAAGGGGCAATGGGTTTAAACTGGCAGAGGGGAGATTTAGACTAGATGTTAGGAGGAAGTTCTTTACAGTGAGGGTGGTGAGGTAGTGGAACAGGTTTCCCAGGGAGGTTGTGGCTGCTCCCTCCCTGGAGGTGTTCAAGGCCAGATTGGATGAGGCCTTGAGTAACCTGTACTAGTGGGAGGTGTCCCTGCCTATGGCAGGGGGTTGGAGCTAGATGATCCTTGAAGTCCCTTCCAACCTTACCATTCTATGATTCTATGATTCTATGATCTCCAGAAGTATGAACATGAACCAGCAGTGTGCCCAGGTGGCCAAGAAGACCAACAGAAGCCTGCACTGTATGAGGAATAATACAAGTGATACAAATAGGGCCAGTTGTTATGATTTATGCAAATTTAACATTGATGTTTATTAATTTTGATGATAATATGCAGATGATAATAAATTATGCAAAATTGTTTATTAACATTAAATCTCTCAAAAAAACCTTTTTTGCAAGGTTCAAACACACAGTTATGGGTATTTACACAGAGGGAAATAGGCATTTTAAACAATTAAGAAAAACCTAGCAGAACTATAAACTATTTAAACTGTTGAAAAGAGAATCTTGCAATCAATAATGCATTTGCCCTCTAGGGGGACTCAAGAGGCTCCTTTCTGCTAAGGCAGAAGGCACCATCAGTTTGTTTACAGTTACCAAATCAGAACTGTAATTACAAAGAATGTTTAGAATATTTACTCACGAAATAGTATCTCCAGATTATGGGGCTGCATCATAGTCTCAGACAGTACCCAAAGCACTTGGAGGAGTTTTACTGGCCATATGGCAGCCGTTAGAGGCTTTGGAGTTTTGCCCAGGGCTCCAGCAGGAAGCTGGGGTTTAGCACAGTCTCTGACCTGCCCTTGATTCCTTCCAGGATGGACAGTATGCAGGCAGACATGATGTCTTGCTGGTAGTTAATTCTTGCCACAGTGTGGAGGCACTTAATGCCTTCTCCTGGTAAACTGAAGCATAGCAGCCTCCAGGTGGACAAGCTCATACATCAAAGTTTGTAACACAGTAAAGCAGTTCGGGAGCATGAGGCAGAGCACGATACCAGAGGCAAACCAGAGCACCATGAGGCAAAAGCACAATGTGGTAGGGCAGAGCACGAGGCAGAAAAGAGATCATGAGGCAAAGCACATTGTTTTTACCTCACCTATATCTTTTATCAACTGCCCAAATGTAAAGTGGCCACAGAGATTCACCAATCAGAATGGCACTTTGCTAAAACCGACCATAATAGGTGAACCCAGGACTTGCTTTACCTATATATGGGGAGGCACAGGCCATACATGATCAAGTGTATACACCTTGTGTACCACCACAAAGTAGAACAAGTCTGGGCAAATCTTGGACCCTCAGACTGGGTATCACCAAGTCTTTTGTCTTCTCTTCTCACACTCTGCTCCCACCCCTCACCAGAAGGAAGGGATGAGCAGGAGATCATGACATCATGCCTAGGCAAACCAGGACATGTATTAGGCTTATTTTGGCCTTCCACAACACCAGGAAAGTGATTGTCCCTCTGCATTTACCATTGGTGATGACACACCTTGAGTATTGTATTCAGATTTAGGCCTCTCACTGCAAGAAAGACTTTATGGTCTTTCAGAATTGAAGCATTTGTTCAATTATGAGTTTCAGCTATTTTATTAAAAAAAACAAACAACCAAACAAAGAAAAAGAAAACCCAACAAACCAAACCAAACCAACCAACAAAATAATCCGAACCAACCAACCAACCGAAAAACACACCATGGAATATTTTCTGTATAATTAAATCAGGTTGTGTTTCCTATGACACAAATTCTTTGTTTCTATACATATCAGTTAAAAGAAGGAACAGCTTATAGATCTGAACATTTTTTTTAATTCCTTTTAAATACTCTAAGTATCCTCAGGGAAGATTTGTCTGCTTTTATTGGATTAATCTATCTTTTCTTTTTTAGAAATTTACCCATATGTGTGTGTTTAGCATGCAGCTAAAAATTAATGAGAAATTAGGATCCTGCCATTTGAAGCTACTTGAATATTATGCAGCACAAGATTTGGGTTTCATAGGAAAAAGAAGATCTTGCTTTCTCCTTATTAAATAGTATTCATGCTTTCACTTTTTTATTTTGTGTAACAGCAGTGTTCACTGGTGCCCCAGAGAACCTTGAAACTGATCCCTGTGAGAGAAAGAGGACTGTATAGCCTTACCATTGCCTTTCTACCTTCACCTGACCAACAGCTTTTCCCATGAAAGACAGCCAGGCTATAAACTACTGTTAATATATCACAGAAGCCCTAAGCACCTTCTCCTAAATTGTCAAGGTAGACCATCAAAAGCATGCTATATGATGTTTGTTACTTAATATATTTCTCTCTTAGGCGATTACCTGAATATTCTTCTTACTAATTCAGGATGAGATGCAGACAATATGTGTGTAAAGGTTTCAGCTCTTTCTCTGGCAAATGAACTTTTTCTTTAATTTACCCTCTTGCTTGCTTTTCTACCCTCACCCTACCTTGGAGTGCCCTTTGGTAAACATTTTATTTTGATTGTATGTGAATTTGCATCAGCAACATTTCAAATAAATACTTGAAGATTCAAGTGTTTGTGGTTATGCACAACTACAACTGCATAACGATGACTTCTTGGGAGACGATTTTTCTGTCCCAGAGGAAAATCCAATCATTTAAAGTCTAATATAATTCCAAGTCTGATCAGAAATTTTAAATGTTAGCATTTCCAATTATAACTGTATTTTAGAACTCCAAGATCACAGGGCGGTTGAGATTGAAAGGTAGCTAAGAATGTGTCCAGTCCAACCTCCCACAGCACAGTGTCGGAGATATCAGGTAGAGATCTTGGCTGTGTAGAGCAAATTTTTGAGTGCCTCCAAGGACAGAGGCTCCATAACCTCTCTAGCCAACATGTTCCAGTGCTTGGTGACCCTCACAGTAAGAAATCTTTGCTGTGTTCAGAAGGAACTTCCTGTGTTTCAGTCTGTGTCCATTGCCTCTGGATCGATCACTGGGCACCACCGAGAAAGAACTGATTTCATCAATATTCCCTCTCTCTCTGCATTTATACACTTTGACCTCAGCCTTCTCTTCTCCAGACTGAAGAGTCCCAGCTATTTGACTTTCCTCATAAGATGCTCCAGTCCCTTAGGCATATTAGTAGCCTTTTGCTGGCCTCTCTCTTGTAAGTCCATATCTTTCATACTGGGGAGTCTAGAATTAGACACAGAAGTCCAGATGTGACTCACTAGTGCTGCAAAAATGGGAAGGATGGCCTCCCTCAACCTGCTGGCTATGCGTCTTCTAATGTGGCCCAAAGTACAGTTGGCTTTCTTTGCTGCAGGGATGCATCGCTCACTTGTGATCAGCTCACTGTCCACAAGGATCCCCAGGTCCTTATATTGTAGAGTTCCCTTACAATTTGTCAGCCTCCAGCCAATATTGGTGCCTGGGGTA
The DNA here is from genome assembly GCA_013396675.1 of Eubucco bourcierii. Lineage (NCBI taxonomy): Eukaryota > Metazoa > Chordata > Aves > Piciformes > Ramphastidae > Eubucco > Eubucco bourcierii. Next base: position 49,248 of record VWZE01011745.1, read on the forward strand.
ATTCCTTCCCAGATGCACAACTTGACATTACCTCAGGAAGAACATTATAGGATTTTGGTCTCCTCAGTCCTTTGGCCAGTTGTGGTTTGTGTGTCAAGGCAGCACAGCCATCTGCTGTTCCAACAACTCCTACCAGTCTTGTTTAATCTGCTGCAAATGCATACAGTATGCAAATTAAACATTACTTGTGACTCATCTCAGACTGCTGACCTGGAACTAGTGGGACTAGTGGGACCTGTGACCTGTGACAGTGACCTGTACTAGTGGGAGGTATCCCTGTCTATGGTGGGCGGTTAGAAATAGATGATCGTTGAGGTCCCTTCCAACCTTACCATTCTAGTACACTCGTACAGGTACTAGTACCCACTAGTACAGGTCACTCAAGACCTCATCCAACCTGGTCTTGAACACATCCAGGGAGGGAGCAGCCACAATCTCCCTGGGCAACCTGTTCCAGTGCCTCACCACCCTCACTGCAAAGAACTTCCTCCTAAACCCATTGCCCCTTGTCCTGTCATTGCAAGACCTTGTAAATAGTCCCTCCCCAGCCTTCCTGTAGGCCCCCTTCAGATACTGGAAGGCTACTATAAGGTCTCCCTGAAGCCTTCTCTTCTCCAGGCTGCAGAGTCCCAACTCTCTCAGCCTGTCCTCATAGGAGAGCTGCTCCAGCCCTCTGGTCATCTTCGTGGCCCTCCTCTGGACTCACTCCAACACCTCCATATCATTCCTATGCTGAGGGCTCCAGAACTGTACAGAGTACTCCAGACGGGGTCTGATGATGGACATCTGAAATAGAATCAATTACTTTCTTATCACTAGATCTTTCTTAAATTCTCTGCCTTTCCATCTATAAATATATACTACAATCAAGAAGGTAATTAATTAGTCCAATGTACCTGTGACGCTGTTCTTGCAGCTCTCTACAGACAAATCACCTATTTGCAGAACCAACTATAAATAAATGAGCATTTAATACCAAGTAGGTCAAAATTTTAAGGATAATTAGGCACTAAATATATATAGAGAGTTATCTCCTGCAAGGTAGTTTTTCAGCATTCTTGAAAATTCATTTGAATGTCTAGCTATTGCTCAGGTCGCTATGGTTACATTTAAACTCTTTGAAATCTCAGATCCTGTGCACCAAAACAGTCTCTGAGGGGTCACCTTTCTAATCAGTTTAAGTGTATTCATATTGTGCAATGCATAAAAACATAAAAGCACAAGGAGAGGACAAGTAAGTTCACTGAAGACTTGAAGATCTTCGGAAGATCTGACCTTTTTACTCAGCATAAAGTAATCCAAGAGCAACTATCCCAGCACAAGAGCTGCAAACATATGTGATATCCAGGCATATGGGACCTTTGTAAGGCAGAATCAACATTACTTGCATTAGCTAAGACATTTATAACCTGAGAAAGGCAGTGGATCATCAGGCAATATACACCAAAGAGGGCAATTGGATTACTGCACTTGACTCTCTCCAGGCAACTACAATAAAGCACAGAAATATACAGGCTGTCTCAAGAAACAGAATTAGTCTAGTCGGAGAAGCAAAATCTCCAGACCAGTTATTTTATCATAAAGTAGATTAGCATTTTTTCAGTCCTTGTTTGGGGACTAGGTCTCACCTTCAATGTAAAACAGTCATACTGTATTACAATCTACAAAAATGAGCACACAAGACATTAAATAAAACCTTAGCTCTTTGAAAGATGTGAAGCACTTTCAACATAATTGATTTGGCTATTTGCAATATTAAAGAACCATTATTAAAATCAACCTGTTCCCTGTATGGGAATTATTACATACTGCATTAAATCTCATTTCTCATCCCTTTCATACGAAGTCATTGAAGCTCAAACATAGAAGTAAATAAGCTAGTTGGAATCAGTAAAACATAGCTCACAAAAGCTGTTTTATGTGTTTGAACACTTTGAAATTGTTGGTCTGCTGCCCAGGACTATAGAGTAAGATTTTGTCCTTTAACAATCATAGACCTTTTTATAAAAATTCAATTTATTTGTGACTGTTAAGAGCTTGTCAGTCCATTTCAATAAGAAATTCATCAATTGTATCACAGCTTTACACAGTCTCTTTTTGTTCTGAAATATAAACCTTGGTAAATTTAAGCAGGTATAATTTTGAAGAACTGCCAGTCCTTGTATCATAAGCATAACATTTAAATTCCCTTTTGTAGAAGAAAATGTTTTTTACAAAATGACAGTTGTGAAGTTTGCAGGTTACTAACAGCTTGGTAAATCTGACTGAAAGAATGTTGTTAGTCTAGCAGTAGTAAACCTCAGCAGTCTATCAGGAGAAAGCTTATTCATGCCAGCTTTAGAAATGGGGAAAGTACTTTATTTCACTTCAGGTCAAGCATTTTGAGGATATATAATCCTAAAATTTTACTCTACCTCCTGCCGAAGTACATAAATGTATGCACTGCATCCTGCTGTTGACTTCAATCCTAGGATCTCTCTTGCATTGCACTGTGGGACACAATATTGTTTATCTCAGAAGCCAGAGGACTGTGAAAGGACACACTGTGAAGGCTGTAAAAGACATTGACTCTTTTTTTTTTTTTTTTTTTTTTTTTTTGGTTGATGTGGAATATACAAGACTAGGCTGTCTCTGTATACCCTGGAAAAATTGCCTCATTGGTCTGGTGCTGAAAACCATGGAGCCATGCAGGGCAACTATAGCACCTTTCTCCTGAGCTGCATTTGTGTAAATTCAAGCAACGCAACGTACTGTGCAATGGAATCATAAAAGAAGTAGTGGCATGGAAACACTGCTGCAGCTTTGTCCCAGGTTTCTCTCCCCACATCGTCAGTTCTTAATGAAGGCAAGGATTTCTGATACAATTAACTGATTTTGCCAACTGAATGCTTAAAATTAAGTAAAGAAGGTCAAAATGTTGCCAAATGTCATTAGCTGTCGGTAGTAACTGTATTTCTTAATTGGGGATTGAAACTTACACATCCATCACAGTGGAAATATACAACAAAAGTCCCTTTGAGTCATTTACTAGTAAAATTGCATTGACTAATTTTGATTTCATAAATGCTAGTCAGGGAAAGGTAAACAAACGAATAAAACAGAATAAATGCTTTTTGAAGACTGACACTGTATATGTGGATGATTTTTTTTTTCGCTGAGTAAACAAAAAAAAAAAAAAAAAGGCCAGACGAACTAAAATACCAATTTAGTCAGGACCAAAACTACCCACTATTGTGGGTTTAAAGAGCCAACAGAGTAAAACTCTCAAATGAATTGGAGAAAAAAACAGAATTTTATTTGGAGAGAGTGTTACAGATAGAAATTACAAAGCGGATACAGAATCCATAAGCAAACCCCCTGAATTTTCCCCCAACCCAAAACTAAATCGGTCATCCCCAGTGCTCCAATACTCCCCCACCCCTGCATGCCTCTGCCATCCAAGAGGCCAAAGCACAGCCTCTGGAGGACCCAGACCAGGCCTATCCTTACATGTTTGTCCAAACAACACAGCTCCTGCCCGACACAAGGCTAGAGGGGGAGGAAAAGAGAACGAGTTGGCCTTGCTGTGAGTTTATGAAAAGATAGCAGAATTATGAGATTGAATAACAATCTTCAAGTCCCTAGAGGACTTTTTTTAACCCTAAAGTTTCCAACCTGGGACACCCACTAATTCATCTTATATCAATTGAGAGAATAACTTGAATGGGAGAAAACAAACAAACTAGTGACACTATTTGAAATACTTTTCAAAAATCTTTTTCCTTAAGTAAAATTTATGGGTTTATTTTATACAATATCAAAATATTGAGGAAAGAATTCAGGATTAAAGAACATTTTATATGTTGAGGAAGGAATTTTTATCATAGAATCATAGAATTCTATGGTAAGGTTGGAAGGGACCTCAAGGATCATCTAGTTCCAACCCCCTGTCATAGGCAGGGACACCTCCCACTAGTACAGCTCACTCAAGACCTCATCCAATCTGGCCTTGAACACATCCAGGGAGGGAGCATCCACAACCTCCCTGGGCAACCTGTACCAGTGCCTCACCACCCTCACTGGAAAGAACTTCCTCCTAACATCTAGTCTAAATCTCCCCTCTGCCAGTTTAAACCCATTGCCCCTTGTCCTAGCATTGCAGGACCTTGTAAATAATCCTTCCCCAGCCTTCCTGTAGGCCCCCTTCAGATACTGGAAGGCTACTATCAGGTCCCCTCGAAGCCTTCTCTTCTCCAGACTGAAGAGCCCCAACTCTCTCAGCCTGTCCTCATAGGAGAGCTGCTCCAGCCCTCTGATCATCTTTGTGGCCCTCCTCTGGACCCGCTCCAACACTTCCATGTCCTTCCTGTGCTGAGGGTTCCAGAACTGCACACAGTACTCCAGGTGGGGTCTGACGAGAGCAGAGTAAAGGGGCAGAATCCCCTCCCTTGCCCTGCTGGCCACGTTTCTCTTGATGCAGCCTAGGACTCGGTTGGCTGTCTGGGCTGTATGTGCACACTGCAGACTCATGTTGAGCTTTTCATCAACCCAGACTCCAAAGTCCTCACTAAGAAACAAAAGCAGAGCTTGAATCAGAATGAAATGGCCTTAAAGGCTCTGAAACGGCAAACTATCAACCAAGGATATGATGGGTTTCAAAGATTATTTTTGTAAGTAATAGTCAATGGTGAAAATGCATATGTGCAAATGCCAGTGGAGTTAATACGTTGTGACTGATGGTTGTACACCACTGACAGCTTCAGACACAACAGCTTAAGTAAGTCCTCTGATTTAAATGAGGCTCTTCAGGGTAAGGGATTCCAAAAGAATTCTCAGTGCTTCATTTTTAACAACTTTTTTCATATCACAACTGCACACAATACAAGTAGCCTCTGTTCACTGGGTTTTTCTACTAATTTTTGTCATCACCACTGAACTTTAAGTACTGCCAACATCAATTTTCATACCTTCATTTTGTTGTTTCCTGCTGCATCAATGCGATTCTCTGTTCTCTTCAACAATATCCATCCTTGCTTTTGCTATTCCAATTGCCTCCACAGGAAGACTGCATCTGCAATTCCTGCTATACATAAAATCTGTGACAAACATTTAAGGGTCATGTTGTACTACTGGAATGAGTGAAAATAAATAAGGTGGAAAATCCATAACTTCAGAAAAATCTTTGGGGTCAATGATAGATAACAATCTTTTGCCTATTTCTGTATCTATGGCAAAATCTAGAAAGCAAAAATAGGAGAATCTTTCCTTTAATTCTGATTTACACTAAGATTTCCTAGATTTCCTTACCAGTTACTAGCAGTGGGAGGTTAATGGGGAATCATAGAATCGTAGAATGGTAAGGTTGGAAGGGACCTCAGAGATCATCTATTTCCAATCCCTGCCATAAGCAGGGACACTTCCCACTAGTACAGGTTACTCAAGGCCTCATCCAACCTGGCCTTCAACACCTCCAGGGAGGGAGCAGCCACAACCTCCATGGGCAACCTGTTCCAGTGTCTCACCACCCTCACTGCAAAGAACTTCCTCCTAACATCCAGTTTAAATCTCCTCTCTTCCAGTTTAAACCCATTGGTCCTAGTCCTGTCATTGCAAGACCTTGTAAATAATCCCTTCCCAACCTTCCTGTAGGCTACTACAAGGTCTCCTGGAAGCCTTGTCTTCTCCAGGCTGAAAAGCCCCCAACTGTTGTAGGCTGTCCTTATAGCAGAGCTGTTTCAGCCCTCTGATTATGAGAATAACAAAAAATAGAGGTTTGATGTCAAATGCCTGTGATGCAAAACACTCATAGAAAGTAGGGCCAAGTGTAGATTTGTGAAGATAAATGGATTGCCTAGACGGACACTGTCAAAAAAAAAAAAATTAAATGTATGATTTTAGGGTTTGTTGGTTTTTGCAAAGCCAAACTGCAGGTGTACATTAGATCTACATAAACACATGCACACATATTTTTATGTGATTTATATTTAGTTAAAGAAATTATAGTTTTAGTGACTGAGAATTCTATTTCATATCAGTTGGTATTGCAGATGTGCCTTAGCCAGACCAAGAGTTATTTTATAGGAACCTTAAAAAAGTGGATACTAATGACAATATATATGTTTTCATAACTCTGACCAAGTAGGTTTAAAGAGGGTCTTTGGAAAAAGAGATAAATATACAAATCTTTCCTCTGCCCAATCAATTAAAATTAATACAATTAAATGACTTAAGCATGAACTCGTGAGATAGAAGAGATTCAATTAACTAATGCTAGCAAATTGTTAAAGTTTCATTAAAATAAAAATTAGGCAAGGAAAAAATATTCTTAATGTACTACACTCCATAAATGTTTTGCAAAAAGACACCGGAGAGACTTCAAAGAAGAAGGTGACTTCTAAAGGGCTCTGGTGAGAATCTTTACAGATACAGCTGTGTGAGGAAATTACATGGCTGCATGGGAAATGACTAAAATGTCAGTTAAACTGACAATGTCAGAAGGTCCTGTTGTGATCACATAATGTAAAATTATCTTTAAAAAAGTAAAGTGCTTCACACAAAATCTTCATTTTTGTCTTACAGATTTTTTTTTCCTTTATCTAAAAGCCTGGATGTTCCTCACTTGAGAAGTTGTCTATTAAAGTTCAAGGTTATGGTATCGCAGAAAAAGAGATTCAGACACTGTAAAAAAAAAAAAAAAAAAAAAAAAAAGGAAAAAAAAACAGGGTGGGGAGGGGAGGGAGGGTAAAGCAGCAAAAAAATGTATTACCATGAAATTCTGATATAGGTTATATAAGCAAAATATTAGTTAGGTATCATATTTTATAACCTGAAATGATTAAGAATATTAAATGGAGCAATCACATTTTGTATCCTGTACAACTTACTGAATAGAAAAAAAACCAAAACAAACCGACATAAGCTTTTGCTTATTCAGATGCTCTTGAACTTTGCTTTGGCATTTTCAGAGATAAAAGTGAGGGTGGTATTTTTGTAGTTATTCTCTCTGAAAATAGAATATATTTACTGTGAACAGAATAACATTGTTTACTGACTTCTGTAACACTGCTCTTGCTTGAGAAAGGAACAAACAAAAGGGAGTGGAAATATGTTTTGGTTCAGAGAAGTGGATCAGTGATTTGTGCAAATACAATGCAGTGTTTGTTTAAGGGATTTCTGATCTATAAACACATGAGGCTAAATCTTGACCCTATTGGAGGCAATGACATTATTTTCCCTTTACTTTGGTAACACTGTAGATTGACTCAGCACATTTTTACACTGTAAAATTTCTCACTCCAAAAGAGAAAGTTGAAGGAATTACTGTTTTCATAGCTAAACTCTTCTATGTCACCAAAAAATTGATGCAAAGAGCGTGAGTGAGCTCCACATGAAAACACTATATAGACTTTTCTTCTGAAGAAACAAATAGCCCAAGTCTGAACCAACAGTATTTCTTTTCAGTATTTATTGAGTAAATTAGTACCATCCTATTAACAATGGATGTGTAGGTTTTCTGATGTGTTTTGCTACGCAGAATCAGCTGGTGATACACCAAGCTTTTTAAAGACCATGCAGCAAAATTACAGCTTCCACAAAAACCACCTATTTTCTGCCATTTATTTTCCAATATAATTTTCAATTCAGTAGAGAATAGAGACAGAAAACAAAGAAAAAGGAAAGGTTAAAAACCAGTTTGCATTTTCCTATCTGAGATATTCATTCTTAACCACTCTCTTTAACTATGAATAGCATAGTCCTTGGCAAATCTTATCCCATGACAGTATTCTTAGAACATTTTGGTTTATGTAATGCTCTTTTATTCTTATATGGAAGTGGGATGGTAAGGCAGGAGTGACGGTGTATGGATATGTGGAATAGAGGCATAACATATGTTCTACCACACCATATTGATGACATCCATGAATCCTGTGAGGAAACGGAAGCTAGAACAACACAGTAATCCAGATTAATTATATTTAATTTAATACAAGTAAATAACTATCATCTATACAGATTGGTGTCTGTTTTGGTTTTCTGACTATTGGTCAAAATCCTTACTCATTGTAATTTGACATGGTCAATCACAAAGTTACCCCACCTGGAGTACTGTGTACAGTTCTGGAGCCTCCAGCACAGGAAGGACATGGAACTGTTGGAGCAGGTCCAGAGGAGGGCCACGAAGATGATCAGAGGGCTGGAGCAGCTCTCCTATGAGGACAGGCTGAGAGAGTTGAGTCTCTGCAACCTGGAGAAGAGAAGGCTTCCAGGAGACCTGATAGTAGCCTTCCAGTATCATACATTTAATGTTTTTTTTTTGACAGTGTCTGTCTAGGCAATCCATTTATCTTCACATATCTACACTTGGCCCTACTTTCTATGAGTGTTTTGCATCACAGGCATTTGACATCAAACCTCTATTTTTTGTTATTCTAGTAATCAGAGGGCTGAATATAGGGACATATAGGTCTGCTATAGGGACAGGCTACAACAGTTTAGGGCTCTCCAGTCTGGAGAAGAGAAGGCTTCCAGGATGCTTGATAGTAGCCTTTCAGTATCTGAAGGGGGCCTACAGGAAGGCTGGGGAGGGACTGTTTACAAGGTGTCATAATGACAGGACGAAGGGCAATGGGTTTAAACTGGCAGAGGGGAGATTTAGACTGGATCTTAGGAGGAAGTTCTTTCCAGTGAAGGTGGTGAGACACTGGAACATGTTGCTCAGAGAGGTTGTGGTTGTTCCCTCCCTGGAGGTGTTCAAGGCCAGGTTGGACGAGGCCTTGAATGAGCTGTACTAGTGGGAGGTGTCCCTGCCTATGGACAGATGATCTCTGAGGTCCTTTCCAGCCTTACCATTCTATGATTCTATGAATTACCCTCCTGTATGGACTCAACAAGGACATAGATAGATGTCCTTGTTGAGTCCATAGATTAATAGATGAGGGGTAAGCAACTGATGTCATTTACCTGGATCTGAGCAAAGCCTTTGACTCTGTCCCACACCACATCGTGGTCTCCAAGCTGGTGAAACATGGGGTTGATGGATGGACCACTAGATGGATAAAGAACTGGCTTGATGGATGTACCCAAAGAGTGGCTGTCAATGGGTCCATGTCCTGTACCAGTGGAGGCAGTGACAAATGGAGTCCTTCAGGTATCAGTCCTGGGATCAGTCTTGTTCAACATCTTTGTCTGTGGCATGGACAGAGGCATTGAGTGCACCTTCAGCAAGTTTGCTGATGACACCAAGCTGTGTTGTGCAGTTGACACACTGGAGGGCAAAGATGCCATCCAGAGGCATGGAGACATGGGCACAAGCCAAACTAATGAGGTTCAAGAAGACCAAATACAAAGTCCTGCATCTGGGTTGAGGCAACCTCAAGCACAAATACAGGCTGGGCAGTGACTGGTTGGAGAGCAGCCCTGAGAAGAGGGACTTGGGGGTGCTGGTGGACAAGAAGCTCAACATGAGCCAGCAGTGTGAACTTGCAGCCCAGAAAACCAACCAGATCCTGAGTTGCATCAGAAGTGTGGTCAGCAGGTTGAGGGAGGTGATTCTACCCCTCTACTCCCCTCTGATGAGACCCCACCTGGAATACTGCATCCAGTTCTGGAGTCCCTATTACAAGAGGCATGTGGACATGCTGGAGTGTGTCCAGAGAAGGGTCATAAGGATGATGAGAGGGCTGGAGCACCTCTCCTATGAGGACAGACTGAAAGAGTTGAGGCTGTTCAGTCTGGAGAAGAGGAGGCTCTGAGGTGACCTTATTGTGACCTTCCACTATCTGAAGGGGACCTACAAAAAAGCTGGGGAGGAACTTCTTAGGATATCAGGTAGTGACAGGACTACGGGGAAAGAAGCAAAGCTGGAGGTGGGAAGATTCAGACTGGACGCGAGGAGGAAATTCTTCACCGTGAGATTGGTGAGAGCCTGGAATGGGTTGCCCAGGGAGGTGTTTAAGGCCCCATCCCTGGAGGTGTTTAAGGTCAGACTGGTTTAGGCTCTGGGCAGCCTGATCTAGGGTAGAGTGTCCGTGCCCATGGCAGGGGAGGTGGAACTAGATGATCTATGTGGTCCCTTCCAGCCCTGACTGATTCTATGATTCCATGATTCTATGATTCCATGATTCTATACAGTAATTAAATGGCCTTCCCTCCACAGCTTTAACTAACTGAAACAGCCATCACCAAGTATTTCTTCATGCCTTTAGTGGGGCTGAGCGGAACTGACTCCATTTGATCAGAATGAACTATATAAGTAACAGAACAAATAACACAACCTAGACACATTTTTAAAAGGCCATACAAGACAGTGAAGTTTCTTACTGCAAAGATCAATTCATTCTCCTACCTCACATTTACTTTCTGAAGAACTGAAAATCATGAGAGTTGTAAGTAGGAGCAAAGATGAACCTTGGTTTTCACTTATGAAGGTTGCTGTTGTCCAGTTTCTATAAACAGAAGCCATTTCTGTGAATTTCAAAGTCTTCCCTAGTATGATGTTGTAGTAGGATTTAACCTGAAAATAGCCACCACTTAAATTAGACTTTTGCGCAGGAAGTGCTATTATCATATTAACAAAAGATTGTGAGAAGATTCAGCTGTGAATCTGTTATAGTTTTGAGAACACTTAGATGAAACAGGTTTTAGACTTCATCAAGTTAAAAGGTGGAAGAAAGAAGAAAGGAATTGTAAATGTCCAAGTGTGTTGTCACATCTCTTGGGAAAAAAAAAAAAAAAAAAAAAAAAAAAAATGCACAAACCATATTTTAAAATCTCTCAATTTCTTAAAGAGTGGAAAAGAATGAGATTTCTCTTCAAAAACAGGATAAAGATTTCTTTTGTGAAAGCATCACTACAGGAAAGTATGTGCTTTTGGTGCTTCTGACAAAAAGATCTTCCTGGATATCCTGAGTTTGACAAGAGAAATTGTGAGCATTAGCATCAGGGATGGTTTTACACTAAAGATAAAAGATAAAAAGGCCTGTTCGAAAAAAAATCCCAGCAGCTTTTTACTATAAATAGTTTAATATTGCAGAATTTTCTTGCCATCAAAAAAAGATTTGTAAAGCTTAGTGTGACAACACCATCCAGAGTTTAAATTCACACAGATTAAATCAAATAGCATTATAAAATGGCTGAACACTGTATGGCTGAACACTGTGATAAAGTGACTATAAGGCAGACTGGCAAAAAAAAAAAAAACAACAAAAAACCTCAACAAAATCACTTTTCTATTAATGAGGAAGATGCCCTAGGTGCAAACACACTGGGCAGTGTATTGGCAACAGACACTTCAGGCGTATAAATAAAATCCCTCTGTCACAGCTTTTGTTGCCAAAATAGTACAGCAACTATACAGACACTGATCCTCGTTTTTCTTTGTGAACAGTAACATACTGACATCATTCATGGAAAAAAAAAAATCAAATAATGCTTTATTGTCTCTTTGTGAGAATACTTTCTCATGTTAAATAAAAATTAACTGACACGGTTTACACAAGAGGTTAACTGTATGTTTCTGTCATATCAAGAGCCAGCAAGCTACTAACAGTCAGATTGCAGTGCTCCGAAGTATAGTAATAATATGACTTACTGCTTGGTTCCAGCTGTGTGTCAGATCATGCTTTTAACTCGTTTTCTACGAATTCCAGGGAGAGAAGGATTGGATAGAGCTCTTGCATGGAAGTCTTTCATTATGAATCAGGCATGATATCCCAGTCCCTGAGTCTATCCTAATGCTTTTGTTTGTGAAGTGTGTGTCTTGACTAGCAGCTTGTAAGACAGATACTCCAGAGCCAGACTCCATATGGCACTGTATTTTACTATTGCCACTTGATTCACCACTGCACTGATTTCCATGGGGTTGTGGTGGTATAGTATGGAGCTGCTCCATTCAGAACTGTTACCATAATTTTTCAATGTACATTGCAGCATTATGTATTTCTTGCACACGTTCTTCACATATTGGACAGGGAAAATAATGCCATAATAAAGCATAGCATTAAGTTTTTCAGTCAGAATTCTTTTGATATTGTTTCCAACTAAATGGTAACTTTATAAGTAGGAATAAATCCTAACATTTAGGTTACCATTAAGGCTCCTTTAGGTTAACATCCACCCCTACTGGTTTGTTTCGGTGAGCCACAAGGAACATTATGCATGCTCCCACATCCCTATGTGTTTTTCCTCAGTATTCCTGGTTTTACACTATTTCAAACACTTGGGAAGAGTTGGTTACTTATTGGTTACTTAATTGTTGATTACTTATAATACTTGCATATTAGTTTAAGAGGTAATAATATCATAGATAGGCTTCTTAGAGTCTCAGAAATGGCAGAGAAGCTCCAGTCACATTTTATGGAAGACTTCTATGTTCAGTTATTTTACCTTCCTGCAAGAAAACCTGACCACAGTCATACCACTATATTTTCTAAGATATTTCTGGAACTGTATCTAGTAAGAACTGAAGTGCCCTCCCAAATGTGTTATTTTCATGTCATTGAAGTTAAGCAGAGGTAATGTCCTAGCTATCATTTCCCTGCAAGTGGTTTGACTTCTGTCACTTTTAATTTCCTGAGCATGCTTGCAATTTATCCTCCCATACATTTCCTGTATTCAAAACAGCAGTCTTGTAGCAATGTGTGATGTTTAAAGTCCTTCTAATTCAATAGTCTTCAAACATTACAGGTAGACAGCTGAAACTCTGCCACTTATTCCTTTCTCAAGGACAAAGATAACCCACAAAATGCATTTGATGGCATTCACTTCTATTTCCTTTTATAAACTGGTTTTTTTCTAATGTCAAATGGTTAATACGTTACAATACAGTGGTTCGGAGAGGTCAAATCACACAACAGTCACTTCTGCTCTTAACAAGACTTGAAGGACTGAATTTGAGTAGCACACATGGAAATCATAGTGTTTACCTGGAATAACAAATTGTTGCCTTGGCATTAGCATCCAGGGAGTAATTCTGATCCCCCAAAGCAGCAACAGAACTCACAGTCCAGAGCTCCTATACATTCACAGATGAGCTTCTGTGTAACCCTTGGAGAAAGGCTGCTGGCTGTACACAAGTTCTATATAGCAAATATGAAATTTCATCTGTTCAGGACTTTTGTATTTAAAAGTTGAATTATAATAACATCAGGTTTTCAAAAATTTAACGGCAGAGTTTCTTTATCCTCAGAGCATGAATGAAACAGAAAATAATTCTACTAAAAAAATAGTAATAATATTTCAGAGATGAAACTGAAGTTATGTTGGGCAATATATAAAATCAGTATAATGGGAAAAACTCTTTGTGTTACTAACACATTTCAGAAGTGTCACTCAAGAGCCACACACTCTGATAAAGTCTTAATCCATTGTAAATTTAATGCAAGATAAAACTCTTTGAGTTGTGCTACCTTGGGGGGGATATGATAGTGGATGCTGCAGCCGAGATGAGCAAAGATATTCTTGCATTTTGATACAGAAGGTTGACATTTCCACAGTAAGTGTCACATACAAAGATGGATCTGAAGTTACAAAATGTTCCTGGAAATTTAGAGTGAAATATACCACCATATCCTTATTTTCATACTGGGTTGTATAATGTAGTTCAGAATAGACTTTTGGGGATATTTATCCTCTTCAGATCCTTCCAAGATTGTTTATATGATAGATGAAGACATAAAGTTTTTTAAAATTATTATTCTTATCTCTCAGTTATCTATAAATATCCTGGTATACCATTCTTTATGCACAAAATATAAGTGCAAGTTTCATCAATTTCATAGTGTTCTGTCTCTCCTGAGCTTTGATATCACCAGTTTAAGGACTGTATGTGACTTGTAGGGCTACTGAACTTGAGACTGCTGGTATCTTCACAGAATCACAGAACACTGGAGGTTGGAACTGACCTCCAGATATCATTGAGTCCAACCTCCCTGCCAAGGCAGGATCACCTAGGGTAGTCTGCACAGGAATGCATCCTGGTGGGTTTTGAAAGTATCGAGAGTAGGAGACTCCACAACCTCTCTGGATAGCCTATTCCAGTGCTTTGTTTACAGTCCTCATTGTAAACAAGTTTCTCCTCATATTGACGTGAAACCTTCTATGTTCCAGTTTGCAGCCATTGCTCTTTATCTTATTGCTGTGGACCACCAAAAAAAGATTGGGTCCGTCCACTTGACACCCACCCCTCAGATATTTGTATAGATTGATGAGAGCTCCTCTCAGTCTTCTCCAGACTAAGCAGTCACAGGTATCTCAGTCTCACTCCATAGGGGAGATGCTCAAGTCCCCTAATCATCTTCAATTTGACACTAGAATTTCTAGGGAAGTGAGCAGACAAGTGTTTACTGGAGAACTGTCACATAAACTATGACTGAACTGCAATTGTCACTGCTGTAGCAAATCTTCCTATAGTCAACAAGCTTACACAGGTCAGCAGGGTGTACTTGAGAGGAGTATCTTTTGACTGCAATGGAGAGGAGAGAGCAGTTCCTATTAGGATGCTTATTTCTGTTTCTAAACATGAAAGGGTCCTTAAGGATTATATCTAATTTTCATCTAGTTGCTGTTCAAAATAAAGTTAATCAATGCAACTTGTATCTTTCTTAATGCAGGTTCTAGCTTTCTATGTACTTAGATCTTCCAACTTCAGACTAGATATGACTACAGGCTACCTGTTCACCCCATTGTGAGTTTAATACTCCCAATTGCATAAAAGCTGGTCTGTAATATCTGTCCTGGAGAGCACTTATAGCTCCTCACAGCTGTAAAGCTTACTTCAAGGGTAATTCCATTAAGGCAGGAAAAAAGTGTGATTGAACTCTCTTACACAGACCAGAGAATTACTTCTGGTCAGTGGGCTTGAAAGACATGTAGTATCACATTTACAATCATATTTTAAAATAAAATAATAAAATAGTCTTGTTCATTACATTGAAATCAAAATTGCAGATGACAGTCTGTCATCTCAGTTTCTGAACTATATAAAGATGGCTTCCCTGTAGCCCTGAATCTGTCATCAGAGACAGAGAGATACCAGTACAGCCTGGTGCTTAGTGCTCCCTAGAGGGTAACCCTATGCAGCTGCTACTTCATATGCAAACTTAGGTAAATTACTCTTTCGAGAAACCTAATTTTCATTACAAGACATATACAAGATCCTTGTCATTGAGACTGGGTGCTTCTAATCTCCAAGTACTTAGATATTTTCCTTGTCATTGAGACTGGGTGCTTCTAATCTCCAAGTACTTAGCTATTTTCCCCTTGTACAAAATTTTCTTGCTTTCTTTTCCTGGGAAAATAAACACAGAAGCTAATCTCTTGGGGGGGGTGGG
>VWZE01011745.1:72931-103986 GCA_013396675.1 Eubucco bourcierii
GGGAGGGGAGGGGAGAAAATCAAGGATGTCACAGTCCTTCTAGCCTGTATGATTCAGAGGCATCTAATATATGACCATGCAATTCCTGTCCATGGACCTCCTCTGCCAAAACTGAACTCTCACCAGGAGTCAGGAGTCAAGATAAATTTAAGTCTTCAGCTGGTTAACTATTTCCTTTAATTTTCTTTCTCCTCTGTCATGAAACCAGCTATATATCAGTTTCCCATAAGGTACAACTGATGTATCAGCAACAACAACAACAAAATCCCAAACAAAAAACCAAACAAAATCCCAAAACAAAACCACCACAATTTGCATAGTCCACTTGGATTCTAGGTCTGCATATCCACAGTTTGCCTTTACCAGTAAAGAGGAGAACACTAATTGTTTAGTATACATTGCCAGTTCATAGACAGATAAAAGCTGAGGGATATTCCATCATTACTGTGAGAGGGGCATGCTAGATACAGTGCAACTTCTGGCTACCTGCAAGGCAAATTCTCAGATAGAAGAGTAGTTGTTAATCTGTATTTTCTAATCTCCTTTATACATGGAATAGAAAAGCCCAAATCTTGGGTAATTAAAAAAATGAAATATACTGTGCTTTACTCTGTGGCCTTTGACAAGGACAAAATGATGTTACCAAGCACATAAAACCTCTGATATTCCTCATGCAAAAGGTCTATTACTCACCTCCAAGTGAAGGAGTCATTGCAGAGACCAGCTAAGTCAATAACTGTGATATACACTGCAGTGAGTATGTACTGGTTTATTGTTTCATCCAAATTATTTTTATTACCTCATTCAATTTCATATACAACTTCTATTCACAGAAGAGCAATTTCTATGGTAAACATTGCATCTGTTTTCTCAAGGATTTGTACTTTTCATTGTATTCAGGATACAGGATAATTTTCAACCCATGAATGGCATAACAAAAATATGCACTTCTTGTTTGGATTATTAGAAACAAACAAACAAGCCTAGACTAGCTCTCAATTGTCTTTTAAAGCTACATTCAAGTAATGATGAAGGAGATTAAACAAGATGCTAGATTATATTCTGCTCTCAATTGTCTTTTAAAGCTACATTCAAGTAATGTTGAAGGAGATTAAACAAGATGCTAGATTATATTCTACTCTCAATTGTCTTTTAAAGCTACATTCAAGTAATGATGAAGGAGATTAAACAAGATGCTATATTGTACATATTTTTTCTATATTGTCCTCCTTAGTAGTGATGTCAGGAAGATAATATTTGATTACTTGGTGTAGGTGTTTTACTGTCCACAAAGATTAATTTGTGTTTAAATAAAATATCCATAACAACATCATATGGTTGATCTTAGAGACATTTTTGATTAATTTTGTTTCCTCTGAGGCTGCAGTTATATCATCTAGTCACGGCAAATGTAAAGAATTGCTACAAACATCATTAGCTTTGAAGTTATTGCTCTTATTGTGTATCATTCAAACACACACAAAAAAAAAAAGTAGAAAACAAACCAAAAAGTCAAGCATTTCTTTTATTTCAGAGTAAAATACAGGCATTTACCCTTCTAAGCTTATATAAAATGCTTTACATTTCAGATGAAAATCCCTACTGACTTCTTATTTCACCAAGCATCAATTAGTCTTCAATCAATTGCTAATTAAGATATGCAGCTTAGAACTTCCTAGGCAAAAGTCTATAATCTAATTTTTGAGCAAAAAAGTTATTAGAGTTTTTAGAAGAGTTTAAATATAGTTTAATATCAGTTATACCTGCCAGTGCACATTATTTTTATGATGATTACTTTTCTTTACATAAATAATAATAATAATAAAACATACTAATCCATTATCTGATACATGCAACATACCAGCTCCTACAGAGTTTGTAGGATAACTGTACCAAAGTTTTTCATTAACCTTCATCTGCAAGGAAATCTATTAACTTTATGCCCACTGAAACAGAAATTTCTTCCAGCAAATGATGGAACTCAGTGCTGGTATCCTAGGCATTTCATAGAGCCATAGAATCATAGAATCATAAAATCATAGAATGGCCAAGATTGCAAGGGATCTTAACAACCACCTACTGTAAAGAACTTCCTCCTACCATCCAGTCTAAATCTCCCCTCTGCCAGTTTAAACCCATTGTCCCTTGTCCTGTCATTGCAAGACCTTGTAAATAGTCCCTCCCCAGCCTTCCTGTAGGCCCCCTTCAGATACTGGAAGGCTACTATCAGGTCCCCTAGAAGCCTTCTCTGCTCCAGGATGAAGAACTCCAACTCTCTCCGCCTGTCCTCATAGGAGAGCCAGTTGATCATTTCACAAAAGCATAGAATCAAAGAATGTTTGAGGTTGGAACAGTATTCCAGAGCTCACCTGATCCAATCTTCTGGCTCAAGAAGGGCCATCTAAATCCCATTGACCAGGAGGGTGATAGGGCTGATGTTCTGATATTTAACTTATCAATAAATCACAACTTTGTGGAAAACCCATTTGGACAAATAGATGTATGTATTAAAAATAAATAAATAAATAAATAAAGGGAGATATTATATTCCATGAACTTTGTTTGAGGACATAGAATTAACTTTCACTAATTTGTGTTAGAATAAATAGACACAATAATGTCTGGTGCATGGCAATCTATCAAGGAATTATTAAAATGAGATTTTTTTCCCCAACATATTCTATGATAGTTTTGTTAATTTCTTTCCCAGTCCTTTGATTTTTTTTCTTAATAAAATTTCACTTATCTCTGTTACCTGGACCATCTCCTGTAGTTCCTCATAGCTTTCTCAGAGCAATTTTCTAAGGTATCATATTGAACAATGAAGTCAAGCAAGTTCCTGTACTCTTCTGTCTCAATTAGAGCAGGTTTTTCTCTATTTTTGTGAAAGTTACAGTGAGTTTTTCCACAAGCAAGTGTGTCCTTGTAATGCACTTGTGATGGACCAAGAGAAAATTCTTCATTAGCTTTGAGGGCCAGAAAAATAGTCAGAAGAGAATAGAAGAATGCCAAGGAATGCCATTAGACCATCTGGTTCATGGGGAGTAGCTGTGTTACCTGCTTTCTAGAAGGCTCTAAAGCCTTAGAAGCTTTATGTAAACGATATGTGACTTTTTTGCCCTATTACTTTCTTTCCCAGAGAGCACGTAATTTTTTGTTAAGATTTTGTAGAGATATGTTCTTGGTTTAACATTGTTTCATTTCATAAATTCAAACGCAAATGGCACAAGGTCTGTCTTATGGTGCACATCACAGTTTGCAACACAGGAAATCATGAAATGAAACAAAATTTCACCTATCTTCCTTTTTTTATACTTGCCTCATTTATACCAGTGAAGCAGGATACATTTGGATGTTGGAACCATTTGTATTCAGGTGGTAGGGGAGTCTAATTTTTCAAAGGCCATCAGTACATTCGAGTTTGCAGTTTTTCATTTGACAAAACTCTGACAGAAATGTGGAGAACATGAAATTAATTAAGCGCATAGACATAGTGCTCTATCTCTCTGACTGAGTGCAGAATCTAGCAATGTTTACCTTCCCCTGCTTTGAGTCAAGTAATTTATTTTTCCTGCACAATCAGCATATTGATATAGAGTAGTGCCGCAGGCTGAGTTTTATTCTGCTGTTATTCATACCATCCTGACTCATACCAGCTTAAAAAATGAAAGTGCTGGCTGGAGCAAAGTATTATGGGGTTTGAAGTTCGTATTGTAACACGGGTGGCTTCCTGTTCCAGTTGCTGCTTTTGGGATATATAAAATTTTTTTTTTCTTGGTTTCTTTTTAAATAAATATAAGTTGCTGCTAAAAGATAAACAGAACAATGATTGAGTTTAATATTTAATTGTATGCAAGTATATTTCTAAATCAATTGAAATATCTTCCATGTGATTCAGTAAACAAATATTCTGTCACTTAAACATTCATCAATCACAGTGACTATGTCTATGTAATTAGTTTGTTACAAAAGATCTTATTGCAACAGACTATTAGGAGCAGTCAACATGGTTTTACCAAGGGGATTTAGACTGGATGTTAGGAGGAAGTTTTTTCCAGTGAGAGTGAGGCACTGGAACAGGTTGCCCAGGGAGGTTGTGGTTGCTCCCTCCCTGGAGGTGTTCAAGGCCAGGTTGGATGAGGCCTTGAGTAACCTGTACTAGTAGGAGGCATCCCTGCCTATGGTAGGGGGTTGGAACTAGATGATGCTTGAGCTACCTTCCAGCCTTACCATTCTATGATTCTATGATTCTATGATTCTATGATTATGAAGGGTTTATCTGAAGATACAAGTTTTACATTCAAAGTAAATTTACACTTAATGGCACTATGTTTTAAGGGAAATTTCAGAAAAGAAATTTGGTACACACGTTCTATGTGATAATGGATATATTTCACCACTAAAAACTGCTGTCTTTCATATATGAAACACTTCCCTTCAAATAAATTTTTAACAATAGAAATCATGCTCTAAAATTTTGTATTTGTGTATATCTAAACTTCCATATTCGTATATCTATCTAAAACTATTGAAAACATGGATACTTTGATATTTAAAACTTTTCACATAATCAGAACGGGGAACTAAAAGTGGCAAATACATGAATTAATACAGAGCTAAATTTATCATCTTACTGATGCTTAATTACTAGATTTTTAAGTCAAAATATGGTTTTTTTATGAGTAAGTTACTAAATCAAAAAATTACCTTTAAATAGTAACTACCAATTTGGATAACATCTTTAGTCCGTTGATGATGTCAATGACTTTAATTTCTACATTTAAGCAGTCCAATTCTACTACATATAGTTGTCTGTTATGAGATTTATATGGGACAGTAGAGATAAAGAAATTTTTCTTCCCCTCTGCCATCTCTTTTTTTTTTTTTTCCCTCTTTTTCCCCAAACTATTAGTGGCTTTAGTGGCTTATAAAGGCAAAAAATAGTAAAACTAACAGGTGAACAGAATATTGAATGTATTGTAGTTTGATATCACCTGGAAAAAAATATAGCAATTAACAACTATACACTTTTTTTTTTTTTTTCTGAATGAAAAATACATTAACAGATGCAGTTGTTCTGCATATTGTTTTTGGCTTCTTTCTAGTATCTATTTGTGAATTCAAATGTGGAGCTTAAGAAGGTACAGTATCTTTCTGAAAAGACAAACAAAGAAGCAAATGTAAGACAAACAAGAGCTAAGAACATTGAGAAGAAAACTCACTAAGATTATTTATCAAACAATTTACACTATGAAAAGTGGATACTAAACTCCAGCTTCTTACTAAGCTCTAGTGCCCTCAGTAAAGAATGTAATTGCATTCTCTTAGAACTGAAACATAAACAAAAAACCTATTTAATGATCACAAGAGAGGTGAGAGCTAAAGGGCATCAAATTGAAATGAAGGTTGTTTGTCCCAGACTTCTGACAGGGTGTCATGGTTTGAGGGGTTCCAGGTTATTCCAGATTTCCTAAAAAAAAACTATAGACACCAAGATCTGTCCCAGGGGATGAACTGGTGACCTCTGGATATCGTCACTTTGTCATTCAATCCCATAAATCCTGCAAGTACTTTAAAACCAAGCAGCAAGGTCAGTTAGCTCTCTTTTCTCCCTTTTCCTTTCAACTCTCCAGAGGGATCCTTATCTGGGTAACTATGGAGGAGGATGATGTAGGCTGTGGTCTTCAAGGCCACCACCATAGCAAATTTCAGCCTGTTTGGGGCCTAATTGTGAGACAATGGGGGATGGGACAAAATGAGCACTGGGAGTTTTGGTGGATTTAGCTTGGTGGGGACGGGAAGGTGTGTGTGTGGAGATTTTGGAGGAATTCTCATGTATCCTGTGTCTGTATCACACTATCACAGTATCACCAAGGTTGGAAGAGACCTCAAAGACCATCAAGTCCAACCCGTTACCACAGACCTCAAGTATTAGGTGTTAAGGATCCATCTATGCCTTATCTTTTCCTGCACATCTTTTAATGCAACCTTTCTGTATTCACTTCCAATTCAGCAAGAGAGTTATTATTTTACTGCCCTTTTTTTCTTAAAAAAAAAAAAGTAGAATCTAACTCTGTCAACTCTCTTGAAAAACTAACACAGTGAACTTTTACAACTAGAAAATCAAAAAATCCAGATCATCAATATGCTGATGCAAACTCCTCTTTGCTTTGGAATGGCATGCCAAAGTTTCTGTTTTGACTGGAATACTCTTCCAGTTGTAAAACCGCTGAGATTTTTTTCCCCAGACAGAATGCCACTAGCATTCACCACGCAGGGAACAGAAAATCAAATTTTTTGTTCAAGAATATTCAGTTTAACTGTCTAAATGGAGACCAATGACCTTGAGATACAGGGCTTTGTGCAAGAAACCTTGTAGCATTCAGAGCTCAGAAATGATCTTGTCTCCCTGCAGTAATTTTTAAAAATGTGTGCTTAAGTTTAAATGCTTATACCCTCCAGCCAGCCTTGGGCTGAAACCTACCATGAAGGATTTACAGGAAGAAAAGCAAAGAAACCCAAACACTAGAGTATATAAATATTTTTATTAGCACTTTTATTTGGCTCTTTTTGCACTGGGATGGCAGCATTTCATTGAAGTGGAGGACATGATCATCTGTGGAGTCGAATTGTGTTCTTACTTATACTTGTATACATACAAAGAAATAAGTGAAAATGGATTGAAACAAGTTCTGAGACCTGAATCATTTAATCATTGCAATATAAGAAAAAAAAAAAGCAGAAACAATAACACAACTTCAATAGAAGATAAATAGAGATCATTTTCTTTTTCACTTCAGTGAAGTTTTAATTTCAAATTTCATACAAAGACTTAAAGAAGTAAATCCATATATTAAAGACTAAAAAATTAATGAGATCTGCAAACAAACTATTGATCTTGGAGATGAATTATTCCTTAAGGAGATGATAAGCAAAGAAAACAATAAGATAATCTGAAGATATGGAGTCAGATGCTGTATGCATCATATTTCATTTGGATATTGATGTCTTAGTAACAATGTTTATTCTAAGATGCAGTGAGTCTCTGATTTTAACCCCAAATGCTGCATATGGATTATATGCAACATATGCCATTTTGCACTCAATTTTCTTCCAGTAATTTGAAGCCTGAAGTTTGTTCCCTTACTTGGACTGCTGTGAAGAACTTAAAACTTTACTAAGTCCAAAGTCACACTTCACAAAGAAAAGAAAATTAGACTTGTATTACAGCTACAAAGCAGTAATACAAGGGGGGAAAAAAATAATACAAAGTTTTGGGTTGCTCTTCCCTGTGGTAACCTATAGTTTTTGTTTCTTCAAAGCAATTTCTGTATGATGGAGTTCAAACCTAAGTTCAGCTTCAAGCTGTGTATTCTAGTGCAATTCCAATACTGCTGGCAGTTCTAGAAAGCAGGCCAGGTGGGTTTAAGCATAGTATACTGTGAAAAAAAGTAATTTGTTTTGTACACTGTAGGAGATTAGGTATTGCTGGCCTCCATAAAAGAAAACAAACAAACAAACAAAAATCCCCAACAAACTAAAACAAAACAGAACAGTGGAGTTATTTATCTTTCAGATTGTTATTATACAGAGATAGAGAAGGACATATTCTTCACTAAGACAAAACTGAACTTCTGATCCACAGGTAAAAGAAAATCATATTTCTAGACATTTGAATGCAAATATTCTCTTAGCTAGTGTATCAGTTTGCAATATGTGTTTCTTTCACAAGTACACTATCTTCAGCCCACTGGTTCAGGGATTCATGTTGTTCCACAGTTTCTGTTAGAAACAATACTTTCCAATACAACAGCTATAAAACCCAGACAGGCTATTATTGTCTGTCTACATTAGCATGCCTTTTTGCTTTGATGGCCATTTCACTACAAAACTGTGCAACATAGGATTTTAGAAGAGAAAATGTTCGAGCACTTCAGATCTTGTAGCTTAATGAGGTAGTCACATTGCCATCTAATACGTCCTTGAATTTCATCAGTATTCTTTGTGTGTTTTGTAATGACAATCTGCAAATACATATTTCATTGGATTTCAAACCCAAAACCTTTGTGTATTTCAAGAACATATGAAGACCCTAATGAGAAGCACTCAATAGAAGAAGGGGTAATTTTATAACATTTTCTGAATAAACATCTTTCATTCTCAGCAATTCTCTATGCACCCAAAGTGAGTGACCTATGAAAATTTTCCACTGTCTTTCCAATTCTGTGAGTTGGAAGCAATCTCACAGGTAGTTTAGTTCATGAGACTTGATAATGGTTTGAGAAGAATTTTGAGTAGGCTGTAAATTTCGGGGAAGAAAGTAATGCATGGAAGGATTGGGGGTCTTTTAACACCAGGTTGTAAAAAAACCTAGTATTAAAAAAGTGCATAGTATTAAAAAAGTGCAATAGGGGAAAAAAACAGCAACAGCAACAACAAGGAAAAAAAAAAGAGAGAGAGAGATGAGTGATAGGGAAAATTACTTCTACAAAAAAGAAATCCTAAATAAAACTCTTTATAAATATTCATATTATGAATAAGCAGATCTCAGTCTACTACAGTTGTTTGGTTTTTTTACTTTACATTCATATCCTGTAGATTTATCAGTATAATCTGAAATAAATTCTAAGAGGTACAGTATTAAAACATATACAGAAGAGTCTTGTTAACAAATAAAGGATAATTCTTATGAAAAAATAATATTTCTTATGAACTGAAAGTACACTCTCTATTTCCTGTGCAGATAGAGTTTGCCCTTTGATATGTTACAGGTTTATTTGTATATTATTCCTTTAATTGTAATATATTTTGGATGATCTCCTGCTTAATGTTCTGCTGTGCTCCGTGGGTTTAGGATTGAGAGTGTACATTATGGACAACGACAAATAAAAGAGCAGGTGAGCTCAGCTGCAAAATCCATGCACACATTGGTCAGTATTTATCAGACAATTCAGCCTCAGCAAATGAGCTGTTGTGCTGTGGTTGCTCACAATTCTTGTGCTCTTTTTGCTCCCTTTGCTTCAGGAGTATAAACTGGAGTATGCTGTTGCTATTTAAAGAGGCCATCCAGAAAGGTCTGCACCAGGTTTCTCCATTGCTCTGGAGAGGAAGACATAGAATATATGTATGAAAAGTAGATTGCCAGCAGTTAAAATAACTTTTGCACCCAGTGATCATTCTTGTAATGTGTTACAGTGCTCTGTCTACATGGTAGTTTACTTTTAATAACTTCACCTCTGAGTACAGCCACAACAATTTGGGTAGTTTTGTCTTAGTGACTGAAAAATAAGGTATTTTTTGTTTGGGTATCAATGACTGTTTTGACTTCAGCACTTGAGTTGCTGGTAATGAAGCTAGACAATACTGTATGAGATCACTGGCCAAGTCTGTGTGAGAAGTCCTGCAAGGGGAAGATTGCTTTGTAATGCTGATCACAAGGATCATAAACAACTTTGACCAGGCCCTGAGCTCTCATAGTGTCAAAATAAACTGCTCATCTGGTTGGCTGAGTACCACAAAACTCTGAGGGGGAGTCTAATAGTAGCATTTTGCATAATCTTTACAAAATTGGTAATGACACATTTTTTACCTGTTTTGGACTCAGGACTACTCACTCAGCTGCTGTATCTGCTCAGGCACATAAACAAGACTTACTCCTGTGTTGGTAGAAAATTGGTTATTCTTGCTATTAGCTGTCTAAGACAAATTTCACAGCCAGCAGTACACAAGCTTCCTGTTCAGACAGGAGAAAAAGTCATTGCTTTCATTTGTTTCAATGTCCTCTGCCATCCCCTGTGGAAATGTTATTTTCTTATAATTTATACAGGTGAAGAGGCTGGAAATTAAGTAAAAGACAACTCCTATATTTTTTCAATCAATCTTTTCCCTCATCAAGAACTGAAAAACCTCTACTATTTTCCCTTCCTCCAAAGCTCAAGACATTCAAGAAAATGAGGTGTTGATATTCATACTCTTTTGTCTTCATATTTTCTTTTGTATTTTAATTGGCCAACTTTGCCCCAGCTCTGAGAAGGCTACTTAGAGATAGGCACATGGCAAAAGAAGCCCCTATTAAACACAACACCCAAATTTCATTAAGCGGTAGCCAGTGGTTTTCTTCATATGTTTTGCTCAATAGTTCTGTCTTCAGCCTTGAATAATTCTTATGGTTTTAATGCTCTTTTTTTTTTTTCCCCCCCAGAGGCAAGACATCTTCCCCTACAACTATAGCATGCATGGGAAAAAATACTGAATAAGCTGCTTTGTTCCTATTGAGGAAAAAAACCCTGTAATGAGTGACAGAATACAAGGTAAAAGATGTGGACCAAAAAATAAAAAATACAGAAAAAAAATGTTTCAAGTAATTAAATGAGCAAACCAAAAATATTATTGCAACTAACCTTATATGGCCATTAAATGCCAGAGAGGAAAAAAACAACAGCCATACTGGATTTCCCATGTTCCTTCCAAAAAGTGAGGGAATATTTGGCTAAAAATACACAAACCTAAGAACAAATCAATTCAGAGTCAGATGTAAGGGGTGGGAGCGAAATAAAACCAAGAAAAATGCATGAGGTGTCTTGCACGAGGAATCATGTGACTATGGTTGTGCTGAGACCTTGCAAAGACTCCCTTTTTTCCTTCCTGCACAGTCCTACTACCTGATCTTGCTTACATGCTCTCTGGTATGCCAATAAAACTTCTCCAGGAAGCAAGGGTAGGTATGTATCTTCTGTGGTATGTTTAAGAGAAAGAGACTAGAAGTCACTCACCCCAAACACAGAGGCATCCTGAAGTGGTTAATGACAGTATCATTTGATCTCAGGCAATAGGCAATATTTAGCAACATTTACCTATTCAGAAGCTTGTCTAATGTGCATATTTAATGGTCAGGTGGACACAGTGTATTGATATGGAGGAGAACACATTCCTGTTAAGACACAGTGGTTACACAGCAAAGGGAGTGGGACTTTTTTTTTTCAATTCGTCATTCATAGAATTATTTACTATCCAGGTAAGTATAGCTGACTCAAAGTCTAACAAAGAAAGTTTTTCATCTACTGGCAAGTGAAGTAGATCTTAATTTTAGTTTAAAGGGCCAGACTGTCTCCTGAATAAACAAAATAGTTCAGGGTTGAAAGACTGTCTGAAAGTCTTTAGAGGAAAAGCTGATCAATAGAGCCATGCAGCTTGCAGGCAAGGAGAGCCTGAAAATTGGAAGATGAAGGATGTGCTCAAAGGCCTACTTCTGAAGGTGCATTTTAGTGGATCATCTTTGAAGGACCTTCCCTCTGATGGACTTATTTGAGAGAAGTCCAAACCAGTATTTTCTAATACTTGAGCCTGATATGTAGCACACAAAGTTCAAGACCTAGGCTGCCACATGGTCTGGAACAGGTTATGCATCATATTTTGGAATTATTTCTTCTTAAAAACCCTTCTTAGATATTTACATCTGACTCGATGTTATGAATAAAATATTATTCAATCATAGTTCTGTCCTGTAAAAATCAATCCAGAGGTAAATTCTAACAAGAATTTAGTTCTGATTACAGATCCACACTGCAAAGTGTCCTTTTTAAATCCTTTCCCTACTGCAGAACTTAAAACTTTTCTATTCTTCAACATGTTTTCCTTCAAGAATCAAGAGATATGAAAGCAGAAAGTGAGAAAGGACCTTGAACTGCATATTTGAAAGATGAAGCAGACTTCTGGAGATCTCATCCAGACCACCAGTTTTCTTTACTCAATTTAACACACACTAAGTAAGAACAGTAAGAAAGACTTAATGCTTTTCCCTGTCAAATTTCAACCTTACACAGGAGCAAACTCAGCTACAAAAAGTCTTAGAATAGTACCTTCTGTGCACTGTGTTCATGAGCATCTGCTTCAATATCCCCAGATTTTGGAGTATCTGGCCATAAAAAGTACTTTTTTTCAGTAAGAGATTTACAAATCCATGGTAGTATTTTAGGGAAAAAAAATGCTAATAAAAATTCACTAGAAGTGAATACATGGATCAAAAAATTAATATATTTAGGTTTAACTGTATTTTCTTTTTCTTCACTGTTAAGAATCAAGAAATATGTGTATCTGAACAGAAATTTTCTTCTTCCTAATTAGTCTGATCCTCCCAATCTGCTGCTTTGCAGTGGACATCACATCAGTGCCACCCAGTTTGAGTGGTCACTATGACTCAATAATTTAAAAAGCTTTTTTAAAGTAGATTATAAAGTGTCACGCCTGCAAATATTTCAGTTCCTTTGCTGGTCAGCAAGCAATACTGCAACCTTCCCCACAGCTGGGGATAAACTCTGTGTGTGCAGAGATAGTGGTGTCCAGAGGTCCCATCACCCCAATCTCCCACGAACCCATGTGTCATAGAATCATAGAATCATAGAATGGTAAGGTTGGAAGGGACATCAAGGATCATCTAGTTCCAACCCCCTGCTATAGGTAGGGACACCTCACACTAGTACAGCTCACTCAAGGCCTCCTCCAACCTGGCCTTGAACACCTCCAGGGAGGGAGCAGCCACAATCTCCCTGGGCAACCTGTTCCAGTGCCTCACCACCCTCACTGCAAAGAACTTCCTCCTAACATCCAGTCTAAATCTCCCCTATGTCAGTTTAAACCCATTGCCCCTTGTCCTGTCATTGCAAGACCTTGTAAACAGTCCCTCCCCAACCTTCCTGTAGGCCCCCTTCAGATACTGGAAGGCTACTATCAGGTCTCCTCGAAGCCTTCTCTTCTCCAGGCTGCAGAGCCCCAACTCTCTCAGTCTGTCCTCACAGGAGAGCTGCTGCAGCCCTTTGATCATCTTCGTGGTCCTCCTCTGGATCCGCTCCAACATTTCTGTGTCCTTGGGGTGCAGCAGGCCCTGCCACACTGAAATCCCTAAACCCCACCCTAAACATCCATGCCTGTACTGCATGGAGTGTCTCATTACCCTAAACCCACCCCTAATCTTTCTTGTCAATTTTTGGATATTTTTAATGTTTGAGAAATCACCTGCATTCCTATTTCAATAATGATGTAAAAGAACCTGTACTTGTAAACAAAAGTTGCACAAGGAGTTAAAGTAGTACATATATACTAAAAACTGAAATGTTGTTATTGGCAACAAAAAACGTTTTTCAGTAGATCTAGGGAATCTAGGTCATCTACTACCTCAGGGTGAAGACAAGATATTCAAGCGTATGGAAATATCTACACAGGCTTTAGTGAAGTGTTTTATTCTCCTTGCTCACCACAAGAATGTCTTTCCGCTGTATATTTTGTGCTCTGGAAAGGACAAACACATCAGGCAAGGCTTGTTGGTGAATATTTTTAAATGATGACACATTTACCTATTATCTTCTGATGAGAGGGGTAATAAAGCTGGATTTTATTTTGATTAATTTAACTTTTATTAAATATCAAATGTATGGACTTCCAAAATTCAAGAACTGTAACGTTAGTTTAAAATAAATAGCAAGTATTGCTTAATTAATTTTCAGCTTGAGTTTAGAATTGTTATTTATGAAATACTACCACAAGAACTTGGATGAATTATAATGCAAAACCATAGCATTACTATTACTGTTTATGATTTTCAGATATTTTTGAGAATGTTTTCTCTTCTGAACAGAAAGAAATCTCAAATTTGAAAACAATTACAACCCTTGATGCAATTATTCATGTTTGTTGAAATAGAAACCACAACTACCATTATATTAACAACAAAATTGCCTCAGGACCACTAGCTACGATGAACTACAACGTTCTGATCTTTGGTCTTTCCTACTAATTAACTAATTATGTAGTCACTATCATCAGAACAGTGTATATATTTTCCTTGGAAGGAAATATCTCCTCAATTGTTTCCACAGAAGGTATATAATCAGCTCTTCTTTTAATTTTTGAAGTCGAGCTACCCATCCAAAGGCAAATGCATATATGAATGCCTGCCCACTCCATTGCTGTTATTCCCCTCTCTCTGAAAGCGAGAAGGAGTACTTTCCTTTCTAGCTCTCTTTTATCTTGAATTCATCTTTCACAGTGATGCATTTTAGCTTTTATAGTTCTGACAGAAAGGAAGCTGAAATTGAAAGAGATTGATCCACTGGAAAAAGACTACTCCTTTTCATCAGATTTATGCCTCACTTGCACTGTCTCCAATTGACTTGTTTTGCACTCTACGAATTTACTGGAATAAAAAAAAAAAAAAAAAAAGCAACAAAAAGCACCAGCCTCACTTCCTCCTGCCTGTACCTCGATGCCTTTCTCTTTCACTTTCCATGTTTCCTCTGTGCCTTGAGCATAAATATTGTAAATCCATCCCTGGAAGAGCTACACGAATCAAAAGGCAGAGCATTTTTAGTGCATCAGGATCTGTGTGTCACACCTCCGGCATGATTTTTAACCACCACATATCTCCTCAGGAATAATTTTTTTTAAATGTCATTAAAAGTAGCACCTGTGATGTATTTAATCTATAAACTAAAGAGAACAGACTATTTTAGACAGGTCCTTTCTGCCTGGAGCACTATTATTGAATGCTGAACACAGTGTCTATAGGAGAGTAATTAGTAAATCATCACCTGGCAGGGCTTCACCACTGTGAACTGCAGACATGAAGCAATACAGTAAAACAGAAATCAGCATTTTAATTGCTTCTGAAGTTCTGTAAAAGAACTGGAAATGCTTGCTGGCTTGTTGTATACTTCTAGACTATATTTGTCTCCCTGGAGATGTTAGTTTGGTGTAAAAGCAACTTGAAAATATCCTTAGGCATTCTGTGCAATGACTGTTGGATGCCACAGGTGTCTTAGAGGATCATAGATATTTTAGAGGATGAAGTGAGAGTATGTGTGCCCAGGCAGATTCAACTTCCATGCAGCTTTTATCTTTTGTCAGAACACCTCGAGGCTGGTGAGGACTCCCCATGTTGCTCAGAACAGGGCCTGGCAGCCAGGGCTCAACCCACCTCCTAAGTCAAAATCAATGGGGCCCATGGCCAGGCAGAGCAGAGTTGTAGGGACCTGGAGACTGGTCCTGGAGATGCAGCATGACTGAGGCAAGAGATAATGGCCCTGAGGGCTTATATGGGGCCTTAGCCCCTGGGCAGGATGGAGGTATCTTACTAGCAGTAGCACAGCATGAAATTTTGCACATGACAATTTCTCTTAGAAGACTTCTATCTGAATGGAGGCATCTTCCATCAGATACAAAAAAGAAGAATTGGCTCTGCGCCTGATGTGTCTTTAAATTCAAGGAGTACAAATAAGTGGTTTGTTCTGTAGTGTAACAAGAAAGGAATGCGTATCTTGATATGATATCCCTGATGACCACATGTTTGCAGTTGTGACAAAACGAATCATGATAAAATGTACCATTGAAGAAAACACTGAAATAAATCAAAAAGGATAAGAATCAGTTCTTGCATATAGCGAATTGATACTAACGCACAAAATCTATTATCCCATTGCCAGACACAATGTTTATCAGCTGTGAAAACTAGACATGCACAAAACCCACCACGAAACAAAAACATGTCCTACCAAAGTTATTTATAGTTGTGTGAAGGAAGTACAAATATTCTGGGACACTTCTATATGACCACCTTTAAAGGACTGTTCAATAATTCACAACCGTAATATTTGTCAAATGACTTGTTCAAAATACTTTTCAAACAGAAATTATCTTGGAACATTTCGCTTCCAACAGTGCTTAGCACTGTTCATGAATTTTCTGATACAAAAAAGTGTTTCTAAATTCAAAGCCAGTATTTTTCACATAAAGTTCTTATCATTTACCCACTGGAATGGATGTTCTGAAGCGTTGTAGGAAAAAAGATTAAAAACAATGTGTCTATTTGACGCTCAACTCAATCTTGACTCAAGATTGCAGTCAAGGTTATCTTCATCCCACTGATGACAGCATGGACAGTTCCAGGGGTTATGCATGCATAGTGCAGCCTTGGATGACCGCTGCAACAAAAAACAGTTAATTTTAGAATCATAGAATCATAGAATGGTAAGGTTGGAAGGGACATCAAGGATCATCTAGTTCCAACACCCTGCCATAGGCAAGGACACCTCACACTAGTACAGCTCACTCAAGGCCTCCTCCAACCTGGCCTTGAACACCTCCAGAGAGGGAGCAGCCACAACCTCCCTGGGCAACCTGTTCCACTGCCTCACCACCCTCACTGCAAAGAACTTCCTCCTGACATCTAGTCTAAATCTTCCCTCTGCCAGTTTAAACCCATTGCCCCTTGTCCTGTCATTTTTGAGATGATATTGAGAACACAAAGATAGATTTTTAATTCTGTAGATGCAATTGACTGAAGTTTATCACATTCTTGATGGTTTTTCATTGGCAGTATTTTCCAGCACATTGACAAAAAACTGGGAAACACTGAGACACGACATAGACCTTGTTTCTTGTCATTTCATTGACTCTTTTCCCAAAACACAAGTCAAGTTTTTTATCAAAACATTCCCTTTAAGGTAATGCTAGAGAGATTACCAAAACAGCCTACTATAGTGCAGACTCAGGAATTTCTGGTTTGACTTGTCTAAATGTGAAAGATCTTTAAATATTAAGAGCCACTGATGCTTTCCAAATGCATTTTCTGCTGGTCAGATTTCTTCTGTCAAATATAGATAATTCCACTGTGCTTCCAGGAGTTTAGAGTACTTTTATGTGGTCAGATTTCTTCTGTCAAATATAGATAATTCCACTGTGCTTCCAGGAGTTTAGAGTACTTTTATGCTGTGTGTTTGTGTACTGAACTGGTTGTTCCTCGAATGGGGGAAGTTCTTTTCTTTGGCAGGCAAGGAGAAACGTAGTCAAATCCTATGGAGGTCAATGCTGTTACTGCAGTCACAAAGTTCTGCTCTGCCAATTTTAATTTCTCTCTCTTTTTTTTTTTTTTCTGGTTGTTTCTTTGTGAACCCAGTTATTTTATAACCTTGAGCAGAATAAGCCTCTTCAGAGCACAAAGGATATCAGTTTCTTGTACCTGAGTAGCCTTTTATATTTGCACAGAATTACAGTGCATTCCTTGTCTTTCTCTGTAAAACAGACAGATTGGCTACATTCTCTAAGATTTTGGGGTTCTCCCCATCTTGTTCTTTCTTTATATAAATGCCAGGATATATTTCAAAATCAAATATGGTTCCTATTATTGGTGAATACCTGAGACATTCATTCCTATATGCATAAATGCAAGAGAAAATCCACCTTTCATTTATATTGTAGCCAAATGATATATGTCTACTGAAACCAAGGATAAGATCTGAAAAAAGACAAAAATATATTGAGGTAGAAGAAAGGTAAGAAAATAAAGTCATGTGACAAAAGTTAAGGAGTTAGCACTGTGTCTCCTTACATGATGACAGAGAAAACCATTTAAAAATTCTAGTCTGTTTCCTAAGAAAACCAACACTGAGAAGGAAACAACTGTTCCTGGAAGGTAAGGCTGATCTACAGAGTTTCTGCTACTCAAAATGTAAAACTAGAAACTGCAAAAAATACCAGCCTACTGTATTTAGGAAATTTGTAGCAAAGAGAAGGTTCAGTCTATTAATGGAAAAAATAATTTCAGATATTTTTCATGCCCTACATAGGAACAGAGAAAATCCGCTACATTTCTAACCTCTTTCTCTCTTGATAGTGAAATCAGGAGCAAAAGAATAAAGTACTCTTCATTTTCTAAGTTTTGTTTTCTCCAATTTTAGACCAAATCTGGCATATTTTTTAAAGTATTTTTTAATTTTTAATATTAAGAAAAGGACACTAAATTATTACAGCTCTTCACATTTTCCCATCTTTTATCTTAAAAAATAATACTATTGCTTCTCATATTCCCATACTATCAAAAACCCATGTGGGTGTATACTACCACTCTCATGGGAGACTGTGTCTGATTGTGCTCTGATCTAACCTAAAACCTGTTTTTGCATCCTGTTAAAAGCTTTGATCTTATCTCAGTGTAAAACCTGAACAACAAAGCCAAAACAAATGGCTAGCAAAATTTCATCATCTATAATAGTAATTGCAACATATTGTACATGATACCCTTTAAATCTTTGCCACCAGTTCAAGTAAATGATGTCCAGACATCGAATAACATGAATCTATAAAATTTGGTTGGTTTTTTTTTTTTTTTTCTTCTGGTCCGTATATTTGCCATGTTTTGCATGTATACCAAAATATTAGTACCCTTCCTTCTACAGTATAGAAGTATAGGTACCTCTATAAATTAATCCTGTCAAGAGTGAGAGATGAGAAAACACTTTGAAAGTCACAAATACACAGATGCATGGCATGTCAAATCCTTTTCAAAAATTAACAAAATGAAAACAAAAATGAAAAAAAACAAACCAAAACAAACAAAACCCACCCAAAACTAAAACAAAGTAAACAAAACCAAACCAAAACAACAAATCAAAACCAAAACAATCCCAAGTAACTAAAAAAATCTCCAAACAATAAAAAACATATAATTATAGAATCATAGAATGGTAAGGTTGGAAGGGACCTCAAAGATCATCTAGTTCCAACCTCCTGCCATATGCAGGGACACCTCCCACTAGTACAGCTCACTCAAGGTCTCATCCAACCTGGTCTTGAACACCTCCAGGGAGGGAGCAGCCACAACCTCTCTGAGCAACATGTTCCAGTGTCTCACCACCTTCACTGGAAAGAACTTCCTCCTAACATCCAGTTTAAATCTCCTCTCTTCCAGTTTAAACCCATTGCCCTTCGTCCTGTCATTACGACACCTTGTAAACAGTCCCTCCCCAGCCTTCCTGCAGGCCCCTTTCAGATACTGGAAGGCTACTATCAGGTCTCCTGGAAGCCTTCTCTTCTCCAGGCTGAAGAGCCCCAACTCTCTCAGCCTGTCCTCATAGGAGTACTGCTACAGCCCTCTGATCATCTTCGTGGTCCTCCTCTGGACCTGCTCCAACAGTTTCATGTCCTTCCTGTGCTGAGGGCTCCAGAAATGCACACAATATGGGCACTGTATTTTTTTCAACTTCAGAATTCCTACATTTTGACTGAGCAAAAACTTCAAAGGGGATTACTCACTTTAAAAGATTCTCTTTCTTGTAGCTATGTAATAAGGTTGCCCTGATACTTTCAACACAAAGGACTCCTTCCTGCTCTCATTTTCACATTGACACAACTAGATCTGTCAGAACTGCCTACCGGTAAATTGACAGCATTTGTGCCATAAACTGACATTCTGAATATGTAGAATATAATTGGTACATTCAGATTTCACAAGATGCAAGCGTGAGAATGTGAGCTAGCAGGAAGAGCTATGGGTGGAACAAGAAAAGATAAAACAGCTGATGTCAACCATATCTTATGATGTACCATTTTTGGAGTTGTTTTTCCTACTATACAATAGCCACTGTAAAGACATAGTATTACTATCTTCCTTGGCCACATCATGTGTTTTCTTCTATTTCACAACTAGTGAAGAAAACAATCAATTAATATATTTTAGTTTAAAAGGTGCTGATTCCTAGTGATATTTTCAGTAAAGACAGAATTTAACACAGTCTGTATTCATACCTCTTCCCAGAGATCCCTTTTAAGGGATGCTTGCTTTTATCTTCTGTTTTTCAGCATAATGATCATATCAAACACAAACATGCAGAGAAAAAAAAAAAAGTAATTTTCAATGACCATAAATGAAAGATTAATAGAAACACTACCAGAAGGAAGTTTGGGTTTGTTTTTTGTTTTTTGGGTTTTTTTTGTTTGTTTGTTTGTTTTGTTTTGTTTTGTTGTTTTGGTTTGGGTTTTTTTTTTTTCCCCAGACAAATTTGAGTATGCAACATGATACTGATAAATTCTGGACTTTATGTTTTCATCTGCAAGGTCTGTTATTTTATTTAAAATTAAGGGAATGAACAGAGAAGAAAAAAATCACATATGCAAGTCTTCCTCTCATAAGTAAAATTAAAGTAACCCTTTGATAACTTTGAGAAAAGAGAATGAGCTAATTCCAGTTAGGTCTATGACATGTATCTGAGTTAGGAGCAAACGTTGCATTTGCTAAAATATTTCTGGACCTTCAAATAGTTTTATTTTGTGGGGTTTGGATCTTGTTTGCTGGCTTGGTTTGGGGTATTTTTTGCTGTTTTATTTTTTTTTTTAAATTTTTGATCCTGTTCTATTTTTATTTTGCTGCCCATATTTTACTTTCTACTATCAAATTCAGAAGGCATATTTGATAGTCACAAAAGAAAACCTAAAGGCATGATGATGGAAAAGATCTGAATGACCTCTAATTTGCTGAACTCCAGTTAATGATCCAGGGAGTTCTATAGCATATAGCTGTTTTGTTCTTACTAAGCTTGTACCAGCTTATTCTCAACAACTACTCATCCAGCACATCTCAAGGGAACTAAAGAGATAATGCTTAATATATAAAACAAGCAAACAAACAGGTAAAACAACAAAAACAAAACAAAACAAAACAACAACAACAAAACCCCCACCAATAAAAAAACCCCAAACACAAGCCAAAATCTTCCAAACTAAGCTTCCAAACACGTAATTTCCACCAGGTTAACAATCTTGTTAGGCTGATTTAAAACCTATCTTTGCAGTTTTCTGAATACCATAGACACAAAGACATAAAAACTGACTGGAAATTGAAAACTAAGTCTTAGTCTGTAGAAAGCAGAAGAAAAATTTCTTCTGACTAGCTCAGGAAGAAACCTTACAGTGCACAAAAAACCCTGACCTCATACAATACAAGTTTCTTTGTAGGTGACCTGAGAAATTTTTTATTCAGTATCCACCTAATAATGAAAAATAAAACCTCCTGAGTCTCAGAGTAGGTAGGTGTTTCAGTTTGTATTTTCTATAGCAATAAAAAATAATGGCAACTATCATTTTCTTTAGGTCACTTCAAAAAAAGAAACCTGTTCAACAATCAAGCCTTGTGGTTGCACTTCTTGTAAGAAACTGAGATAAAGAGTAGATTGTAAGGGTAGGCGATCTGCATATTAATTTGAGGCATTGTGTAATGGAGAATGACTTAAACATAACAATAAGGTGACTTATTTTCTGCATTCACTTCCTGACTGAAGTGTAAAAATCTTCCTGGCATCTCTTGTGAGGCAGTGATGAAAATGTTTTAGTGACTGAGATGGTATTGCCTGGAGATTTAAGAATCGTGTAAAAATCGGTCTAGTTATTTTAAATACAAACTTTGCAAATATTTCATTGTTCTTCTGCAATTGTATCAGAGTTTGGGTTTTTTTGGTTTTTTTTTTTTTTTTTTTATGAATGATTTAGCTTCACTGAATGACACTGTCTGAGGATAAGCTCAAAGGAAAAACTATGAAAACAGGATCGATTTTGAAAAATTATTTACGACATTTCTATAGATACACAAAGATGGCTAAGACTGAAGTATTCAGGTAGCTTTAGCTATTCTTCAACCCAGCTATCAGAAGATCTATCCCAGTAAAGTGTTTTAAAACAGACCACTCAGGCGTTGCTTTGGGACATAAGAGGTTTAATACACAAAATCTAGTGCAATTGGTGTAACACACAAAGTCTAGTGGAAATTGTCTCTGGAGCTACTCAAAAGTCCACTGCATTCTATCCACTACTTCCTTCTGTGCATGAGTTTTCCTCACAGCATGGAATCCTGGACAGGGGTTTCAGTGCCACATGGAAAATCCAGCCTTTGCAATCAGCCTAGAAGCAGAGGGAAGAAATTGAGGGTGTTGCACTCAGAACTAAATATTGTGAAATAATTCTAGTATTTTTTTCTCTCTCTTTCTCCTTATCTCTTTTTTCCTCTTTAGCCTCTGATCTTCCATATTCATACACTCTACCAAATGCACAGTACTGTTGTAACATGTTTAGCCAGCTGAGAATTTTCTGCTTTCAAGATTACAGTACCATGGTTTGTCAAATACACAAAGCAGACAAATGATGATTCTATATCGCTGCTAATGAGAAGTAATCTACAAATATTTGTTATCTCAGTGACAAACTGTTCTCAATAACGATATTCAGATTCAATTTAAGTTAATTTAACAGATTTATTTCATGTACTGTTTAATTTATTTTTAATATCTTCTTTGTTTTGTTTTGCTTTCAGAAATGTGACTTAGACTCTCAAGAATATGTCTCCATAACAACAGATAGCATAGTTAATATATGGGATTCAGAAGGAGGAAGAGGTAGAAGTGGGAAGGAATTCAAGATTATTTTTCTTCAGGCAGGCATGGTGTGTTCCTTTTTGTATTTACTGAATGTTACCACACTCCTAATTCTACATTTGTGTTTCTAATCTATAGAATATTTAATAGTGTCATATTAAGATTTTATGCCCTAAGAGTTCATGGTAGTCACTTTAATCCTTAGTAAGAACAATGCAACAAGGTAGCCACCAAGGAAATCAGATGACAGTTTCACACCACATTTCTCTGTCTCATTCTGCAATAACAGGTATACTACAGAAAGGTGCTTTTAGGTTCAGATTGTTGCATATATAACAAGACCTTTTATTGTGAGTTGTATAATTCTATCTAAAATTCTAATGTAAAGTTGAGGAAGATAACATAGATTTTGTTTGTGGTTTGGGTTTTTTGGTTGTTTTTTTTGGGGGGGGGGTTTGGTTGTTTTTTATAAATACATTTTTTTAGGCATAATTTGCTTGGTGTTTGTTCCCCCCCATTTTCAAAACATAGGCAGATTTGGAAACCAACAATGCATTCCAGGAGAACTCCCATTTGGAAGAACAGCTTTGTGACTTGCTGCCTCTCATTACATCAGTGTAACGTGACAGTATTTCATAAATTATATAAACATACATCTTTATGTATACACTTGAGTATATAAGAAGATTTTATTTGTAAGGAGTATTTCTACATTACTTCTTTTGTTCATTCTACATATTGATTTTTTTCAGTACAAAAAGCATTTTGCATTTAAATAAGGAACATTTCTTCCTAAGGGTATATCAACAAAGATTTGATACCACGTAAGAAAATGGACATTTGCATTAAAATTTAATTTAAAAAATATATTGTGGCAAGCCCTCACTTCTAAATAAACTAACAATACATAAGGGAAGCAAGTCAACAACATGTCATTGTTTTAATCCATGTTTCAAAAAAAGTAGAGTTAGTAAGTACAGGTAGTTGACATCAAATTCCATTAACATGTTAATTCGTAGTTATTAAAGTTGAATCTCTATGAACAAACTAAGAGCCCTTCTGTGTGATACAAATTCCATGCATCCACTTTTGAGTCAGCGTCAGAAGAAGCAGATGGCACAAAAAGCTAAACTTGTGCAAGCACAAATAAATATTTATAAGGCTCTTAGAAATTTATGTCAAGAAAAATGGCATAAATTTTATAGCAACAAAATGGACATATATAATGAGAGATCAAATTAGGCTCCACTTCCTCTTCTCATTGTCATTTTCTGTTACAGGTACCTGCTTATAACATCATGGACTTCACGAACAACACAGCACAGGGAATCACTGCTCCCTCCCTGGAGGTGTTCAAGGCCAGGTTGGATGAGGCCTTGAGTAACCTGTACTAGTGGGAGGTGTCCCTGTCTATGGCAGGGGGTTGGAACTAGATAATCCTTGAGGTCCCTTCCAACCTTACCATTCTATGATTCTATGATTCTATGAATACTAGCACTGGTGAGAAGGAATACAAAAGCAAGGGGGTAGGATATGAAACGAGTAGTTGCAGACACACGAAAACCATCCACATTGCGATTAGACAAGTAAGACGGAGTCATTACTGCTATCAAAGTGAAGGTTTTGAAAATTTATTTTTAAGGCTTCTTTCATATATGAGGAGCAAAAATGATCTAGGAATATTGCATACTATTATAATGCTAATCTTACTTAAGATTAAACAGTAGATTGAAAATGACCGTTCTTCAATTATATTGTTGTAGTTATGGGATGACACATTAGTAAATTCAGAAAAACTATTTTTAAAAAAATTTATCCTTTCTAGGTAAGAACAAACAAACAGAGTAAAACAAATGAAAAACAAACACCAAAAAACCAGTAAACATGCCTAAGACAACATTATTGTCTAGTAATTAAATGACAGCATTCATCATTTAATTCATCATACAAGACTTCTACCAGGATGTCTTGGAAGTCTTATATAGCTTGGTAAGTGTTAATTGGCAAGCTGATGTGATTTTTCTCTCACAGAACCTGTTTTGATAATTTGATGCAAGAGAAATAAATATTTGCTGTACATTTAACTGGAAATTATTATGATGCAATGAAATTTTCCTATGCAAACATATGTTCAACCCTTGAGAAGCATAAAAAGCACATCAGTACTTGCTAAATAGGATGAAATTTTGAAGGGAAAAAATTGGTAAAGACATTCAATTGGTAAATTAAATCGATCCACAGTGTAATGATTTTGGATTTCCTTAACTGAAGTATGGAGTCAAAAATGACAGTTATCATGTGTGCATATATAGTTACCAAAGCTGTAGAAATTATACTGAAGGTACAACTAGAACCAACTTTTTTGTTTAAAGAAAAATACATTCTCTTGTCCTGTCTCATATGTTTATCATACATATACAAAAACTTATAAAACCAGTTGCATCACTGTATATTCTGATAAAACAAGAAATTAAAATAACCACACCAAAAATTATGGGCTGAAAATCATAGGACTTATTACCTTATACATTTTTTTTCTTTATGTTTTAATAAAACAGATACATTCACTGTATTATTTAGACTGTAAACTTCTGGAAATGAAAGATATAACCATACTTTTGGTGGTAGTATGCAATACAGAGCCTATACTTCAAAAGCTCTTTGGTGGTAGTATGCAATACAGAGCCTGTACTTCAAAAGCTCTTTTGGTGGTAGTATGCAATACAGAGCCTATACTTCAAAAGTTCTTTTGGTGGTAGTATGCAATACAGAGCCTATACTTCAAAAGTTCTTTTGGTGGTAGTATGCAATACAGAGCCTATACTTCAAAAGTTATTATATCTCAAACAACTATAAATAAGTAAGTAATTAAATAACTTAGTGAGTACCTAAAGAGAAGCCTTAGATGGTAGTTGTTCCTTACACTGCATTTCAGAAACAGTATGTTTATGATGAGACCAAAGCAACGTACTCAAAGTGAAAATGTACCAGTAAAACTAAGAAAATACAGAAAGCAAGATAATGTCAAGAAGATAAATTATAATCAATTCTACCTCTAACATACATGGAAACGTTCAGTGTATAGCAAGGCATTTTATGCATTCAGCTAGGATTTACGGTCTACCTCTTCAAAATCCTCCATGTGTTGGTTTGTGTTTTTCTTTCATGTTCACACAACTGGTAGAAGAATTCTTTTCTCCTTGTAGGAGCTAGGAGAGGTAGTGACGTCCAGCACCTCCTGTGCTGAACACCTAATGACTCAAAAAATACATGTACTACTTTATTAAGATCTATATGCTTCAGAAAGTTTAACCAAATAGTTCTGTTTCGTGAACAAATGCTAGCTCAGAATAAGGCACAGATTTTTATGCTCTAAAGAATCTAAAAAGGTAGGAAAATATCTATATTTAAAAAGTCTAGGTCTTTTAAATGATAGTGGGGTTTCCTTCCTTAAACATATACATGGCAAATATGAACACAGCGAAGTGTAAAGATGAAAAAAAAAATGAGACAGGTGAATGGAGGAAAAGAGGATCATTGAATAACTTAATAACATTAGAATTTATATTCAACACAACAGCTTAGTGGTCACATCTACAGCACAGCCAGTCACAGGCAATTCCTCCATAAATCTCTCTTTATACTACAGTATAGAGCACATTCAAAGGAAAAGTTTTTATCCAAAGGAAGTACCCAAATACTTTCAATATGTAATACCATAGCACAGGGAAGGAAATTTAAACACAAAGTTATTAGGTCTAGATTTGAACATTATAGGTGATATAATTTGTAAGACATTTTGCATATGGTAGTTTTCTCCCATCTATTTGAATTTTTTTGTAATTATTGCAGCAAGACTTTGTCTCCAATTCTAAGGGCTTATAACACTTGGAGACCTTATTGCTGTCTACAACTACCTGAAGGGTGGTTGTAGCCAGGAGAAGGTTACTTTCTTCTCTCAGGCAACCAGCACCAGAACAAGAGGACACAGTCTCAAGCTATGCACCAGGGGAAGTTTAGGCTGGAGGTGAGGAGAAAGTTCTTCACTGAGAGAGTCATTTGCTACTGGAATGGGCTGCCCAGGGAGGTGGTGGAGTCACCATCCCTGGAGGTGTTCAAGGCGAGTTTGGACATGGCACTTGGTGCCATGGTCTAGTCTTGAGGTCTGTGGTAATTGGTTGGACTTGGTGATCTTTGAGGTCTCTTCCAACCTTGGTGATACTGTGATACTGTGATACTTTGTCCTTGGTACCTTTTCAATGTATCTCTACTGCTTAGGTATTTTACTCAACATGGATGCCTCAGCATGAGTGTCCATAGCTTCCTAGTGAACAGCTCCAATGCCTTTCCTGGCATTAACCTACCCTTTTCTCAGTCCTGATGTGAGGTCAGCTGTAGAAGCAAGACTGCCTTTCAGGTATTCAGAAAGTACCAAGGAGAAAGACTGCTAGCAGAGTATTCTGTGAGAGATGACAGAAGGACATCCTTCCTCAAAATCAAATGTCAGAATAAGTGCCCTTACATTCCTAGAGGTGAATAGTAATAAACCTCCTAGGATTTCATTGTCCATGTGAGGGGCACATTCAGTTTTGCCAGTGTTTCTGAATTAAGTCAGTATTACAGGACTAGATGTGAGCACAGGGTAAGGTCCAGCAGTGAGCATGAAAGCTGTTCATCCCTAGATCAGATCTCTGTGAAGATACGCAATAACATGCACGATGTTTCAGACAACATTAAACCTAAGCAGTAACACCTCTGCATAGCTTCTTCACAATCAGAATCTCATCCTGAAGTGAATTTCAGAATGAACAGTAATCTCAGAATGAAGCTACGGTGCAAATGATGAAGCAGAGGAGAAGGATGTGCAGAACTTAGAAGGCCCTTATCTACGAAACAGTTCTTTCTCAAAGAGAGAAGTAGGGGCTCAATTTGTTATGATGTAACTCCTAATTGAATCTGCTATATTCTGAAGATTGAATCTGAAGACTGAGTCCTCACTGTTAACAGGACTATTAGAGAAAAGGGATTAGATGTTAGGAATTACAACGTGATTCCTGTTGTAATAGTATACTGCCACATGACACACTGCAGGATTTTGTGGCAGTGCCTATTATGAAGTAGCCAAAAAAATCAATGTTCCCCCTTAGGAAAAAGGAAATACATCTCCACAGCTTTCTAGGAGAGCCTGTCCTGCTCCTGTAAGAACAATTAGGCAAATAACAGATCAAAGGAAGGCTATCTCATTTGGGGCCCCATGAATGTCATGCAGTTTTTTTGGTTAGCAGTAGTTCTTTTGAGGGTTTCACAGACAAGTCTGTTTTCTTGCTGTTTACATTCGTTGCCATCGGGAACCATATACCTCTCATAACTCAACTGCTACTAGTAATAAAAAGACATAGCTGGGGGCAGGCTGCCAACCAAATAAGACTGTAACAGGCTGTGATAGAAAATGCTAGTGTTGTGTTGATGATCAAGAAGAAAAGAAATACTAAAATAAAAACCAGTAAAAAACCTCTGACAATTCTTTGTAAGTAATGACAATAAAGGTACAGCAAGACAAGCAATTGGTAGCGAGTAAAGGGGAGAACTGAAATTATGGCTAGTGCTGATTGATTTCTGCAAAAGAAAACATTTTTGGGAAGATTCAGTGCAAGTTCCTTGCACTGAAAAGGAGAAGGTTGTCTTAAAACATGACAGTACTTGACCATATAACTCTGCCTCTCTACCTTTCAGTCAAATTGCGGATCTCTGATGAAAAACAACTGCATTTCTAATAATACCTGAAAAGTTTTTTAACAGTTTTTCAATTTCTTCACAGCAGAGAAAGATTGAAAACATGAAAAGAGACTTTAAACATTAAACTCCCCCTTAATACTCTACTCAGACATGACAGAGATTCATGATACTGATCTTGCTACGTCTTTCTTCTGCAGTGAGCCCTGGGAATTTCAAAATGTTCTGTCAATCCTCCATCACATGGAACACACTTTACACTCTTCTCATCTCATGTAACTTCTCCTTCTCCTTCTCCTTCTCCTTCTCCTTCTCCTTCTCCTTCTCCTTCTCCTTCTCCTTCTCCTTCTCCTTCTCCTTCTCCTTCTCCTTCTCCTTCTCCTTCTCCTTCTCATTCTCCTCCTCCTCCTCCTCCTCCTCCTTCTCCTTCTCCTTCTCCTTCTCCTTCTCCTTCTCCTTCTCCTTCTCCTTCTCCTCCTTCTTTCTCTTTCTCCTCCTTCTTTCTCTTTCTCATTTTTTATTATATAGAAACAATTTTTTGGTACTTTAATTAAGTTTCCATTTTTTCAGTGTACATGTATCTGCAACAATGTCTAAAATTAAAGAATTTCAGACAACAATCTTTTTTTAACATTATGGGACCACTATAACCATGTAGATGGAACTGTCATATTTGACATTCAGAAGTCATTAAATACTTCTGGATTTAAAATATATGTAAACTTTTTTTTATTATTATTTTACATGAATATCATAACCTTGGTGACACTTCAGCACATTGTCATGGAGGAACACACATCTCCTATCAAATAATATTCAGGCTCATGTTATTTGATTAGAGATCATTAATCTCACCTTGAGACCAGCAGGAGTTATCACTCTCCTGATTGGGCAGACACTTAAAGCAAACAATTATGAACAGTATCAGCAACTTGACTTTAGAATGCAAAAAACACACAGGAAGACAGCTGGGCCATGTGTACATTTTCTCATCTTATTTTTGTTAAGACCCTTCCATACTGAAGAAACAACAACAAAAATTAAATGGTCTTTGTTGCATGTCAGCAAGTGTACACTAAAGGAGACAGATGCCGTTCTGATCTCTATTAAGAGCTGACAGCTGGTTTAGAT
This sequence comes from Eubucco bourcierii, assembly GCA_013396675.1. Taxonomy (NCBI): domain Eukaryota; kingdom Metazoa; phylum Chordata; class Aves; order Piciformes; family Ramphastidae; genus Eubucco; species Eubucco bourcierii. Next base: position 101,983 of record VWZE01011745.1, read on the forward strand.
ACCATCTGCCACTCTTAAGAGATATCACCTGATAGTGGCATTACTGGTGCATCATGATGGCTAGTTGCTTCCATTTATATAATACCTACAGTTCAGAAAGTGGAGGCAGAACTTGAATGAAAACAGCATTCTCATACTACATACATTGCAGAAAATTTTGCTTCTAACCTGACTGGCTATATAAACAGCTCCTAAAGTATTGTTCGTGTAAGAATAATACTTAATTCAAGTTTCAAAGTAAGAAATGAAACTCTGTTTCATCTATCACCAGTGATAAATTATAGTAATATGAACTCATGACTATCAACTGAAGGATATCTTATTTAAGAATATGTTCCTTAGTTACTACTTTATATATAAAATACAACATAAACCTAATTAAAGCAATAAGAATAAAACCAGGTGTTTTAATAAGTATACACCTGTGTATCTAGTTCAATATACAAGTTAAATAAAAGGAAAAGAAGCAATGCAATGTACTTATAGTAATCTAAATATGGTACAGATAGCAGAACATTTTAATAGCAGCATCATATGTGATGCCTAAAAAATAAATTGAAAATACATGGATTTGCTACTAGTTTGGTTGGGTTTTTTTTTTCAGAAATCAGTGTGATTAAAAAGTTAATGATGTAAGAGACCAGAATAAGAGAACTGTGTACAGTTCCATTATTCCTCCCACATTCAAGTGCTCCAACAGGACACAATGATCCTATAAAATGTACAAAATGGAATTGAAACAGGGCAAAAGAAGAGGGAAGCAGAAGTGAAAAGTTGTATACATTTATCTTTCCTAACCTCCTAAATAATCCCTTACATGATTATCTTCCTTGTCTTTGAATTGCTCACCTGCCTTTCATTATTGAAAGCTGTTGAAGAGAATTTCAATAATGCTCAAACTTTCTTTTCAAAAGCAGGATCTATAAACTTCAGAAGAATCTGTCCCTTACCTTCTAAAGCACAAAAAGAAAGGCTGACGCTGCCACTGATTTTCTACCAGTGGAAAGCATGTGTCCTTATCACAGACAGAGCATAGAGATCCCACAACAAACATTTAAGATCAAAGCATTGCTTTTTGCTTTCAGATTCACCCTTTTAGAACTGCAGTTGGGCTACCCTCAAAGGCTCAGAACTTGTATCAAATATGACTTTGAAACTGATTGCCTCCTCTACAACAAACTCATATCACATAAGAGAGCATTAGACCTTCAGATCTCTGGTAGATGAAAACATTAGAGAATGGACAGAAGTAAGATGGTTTCCCCTTTGTTTAGTTCCATTGCCATAAGCACACAACACAATCTAGTGAGCAGAGAAGACACCTGCAGCCATTCTAAACATAGATTTTATGTGAGTTTCATGGAAAATAACTTTATTTTGCTTTTCTTTAAGTTGTTTGGGGTTTTTTTGTGGGCTTTGGTTGGTTGGTTTAAGTTAATAATATTTATTGGGTTTGGGTGGGGTTTTTTTCTGAATTTATCTTCATCTAACCAGAACAGGGAGTCTTGTATCACGGTATCACCAATGTTGGAAGAGACCTCAAAGATCACCAAGTCCAACCAGTTACCACAGACCTCAAGACTAGACCATGGCACCAACTGCCATGTCCAAACCCACCTTGAACACCTCCAGGGATGGTGACTCCACCACCTCCCTGGGCAGCCCATTCCAGTAGCCAATGACTCTCTCAGTGAAGAACTTTCTCCTCACCTCCAGCCTAAACTTTCCCTGGCACAGCTTGAGACTGTGTCCTCTTGTTCTGGTGCTGGTTGCCTGAGAGAAGAAAGCAACCTCCTCCTGGCTACAACCACCCTTCAGGTAGTTGTAGACAGTAAGAAGGTCTCCCCTGAGCCTCCTCTTCTCCAGGTTAAACAATCCCAGCTCCCTCAGCCTCTCTTCATAGGACTTGTGCTCAAGGCCTCTCACCAGCCTCATTGCCCTTCTCTGGACACGCTCAAGCACCTCAATGTCCTTCTTAAATTGAGGGGCCCAGAACTGGACACA